>OW964838.1:25567671-26167671 GCA_943142095.1 Ophonus ardosiacus
GGTTACAGAAACGTTCATCAATGGGGGATTACACCATTTTTACCTTCCGTCAAAAGGAAGGTATTGTTTTTGGTCAAAAAATTCGGTGGTGAGTTTTTAATGTATAAGCACGTTTTAGGGTCCCTACAATACGAATGTACTATTTTTAAGATGATGTCTGTATGTGTGTATGTGTGTCCGTGTGTGTGTGTCCGTGTGTGTGTCTGTGTGTGTGTCTGTGTGTGTGTCTGTGTGTCCGTGTGTGTGTGTGTGACAAATTTTTCTCCGACGATAACTCCAAAACTACAATTCTAAAAATTATGATTCTTTCATATTCCTCTTCTTTACAACCATATAAAGAGCTGATTAGATTTTGGTTATAATTGGTCAACCGGAAGTACCCTTATTTGAAGTTTTTAACAGTTTTTCTTAAAAAAATGCAGGTAAATATTATTTTTTGACATTTTCTTATTATATTTATTAAAGAAAATACTCTTCTCTATATGGTTTGATTATTCATTTTCCTTCATATTCAATAGATGTAGAGTTAAAGCATTACAAAGAAATTAATTTTCAAAAATTAGTCAGCTTTGTTATTTATCATGGAAACAGCTGACATAATTATTTAAAAAAATTTAATTGACAGATGTCAGTTGCAAGTGCAAAACCAAATATGGAAAATAGTATAGGATCTAAAATTGGTATGTCATAGTGTTGCTCGCAAGTGACACGCAGAGAAAGGCCAAAGAGAAGATGGAAGGACATTACTTAGTGTAGTTTATGTTATAATTTTATTGAATTTATAGAACCTTTTCAAATGAACTTTTGGTATGGAATTTGTAAAAAATAGTATGTGTTCGTTTTCGATTTTACATGATAGTATATAGAATCTGTTCCAAGGACCTTTTGGTATGGGATTTGTACAAAATACATGGAATTGACGGAAGGTCTTGTGCTGGCCACAACAGATTTTTTTTTTATAATTTCATCTGAAAATATTAGGAAAACTAAGACTACTGATGAAAATCCGGTGAAAAAATTCCTATTAATAAGCGAGTTATGGTCTCCCGAATTTTGAAAAGATTGACGTGACGTCACATTTATGTGTTTTTATATCAAACTGTTTTCATCATGGACCTAAATGTTCTTGAAATATATGCTATTTTAAGTTATATTTACATAAAAATAAATGAATATTATAACACTGTATAAGTCTACATACTTTATAATTACAGGTGTATTTAAATTATTAAGTTTAATGCAAGAAATTTATGTTAAAATAAAAACTGTTTGAAAACTGCTGTACAGGAATGTTAGCCCCTCCTTTCGAATTTGAATTTCTTAACTTCCATTGGTAGTAATCCCCACCTCCTAACCCGCCATTTGTAATGCATGTATAGGTGGTCTCTCGGTCGCCAATCAAAATATTTTCATATTAGTGTCGAAGCGCTATAACCAAAAACCCTTTATTTCCGAAATATCTCAATTATACCATTTCATTTTTTTTATTAATATTCGTTATTCAGCATATACATTCGTATTTTTTTACTATTTTCCTTTAATTCGATTGAGCCGTAATCCCCCATTCCTTGTTCACTTAACGGACCATCAAAATGAACAAATTCGAATCAGTTTCCTTGTTCTTATGACATTTAAATCATTGCAGTCAAAAAATCGTTCTGATGAACCGTTAATTAATCAAGGAATTGATTAACGTTTCTGCAACCGGGCAACAGTGTGTTAAAAAACCTAACTCGGAGTAGGCTATGAACAAAAAAACGTATGTCAATTTAAAAGTATTTAATTAAATGTCAATTTGACACAAGATATTGTCAAAAATGTTGCCTAAAGAAATCAAAGCTTTTCTTCTTGAACCCTTATTTTAAAAATAGATATAAATTAGAAAACGGTACATGGCAATATTCTGTATCCTTCTTTATTATCTTTTCTCTTTAAAATTACATTTCACGATCAATTTTGACAACTTGACTTTGGAAATGAATAATAATCGGAATAGTATATTCTACAACAAGTAATGGGATGGCCCATATTCCCCATGAATAAAAACTACGAGTTGCGAGTGTGGATTATGCCATTCCAAACATGTTGTACACTATACTTTCTCCATCAAGATTTTAGAAATTATACAAAAAATGACGCTGATTCATTACAATATGTATACAGTATGTCCCATTTAGAAATGCCACCATTGGGATCTCGAGAACTATAAGAGATACGATGTCGGTTAAATGGAACTTTTTGTGCGCCTTTGGGAGGCCATCTCAGATGTGCTTTTGTTTTTCCAAAAATTCTCATAGAGCACTAGATAATGACGAAAAACTGATTATTGTTGATTTTTTCTTTTTCAAATAAATTCTAAACTATTGGTAATTGAGAAAAACGTTTCAAATATAAAATATAGATATTTTTATTAACTAACCAGTGGCGTACGAAACAAATTTTTATATCAGTAAATTTTCGAGATATAATACAAACTTATATTTTTTTAAATGGAACCCATATCTGATTTTAGTCTCAAAAAAATAACTATTTTTTTCTCTTTTCAATGTTGTAAGGGTTATTATGTTTTATATTTGTTTCACCTTCAAAATTATTATTTTTTTCTTTATTTTGTATTAAATTAACAATTATTTTGAAAATATTAGTAGATTTCTATTTAAAAATACTCCTTGTATTTAAATAATTTACTTCGTTAGAAAAATTTGCTCAAAACTTGTATCATATTAATTTTTATAATGTTTTGTATCAGGTCGCCCTTGGCACATTATAGTGTAATTTGTAATTATGAGTCTAGAATAAAAATATTAAGTAATAAAGGCATAAAATAAATTATATCGAGCAAATACAATATAATTAATAAAAAAAATATTTTTTTTTAAGAAATAATAAGAAAATTCACAAAAATAAAGGAAAAAATTAAATTTTATGAGCAAAACAAATATAAAACATAATAACCCTTACATCATTGAAAAGAGAAAAAAGTAATTATTTTTTTGAGACTAAAATAAGATATGGGTTCCATTTAAAAAAATATAAGTTTGTGTTATATCTTGAAAATTTACGGATATAAAAAATTATTTCGTACGCCAGTGGTTAGATAATAAAAATATCTATCTTTTATATTTGAAATGTTTTTCTCAATTACTAATAGTTTAAAAGTAATTTGAAAAAGAAAAAATCAACAATATTCATTTTTTCGTCATTAACTAGTGCCCTATGAGAATTTTTTGGAAAAACAAAAGCACATCTGAGATGGCTTCCCAAACGCGCACAAAAAGTTCCATTTAACCGTCATCGTATCTCTTATTGTTCTCGAGATCCCAATGGTGGCACTTCTAAATGGGACACACTGTATTATTATATACAATCAAATCATTTTTTTGGTGCCAGTCCATAAATTTCTTGTTAAACACCATTCATATCATTCTTTTGATTTATTCGGTAATAACTGCATCATTAGCAAGATCCGTTATTTCTGATAGCGCACCTACATTCCACATCTATATCTTCATTACCACTTGAAATTTTTCTATAAAATGTTATTTCATTAAATTTGTAAGTTTTTTTTTTTTTATTTAGTCCATATTTATTTACAACTGGCCTTATTTAGGGCCAACAAGCAAATTTGATATGATTTACATTGCATGCGAGAGGATAGTGCCCATTGGTACTATCTCTATACAGCTGTTCATTTTAAATGGGCCACCATTGCTATCTCGAGAACTATAAGAGCTACAAAAACGGTTAAATGGGCAAACAATTTCTATAATACAAGACAAATTTAGGGAACAGAAAAAAAAAATTTTCGACCAGTGGTTCTCAAAATACGGGACTCAACTTTTTTATTTTAAATGTGAATATATTTTTTTTTATTTGCTTATTCGATAGAGAATTTAATTCTGAATTCAATAATATAATATTATCATATCCTTACATAACGATTTTTTTGAGTAAAATAGATATAAAGTTTTAAATTAATTTGATTAAAATATGATATTACTAAGAGTGCAATGAATGGAAAAACTGAATATGTACATGTGTTTTTTACGCATAATTAGAGTGCCATGATAGAAAGAAGTGAATAAAAGTATAATGAATGAAAAAAACTGTTATAATTTTTATTTTAATATTTAATTATAATGAAGAAATATTTACAAAAATAAAATAGACTCCTATAAATTTATAAGTACTGTTCAAAATTGCCTCCATTTTTATTTATACATAACTGTACTCTATGAAATAAACTATTTCTAACTAATCTTAATTTTCTTTCGTCAATATTGTTCAAAATATTTTCAATGCTGTTTTTTAATTGTTGTAGATTCTGATGCACAGTATCGTAGACTTTATCTTTTAAATAACCCCATAAGAAAAAGTCTAAAGGGTTTAAATCGGGTGATCTTGCAGGCCATGCAATGGGTCCTTTGGTACCAATCCATTGATTTGGAAATGTTTCATTCAGGTACGCGGTTACTTGACGAGAATTATGGGCTAGTGCTCCATCCTGTTGAAAGTGTAGATTTCTAACGACATTTAATGGCAGATCATCCAATATATCATCAAGTCTGTTTCTTAAAAATTCTAAGTAACGATCTCCAGTTAGAGTACCTTCATACATGTGAAAAAACACTGTATCGTGCAAAATTGCACACCATACATTTATATTAAATTTTCTTTGAAAACTTCTTTCACGTACCATAATAGGATTCTCGGAACTCCAATAATGTTTATTTTTTACATTAAACATTCCATTATTGGAAAAATTTGCTTCATCCGTCCAAATAACACATTTTAAAATATCAATTCTTTCATTAATGATTAAATGGCAAAATTAAAGTCTGCGGTCATAATCACCAGGTTGCAAGTGTTGAACATTATGGAATTTGTATGGCTTATACTTGTGTCGTTTTAAAATTTTATGCACCGTCCCTACACTTAATCTGCATTCATCAGAGGCCATTCGTACAGAAGCTCTTGAATTGGCTTCAAAATATGCCAAAACATTTATTTCATTGTTTTCATCCACCGGTCTTCTGGGTTTATGTATAAATGCAGTAGTATTACCACGTAATATTAGGTCAAGTTTTCGGAAATATTTCCGCGACGGTACTACTCTTTCAGGATATCGTTCCCTATACATATTAACTGCAGCTCGCGAGTTTTTTCTTGATAAAATGTATGTTTCAAACATCAAAATTAAATGAAATGATTTTGAACTTCACTTGACAGTTATGATCATTTAACAAAACAAAATATTTACTTATTTCATTCTGAGCACTCTAATTCCAGGTTAAAAAATTACTTGTATTCAGTTTTTCCATTCATGGCACTCTTAGTAATATCATATTTTAATTAAATTAATTTAAAATTTTATATCTATTTTACTCAAAAAAATCGTTATGTGAGGATATGATAATATTATATCATTGAATTCAGAATTAAATTCTCTATCGAATAAGCAAATAAAAAAAATATGTTCACATTTAAAATAAAAAAGTTGAGTCCCGTATTTTGAGAACCACTGGTCGAAAAAAATTTTTTTTCTGTTCTCTAAATTTGTCTTGTATAATAGAAATTGTTTGTCCATTTAATCGTTTTTGTAGCTCTTATAGTTCTCGAGATAGCAATGGTGGCACATTTAAAATGAACATCCTGTATATGAAATAAATAAAAAATACAAACTAAAAGAATTTTAATTTTTCCGCGTTCCTGGAATATACAGTATGTAACAGAAATAAGTACATTAAATTTAACCAGTGACAGAACTCGGCGAGAGCAACAATATTTCTTAGTACCTAACTTTTTTTCGACATCGCAATTTATTTTTTTGGAAAACAAATATTCCACTTTCGTGGCATATATAAGTGAAACAGAATTAGAAAGTGACATTGACAGATCTCGTCGAGAGCAACAATATTTCTTAGTAATCTTTTAAAAATTATCAATTTCTTTTAGTATTTTTAGACAGGTAATGAAATTTGTGACAAACTTTGAAGATTTTTAACACAATATCTAAAAGGTTTACAAATAAAAGTTACTATGAAATATTGTTTCTCTTGATGAGTTTTATCATTGGGTAAATTGAATGTACTTATTTCTGTTACACCGGTATATAGTTTTTATTATGTCAAATCTTTACGAAATTTGAAATAGATGCATAAGAATCGATACTTAAGTATCAATATCTAAGGATCGTCTCTCAAACAGAATCGAGTTTTAGGTATTCCATTCTGCATTAAAAAATCATTAAAATGATACCCATTTTAATTTTTTAATGACATTTTTGAATTTTTCATAAAATTTTAATCAAAAAACAAGTGTTCTATTTTTTCACATTAGAAATATTAATACGAAGTAATTAATAACGATCATTTTTTTATACAGTATGTCCCATTTAGAAGTGCCACCATTGGGATCTCGAGAACTATAAGAGATACAATGTCGGTTAAATGGAACTTTTTGTGCGCATTTGGAAGGCCATCTCAGATGTGCTTTTGTTTTTCCAAAAACTCTCATAGGGCACTAGATAATGACGAAAAACTGAATATTGTTGATTTTTTTCTTTCTCAAATAACTTCTAAACTATTAGTAATTGAGAAAAACGTTTCAAATATAAAAGATAGATATTTTTATTAACTAACCAGTGGCGTACGGAATAAATTTTTATATCCGTAAATTTTCGAGATATAACACAAACTTATATTTTTTTAAATGGAACCCATATCTGATTTTAGTCTCAAAAAAATCAATATTTTTTTCTCTTTTCAATGATTTAAAGGTTATTATGTTTTATATTTGTTTTGCTCCTAAAATTTAATTTTCTCTTTATTTTCCTGAATTTTCTTATTATTTCCCAAAAAAACATTATTATTTTTATTAACTATATTGTATTGGATCAAAATAATTTGTTTTATGCCTTTATTACTTAATATTTTCATTCTAGACTCATTACAAATTACACTATGATGACCCAAGGGCGACCTGATACAAAATATTATAAAAATTAATTTGATACGAATTTTGAGCAAAATTTTCTAACAAAATAAATTATTGAAATACAAGGAGTATTTCCAAATAGAAATCTACCAATATTTTCAAAATAATTGTAAATTGAATACAAAATAAGGAAAAAATAATAATTTTGAAGGCAAAACAAATATAAAACATAATAACCCTTACATCGTTGAAAAGAGAAAAAAATATAAGTTTGTGTTATATCTCAAAAATTTACGGATATAAAAATTTATTCCGTACGCCACTGGGTAGTTAATAAAAATATCTATCTTTTATATTTGAAACTTTTTTCTCAATTATTAATAGTTTAGAAGTTATTTGAAAAAGAAAAAATCAACAATATTCAGTTTTTCGTCATTATCTAGTGCCCTATGAGAATTTTTGGAAAAATAGAAGCACATCTGAGATGGCCTCCCAAAAGTGCATAAAAAGTTCCATTTAACCGACATCATATCTCTTATAGTTCTCGAGATCCCAATGGTGGCACCTCTAAATGGGACACCTGTATACGGAATCATAAAAATGTAATTTTTGTCTTTTTTTGTAGGTTAAGCGATACGACTCAATATTTCTATAGGCCACTACATTACTTAATCACAAAATAGCTCACCTATCATGTGTGCATTGTGGCCTACAAGTATTAATCAGTAAAAGGGTTATCGTAAAATTGACATGTTTAGGCCGTAGGTCTGAAAAAAACTGCCTATGAAAACAGTAGGCCAGTATGGCCATTTGATAGTATTAATATTTATTAAACAATTGGGTGAAAATCAGCTGGTTGTTGATAAATTTTCACACCCTCGTTATTTTGACATGTTGGGGGTGTAGGTCTCGGCAAATGGCCCAATATTTTTGTAGGCCAATTTTTTTTTCGATTTTATTATCAAATTATCTTACGATTAAAGTTGAAAGCAAAGGGTTGATCATACATTTTTAGTACATCGTTAAATTGACGTGTTTTCCGATTTCCAGATTGAAAACCGCCCATTTCCGAGAATTTTCATAAATAGAAAAGTTGTAGGTTACGTTAAAATGAAACCACTCACTAAGTTTTAGACGAGTGTTAATAATTTGAAAAAAAGGGTTCTGTACCCTGGACTATTACATCTGGGTCTTGGCGGGCTATACTTTCAGTTGTACAGAAAATATGTTGCACTTAGACCTACGAATACCAATTTGAGTAGATTTTTTTTTATATTATAACAAAGGAAAATGCACAAATTAACCGGTTGGCATAAATATGACTGGAAAAATTCCAGAAAAAATTGCAATTTTTTTGAAACTGTCAAATCCGTCTCTATATACTGGCCACAGTTTCCGGCGAACTTCGGCAACATTGTTAGTAGATTCTGGTGCTGATATCACCACTTTGAAAAGGCACGGAGGATGGAAGTCGATATCTGTAGCCGAGAATTATATAGAGAATTCCATTCAAAATAAACTTAACACTGCAAATAAAATACTTGGAGAATGTAGTACTTCTGAGAATAAAGATGGAAACCAACTTCAAGTTTCTGAAGAAAACAATAGCACTAAAAATGTTGAATTAGTATCGTCTGATGAAAATATATTCAAGCAAACTGTGCCACTTTCCATTAATGTTATAAATTCTAATAATTGTAATATTACTGTAAATTATCATTAATGTTTTTTCTAATCATATTAAAGTAAATAAGTAATAATTATTGTCTTTTGATTTATACCTAACAGTGAAAGTGTGTGACAAAATTTTGCCGCACAGTTATAGCATTTTGCAGCACACTTTGGTAGAAACGCCTACTTTCTACATTGAAAAATATTTTGAAAGCATTTGTTTCAGGGTAGGAGTAGAAAAAATAATTTAAACATATTCGGATGGGAAAATCTTATAGGAATGTTTAAATACAGTATGTCCCATTTAGAAGTGCCATCATTGGGATCTCGAGAACTATAAGAGATACGATGACGGTTAAATGGAACTTTTTGTACGCGTTTGGGAGGCCATCTCAGATGTGATTTTGTTTTTCCAAAAATTCTTATAGGGCACTAGATAATAACGAAAAAGTGAATATTGTTGATTTTTTCTTTTTCAAATAACTTCTAAACTATTAGTAATTGAGAAAAACGTTTCAAATATAAAAGATAAATATTTTTATTAACTAACCAGTGACTTACGAAATAAATTTTTATATCCGTAAATTTTCGAGATATAACACAAACATATTTTTTTAAATGGAACCCATATCTTATTTTAGTCTCAAAAAAAATAATTATTTTTTTCTCTTTTCAATGATGTAAGGGTTAATATGTTTTATATTTGTTTTGCTCCTAAAATTTAATTTTTTTCTTTATTATTGTGAATTTTCTTATTATTTCTCAAAAAAAAATATTATTTTTATTAATTATATTATATTTGATCGATATAATTTATTTTATGCCTTTATTACTTTATAGTTTTATTCTAGACTTATAATTACAAATTACACTATAATATGCCAAGGGCGACCTGATACAAAATATTATAAAAATTAATTTGATACGAGTTTTTAGCAAATTTTTCTAACAAATAAATTATTTAAATACAAGGAGTATTTCTAAATAGAAATCTATCAATATTTTCAAAATAATTGTTAATTTAATACAAAATAAGGAAGAAATAATAATTTTGAAGGCAAAACAAATATAAAACATAATAACCCTTACAACATTGAAAAGAGAAAAAAATAGTTATTATATTGAGACTAAAATCAGATATGGGTTCCATTTAAAAAAATATAAGTTTGTGTTATATCTCGAAAATTTACGGATACAAAAATTTGTTTCGTACGCCACTGGTTAGTTAATAAAAATATCTATCTTTTATATTTGAAACGTTTTTTTTTCACTTACCAATAGTTTAGAAGTTATTTGAAAAAGAAAAAATCAACAATATTCAGTTTTTCGTCAGTATCTAGTGCCCTATGAGAATTTTTGAAAAAACAAAAGCACATCTGAGATGGCCTTCCTCAGACGCACAAAAAGTTCCATTTAACCGACATCGTATCTGTTATAGTTCTCGAGATCCCAATGGTGGCACTTGTAAATGGGACACACTGTATATGTAATTTTCTTTAATAATGCATACAAAAAAAAAAACGAAGAATTATTTTTTAAATGACAAAATCACAGAATTTGAATGATTCTTTTTTTTAGTAAATAGAAACAGAAAAAATACATATTTGCGCTGTGATGATTCTTACGAAGGTTTAAAAATTAGATAATCAATTATTGATTTCATATAGATTTTTGGAAGGCATTTTACAATCCTTTTCGAAAAAAATGTTAATGTATAAGGATCCACATTATTCATCCACTTAAATTTATCTATTTAATGTACTTTGGCTTTCAGAGACACTCAATAAACCATCGACCTTTAAACTAATGGACCAAGTGCCTCCTATTCTTTTATTGTGAGAATAATGCTCCAACATAAAAGGATAGAATTATATATTCTGTCCTTCAACAGTACGGAAATTCTCAGTTAAAGTATAATGCGCATACGTTCGTACTCATTGTACTTCTTTTTCAGCCATATCTAAACCTCTATACATCGCTTCTATCACTAAATAGTTGTCAAACTCTACATTTGACTTTTCGTGACTGTTTGTGTATTATTTACTTTTTTTTGGAGAACATTTACAATTATTTCTGTCAACACATACGTATATGTGTTGTGAGGTGTGTATGCGACAAAATAATGGGGAAACGGTGTATTTCGTGCAATCAGCAGTACGTACGCGGTTCAGCTGTGTCATTTCATATGTGAGTTCTTATTAATTATTACTTGTTCCCTATAATATAATATGTATATAATATATTGTATTAAAAATATATAATAAAACTAATTATACACAAAAAAATTAAATCAATCTTTTTATTTTGCCGCGTTTTCTTAACTTCCGTACTGTTGAAGGATAGAGATACTGTGTCTGCACCGTTATGGCGGGACAAGCGTTTTGCTCGTACGCAGCGTCTATTAGTTTAAAGGTCGATGCAATAAACTCATCCGTAATAAAAATACATATTCTAATAAGAAAAATGAACCCGAAGATAAATATAATATATATTTCAAATTTAATTTTCTGCCTAAATCAAAAAAAAATGTAATAGTTCAATTTATATTAATTTCAATATTTATGTTTTCACTTCACTTTCACTTCACAAAAAAAAACTTATACAAACTCAAATGAATATAATGCAACCTGATGCTACAAGTTACTAATTTCAACTTAATAGTTTTCAAATTATATTTATAAATATGGCTGCTTTGTTTTACTAATAAGGTAATAAGTAATTCATACATTTCTCTTTGATTACGGCTAGTTACATTTTAAAATAGAATTTATACATTTACAAAAAAACTGAAATTCTTGCACAGAAAACACATTCGCTGCAAAGACCCAATGTTAATGCTTGGTTGTCCAGAATCAGCCGTTCATCCGCCATGTTGTGACGTAAGTGCAGGTGCCCTATTCGCGATGCAAGTTTGGATATCAGCGCCGCTAGCGACTAAAAGTAAAAGTGAACTTTGGTGGGTTGAGATTGTCAATCTCGTGTTTACTTTGTCATATTTTTGTGTAATTTCGCTTTATTTTTTAATTATTATATAAACATAGGTTTATAATATAGTTATTTTTTTAACAAGTCATGAAAAATACCAAATATCATGCGAGTGTAAATTGACGCACGACGCGTAGCAAGTCAATACACACGAGCTAAGATATTTGTATTTCATACAAGTTATGAACATTATTTTTTAGACGAGCTTAAATAAATTTTACTTTTTTACAAAACTGAAATTTAGGTTCAAACGTACGGACAGCTGACAAATGAATAATGTATACATATAGCCAGAAAATAATGACATAGTAACCTAGCAACCGTGTCAACTATTACGATATGAAATATATCGTAACACTAATGTTATAAATTCAACTTTCAGTGTTAGTATACTACGTTGATGTGTCATACTTATCACAATGGTCGTCTAAAAAATTTATATCACATCACTTTTTTCTGACAGGTATTACAAAGTTGCCAAAATATTTTTGACAAAGGACTGTTTTAGCTTAAAACACGCTAATACAACCCACTGAATCTCACCCAATATATTTAATTTCCTTTTAATCCAAAATGAAACGCAGTATATTACGTTATTATAAATATAAAATAAACAAATAATTTATTTATACTATGGGGTAAACATTGAAAGTATTCATAATTTCGTGACAAAAAAGTCTCCGTACGATAACCAAAACATTTAAATAATAAACCATTTATTTATGTTTCATAAAGAAATATAATATTTGGAGGGTTTTCCTTTGGTTCTTCCACCAGTAACTAAGCGATGAGTCATTGAATCTACCAAATTTTTGGTTACCTATGGAATTATATTCTACCATTTTACTTGTAATTAAATTACTTAAAATTCTTTTTTGCTTTATTTTAATTTAATTTAAGAATTTTCCGCACTTTCTTAATCTGGGTAAAGTCCGGAGACTGTGAGGGATGATTAAGCATATTTTTAATATTATACAGTACGCATTCTCTTATAGAGCGACTTATTTGTCGAATTTTTCTGATGCACAAAATTAAAATTGTCTGTTAAGGCCCTATTTTTTGGCACATTGTTTAAAATTTGCTTTTAACATGTCGAGGGAACCTTTGCTATCCATTGTTGCAATAATTACTAATTTTCGTAAAACCGCTGAGGAGCTATAGCCCCTTGACATAATGCTGTCACCTCCGTATTTAACTTACATTTAAATGTTTTAGATTTTCTACTTTTTAATTAAAAGTTTTAATTCTTTATTAGGTTTACTGGTAACGTAAGTAAGTATAATACATACAGATTAGATAGAAGGCAAAAAAAAATATGGAGAAAACCTAAAATTTAAGGCATTTAATAGTAACAGTTAAATATGCCGGTGATAGCATTATGTATAGGGGCTATAGCTCCTCAGCGGGAGTACGAAAATTAGTAATTATTGCAACAATGAATAATAAAGGTTCCCTCGACATTTTAAAAGCAAATTTTAAACAATGTGCCGAAAAATAGGGCCTTAACAGACAATTTTAATTTCATGCATCAGAAAAATTCGACAAATATTTCGCGTCTATAAGAGAATACGTACTGTATAATATTAAAAATATGCTTAATCATTCCTCACAGTCTCCGGACTTTACCCAGATTAAGAAAATGCGGAATTTTTTTAATTTAAATAGGAATATAAAGCAAAAAAGAATTTTAAATTAATTACAAGTAAAATGGTAGAATATAATGCCATCGATGACCAAAAATTTGGCAGATTCAATGACTCATCGATTAGTTACTGGTGGAAAAACCAAAGGAAAACCCTCCAAATATTATATTTCTTTATGAAACATAAATAAATGGTTTATTATTTAAATGTTTTGGTTATCGTACGGAGACTTTTTTGTCATGAAATTATGAATACTTTCAATGTTTACCCCATAATGCAAATAAATTAAATAAATTATTTGTTTATTTTATATTTATAATAACGTAATATACTGCGTTTCATTTTGGATTAAAAGAAAATTAAATCTATTGGGTTTTAGACTGCTATTTTTCCTAAAATACAACTACTGTCGTACGGAGACTTTTTTGTATGACTGTATATCGTAACACTAATGTCATAAGTTCAACTTTCAGTGTTAGGTTACAACGTTGATATGTCATACTTATCACAATGGTCGTCTAAAAATAATATAATAACAGCTACGATGTTATTGAATATTTAATGAAACTGAAATGATATAAAAATGTCATAATGAAATCATTACATAACCTTATGTAAGTAAAGCCGGATTTATAGTTTACATAACATAACATAGCATAGCAAAACATAGTGAAAATATGAAAACACATAAGTCCGTATGGCATTTTATAGTTTTATATAACATAGCATAACATAAGAAATGACCATATTTTATTTCGTTATGTTATGTTATGGTGTTCGGGAATATTCGGCTCAATTGGAAGAGCAGCGAAATCTTGGAGCGTTAGAGTGCTCGCATCTGCTTTTCTGCTTGTTGTTTACAAACAAATTGTGAGGTTAGTTTTTGTTTCTGATTAGATATTTACGTTAAATAAATAGTTAAATTATTGTGCAGAGTTAATAATAATAATGCACAAGATACTGCAACAGCTACTGTTATAACATCGTCATCAGCCTTTTTACCTTCCGTAAAAGGAAGGTATTGTCTTTGGTCAAAATATTCGTTGGTGAGTTTTTAATAAATAAGCACGTTTTAGGGCCCCTAGAATACGAATTTACTATTTTTAAGATGATGTCTGTATGTGTGTGTGTGTGTGTGTCCGTGTGTGTGTCCGTGTGTGACAAATTTTTCTCCGACGATAACTCCAATACTACAATTCTAAAAATTATAATTCTTTCGTATTCCTCTTCTTTACATCCATATGAAGAGCTGATTAGATTTTGGGTATAATTGATCCACCGGAAGTACCCTTATTTGAAGTTTTTAACAGTTTTTCTTAAAAAAATGCAGTTAAATATTATTTTTCGACATTTTGTGATTATCAATATGAAAGAATATCTTATTCTCTATACGGTTTGATTATACAGTTTCGTTCATATTCAATAGATATAGAGTTATAGAGACATTAAGAGAGATTAACTTTCAAAAATTAGTTAGCTTTGTTAAAATTATGGAAACAACAGAAAAATTTAATTGACAGATGTCAGTTGTAAATGCAAAACCAAAGTTGAAAGTATAAGGTCAGAAAGTTATGTGTGAATGTGATAGAGTGTCTCTCCAAAGAGAAGAAGATGGAAGGACTGTGTAGCAGAAGATTTGAGAGAGGAAGAATTGTGTGAAGAAGATGCGTTGGACAGGAATGATTAAAAGAGAAGAGTAAGAAACAGCGACCCTTAATAAAATAGGGAAAGGAACTTTCGGTATAGAATTTGTAAAAAATAGGGTGTTCGTGTTACAATTTTATAGGATATACAGAATCTTTTTCAAGGAACTTTTGGTATGGGATATATACAAAATACATTGAATTGACGGAAGGTTTTGTGCTGGCCACAACAGATTTTTTATCTAAACAAATCACGTTTTTGCGAAAAGTTCTAAAATTTAACGTGTACAAAGAATGACAAAATGAAATGTGAAAACAGTAATGAATATAGTAATAATACTACATTATGAACATTTTTCAGAACAATTCTTTTTCTCGTGCTATGTCTTATGCTTATGTTTCGTACTATAAAATCTAAAAAAATTCTCTCATGTTATGTTACGTTATGTTATGCTATGTTTTGTTATGTTATGTAAACTATAAATCCGGCTTAATACATACCATAAAATAGATAGATGAAAACGATGCTTATATACAAAAGTATTGTATATTCTTATCGCAAAGCGCTTAAATTTGTGTAATAACACAAATATAAGAGAAATTACGCAAAAATATTACAAAGTAAACACGAGATTGACAGATGTCATTACCCTCCAAACAAGTTCACTAGCGGCGCTGAAGTCTAAACTTGCATCGCGAATGAGGTCATGCAAAAAAAAAAAAATTGTACCTTTTTTCTGTTTAAATCGAAAAAGGATAGTCTAATTCATCGATCAGTATGATTAAATTATTTTTTATTTATATTTTTTGTTGTACAAAATCGTTTTAAAGTATGGTATTTTTAAAAAGTTGCAAAAACGAGCCATGTTTTGTCGTCACAACGTTACGAACGAAGTTCAGACTCATTTCAAACAAGCATTTTATATGGACACATAATTTCTAAAAGAAAAATATATATAAACTATAAATAGAGGATTACATATCTAAATATGCTATATTATATTAATATAATATCGTTCTATTTATTTTTATAAATATAATTTTCATTTGGCGTGAAATTATCTACGTTACATCAGATGTTTCTTTCACTTTTGAATCTTTGAATTAAACGGTAAGAGGTTATAAACGCATATGAGACATTGAATATATTCCAGAATATTATTTTATTCTTTATTTTGGCACGAAACAACGTTCCATCGACATGTTTACTTTCATAAATTTTAGGTTATCTTTAAATGTCACTTTGACGTTTAAGACAATGTGAAAATCAAAATGGTCGTGCTTCTCACTCTGTGACGTCATTGGACAAGGGGCGAAGCGGGGGTCTTCAGCCGCATTTTAAAGAATGTCATTTTCAATTACAATTTTTTCATGATTAAAGATTGATTTGAGGAAAAATAAAAAGTACGGGTCTATTATTTTTCACTACTCTATCGATTAAAATTATAAAAAAAAAGTCGTGCATGACCTCATTGTCTCATATGTATTGCAAAGTAGATTTTACTGTTCTGAATTTTTACGAAGTTATTTTTCACATTGTACCAAAAGTAAGGGCTGGTTTATGATGAATTTAATGTATAAATTTACATTCAGAAATTTTTATTTAAAATTTACAATTTTCTCTGCGGTTTATGTTCGATTTTGAACTTCTGGATCTGATCAATCAGTATCTGCCACGTGACAAATCACTGCTTGTTATTTGACGTTTCAGCAGGTATCAGTTCAGATTTTAGGTTGCATTAAAACTACGCAAACGTCTTTATTTTTGTACAATTCATTTGTTTTGTAGTACAAATTACGATGTTCACGAATACTGCTTATCAACAAAAAACAAAATAACAATTTGTTCCTGTGAATCCATCTTCAAAATGTTAACAACTCACAAACTGAAAAGACATCTGACGGATGAAGCATATCGCCATGTTTAATAGTTCCCTCTTGTAATTGGTCGAATTTAAAATTTATAGTTTGATTGTTGATTTTACGAAAAAATGCCATGGGAAGAAATTTTTTTGCTTGAATTAAAACGCATGTTTCAGTTATTAAAACTTTTACAGCCCGATTCACAAAAAAGTTTAAGCTAATCCTCATTTTTGGATTAGTGAATTCTATTCTATTGTATTTAAAATTTAATTTTCATGATATTATTAATAAAGGTAGATACTAGGAATAGATTAGACTATATTTTAAGTTGTACACTGTCAAAATTTGAGTAGAATTCGCTAATCCAAAAATGAGGATTAGCTTAAACATTTTTGTGAATCGGGCTGTTAATTAATGTAAGGTTCTTTTATTATTATTATAACATTATTTCGTATTTTGTCCTCCTAATAATACAGTTATTAGTATTACATTGAATCTAACATGATTTTAGTTAGCTTTGAAACATTGACAAATGATTATTAATTCTAATTTTAGAAAAAAAAAAAAACGGCGAAAATCAAATAGTTTATTCAGTTAACTCTTTTATTATCTGAAATTAGAATTAATAATAATTTGTCAATATTTCAAAGCTAACTAAAATCATGTTAGATTCAATGTAATAACTGTATTATTAGGAGAACAAAATAAGAAAAAACGTTATAATAAAAGAACCTTACATTAATTAAAAGTTTTAATAACTGAAACATGCGTTCTAATTCAAGCAAAAATTTTTCTTCCCAAGGCATTTTTTCGTAAAATCAAAAATAATTTTTTTTTGCTCTTGTAAACTCAATCCGGGGACATACTGTATACATAATTTAGTATTAAATATGTTTTAGGTGCAAATCAATTACATGAACACAACACAAACGTGAGAACTCGCGAAGAACCCAACGCGATTGTGGCGGCAAGAAATAAAATGGCAAAAATTTAAACTAATTTGACGTTTGAAAAATTAGCACTAACACCAAATTTAACTCCAACCTTATTCTGTTTCGTGAATAGCTCTAATACAAAAAAAAAAAAAAAATAGTTCGGAATAAAAATGGGATTAACTAACTCCGAATTTAATTCTTTTGATGAAGCTGCCTGTTAGGAATTAGCGAATATTTGCTGTTAAGTCTGGATGCTTAGCGCAAATCGGACTACTGTACATGTTACTGTAATATGTTATGTTGCAATGTTAATGTTTTTCTCTCTCTCTAATAATATAATCAGGGTCTTCAACCTTATATGTAACTCAATAATCAAGTCTTACCGTTTGCGAAACTAATGCAAAACTTATCCGCAGTAACATATCTGACAAAACTCTGAGGAACCAAACGTAAACACGTATACAGAAGCGACACTCCTTGCCGGCACCATTGTTGTTGCGATTTTACGTTTATGACCTTGAACTTTAAATTTGTTGGCAAATTTATGCCCGAAATTTAAATTGTTTTAAATGGTAAAAGAAAAATTAGAACACAAAAGTACTAAAATTTTAATTTTATTAACGAATTAAAAAGAAATCAGATAAAATAATCGCATACTTATATTTTTATTAAACAAATACCTGAATTTTACAAATTTATTACAATGCAGAATTTTCTATATCTTTGATATGGGAAACAAACGTCAGACTCGATGAATATGTCGTCCCATATATCCTTCTCCATCAAATCTTCTCTTCCACAGGCCTTGAGCCACATTTTACACCTATATTTATTAAATGAATATACCTTTTACTTTTACATAATATGGTAGTCGTTTTACATAACTTACATTTCTGGATCTTTCGGAAACGAAAAAAACTTACATTTCGCTTTCTCCATTTTTTAAATCTATTTATACAGTCTTTATATGAAAAAACAAGTCCTCCCGATTCTACTTTCTTCATTTTATCCATTTAATTAGAAACTAACACCACTTCTAAAATTCACAAACAGTTCACAAAATGACATATTATGTCAAAAGTGAGAAGACGTGTTTGGTTTGCTTGAATTAGCCATAACCAGGGAATACCGCCATAACCAATAACCCTAAAATACATGGGCGTGACAAGCTGAGACAACCGCTCCTCCAGAATACGTGAAATATAATGTTTTTCCTTATGATAATAATTTTTCCTATCGTTTGTTGAAAAAATAACATATTTGTTTTTATTAGAAATCAATTTGTGTTTCTCAATATACTTTTATTATTGACCCCTAACGGAAAATGTTCACGTCGAGATAATGAAAAGAACAAAGAATCATAAGATACGAAGATATGCCGAAACAATCCGATTTTATCCGATTAGCTCTTTAAATTTGTTGGCATACTCTTTCTCTCTCTAATTTTCGTTTCTCTCTCTGACTGTCGCTTCTGTATACAGTAATCCATCGACCTTTAAACTAATAGACGCAGCGTACAAGCAAAACGTCTGTCCCGCCATAACGGTGCAGACATAGTATCTCTATCCTTCAATATTACGGAAGTTAAGAAAACGCAGCAAAATAAAAAAATTGATTTAACCCTAACTTGTTGTACTTGGTGCATAATCGCTAAGAGTATAGATTTAATTTTGTGCATAATTAGATTCATTATATATTTTTAATACAATATATTACATAAATATTATATTATAGGGGACAAGTAATAATTAATAAGAACTTACATATAAAATGACAGCTGGACCGCGTACGTACTGTTGACTGCACGAAATACACAGTTTCCCCATTATTTTGTCACATACACACCTCACAACACATACACGTATATATTGACAGAAATAATTGTAAATGTTCTCCAAAGAAGCAAATAATACACAAACAGTTACGAAACGTCAAATGTAAATTTTGACAATTATTTAGTGATAGAGAGCGATGTATAGAGGTTTACATACAGGGATTTGTTAACTACTGGATGGAGCAAGTGTATATCGATATATGCATTTCTTGTGTACCCGGCTGGATTAAGAGAGAACACAGGAAGTGTGAGTGAGAAAGATATAGATAATTCCACTTTAGACAAGTGAATTTGATATTCATATCTGTCATATTCACATCTGTCAAATTCACGTCAAAAATTAATTGTGTTTAAGTCTATTTGATCATGAAACGTGAAATAAGTACGAATACAACCAATGTAACACTAAATTAGAACACATATAAGAATATATCATGTTTATTTGTCAAATTATTTTTTAGAAGAAATCATAATTTTAATCGTAACTTACTAATGAAACGACATAGCACCGTTCATCACATATTTTGATACACAATTTTCAACACAACACATTCGAACCATTGTCATATATTAAAATAATTATATTTCAATGATGATATCAAGAATAACCTAAAATCTGTCAAACCTGTCAAACAAAAGATTTGACAAGTAACGGAAACAAAGACAACAAATCGGAATTATGTATGACTATCTCTGTCGATCTGGCCGGGTACATGGTAAAGATTCACTCGCTCCATCCAGTAATTAACAAATCCCTGTTTACATATGACTGAAAAAGATGTACAATGAGTACGAACGCATGCGCAGTATACTTTAACTGAGAACTTCCGTACTGATGAAGGACAGAATATATATTTCTATCTTTCTATGTTGGAACAATATTCTAACTATAAAGGAATAGGAGACACTTGGTCCAATAGTTTAAAGGTCGATGCAGTAATCCCTCGTACAGTGTGTTTCGAAAATCTAATTGGGAGTAGGCTATGAACACAGAAACGTAGGTATGTCTGATCATTATTCAATCCAAAAGTCAAGTTATCAAAATTGATCGTGAAATGTTATTTTAAGGAGAATTTTTTTTGGTTAAAACATTACCCAATTGAATCCCTGTATTTCTGATCATGTGTACAAAAGTAACCAATCAAAACGAACTTACACTGAATATTTTTTGGTTATAAAATTATCCAATTGAATCCCTGTATTTCTGATCACGTGTGGGAAAGTAAACAATCAAAACAAACACACTGACAATATTTTGGTTAAAAAATTATCCAATTGAATCCCTGTATTTTCGATCACGTGTGCGAATGTAACCAATCAAAACAAACACACTGACAATTTTTTGGTTAAAAAATTATCCAATTGAATCCCTGTATTTTCGATCACGTGTGCGAAAGTAACCAATCAAAACAAACACACTGACAATTTTTTGGTTAAAAAATTATCCAATTGAATCCCTGTATTTTCGATCACGTGTGCGAAAGTAACCAATCAAAACAAACACACTGACAATTTTTTGGTTAAAAAAATATCCAATTGAATCCCTGTATTTTCGATCACGTGTGCGAAAGTAACCAATCAAAACAAACACACTGACAATTTTTTGGTTAAAAAATTATCCAATTGAATCCCTGTATTTTCGATCACGTGTGCGAAAGTAACCAATCAAAACAAACACACTGACAATTTTTTGGTTAAAAAAATATCCAATTGAATCCCTGTATTTTCGATCACGTGTGCGAAAGTAACCAATCAAAACAAACACACTGACAATTTTTTGGTTAAAAAATTATCCAATTGAATCCCTGTATTTTCGATCACGTGTGCGAAAGTAACCAATCAAAACAAACACACTGACAATTTTTTGGTTAAAAAATTATCCAATTGAATCCCTGTATTTTCGATCACGTGTGCGAAAGTAACCAATCAAAACAAACACACTGACAATTTTTTGGTTAAAAAATTATCCAATTGAATCCCTGTATTTTCGATCACGTGTGCGAAAGTAACCAATCAAAACAAACACACTGACAATTTTTTGGTTAAAAAATTATCCAATTGAATCCCTGTATTTTCGATCACGTGTGCGAAAGTAACCAATCAAAACAAACACACTGACAATTTTTTGGTTAAAAAAATATCCAATTGAATCCCTGTATTTTCGATCACGTGTGCGAAAGTAACCAATCAAAACAAACACACTGACAATTTTTTGGTTAAAAAATTATCCAATTGAATCCCTGTATTTTCGATCACGTGTGCGAAAGTAACCAATCAAAACAAACACACTGACAATTTTTTGGTTAAAAAAATATCCAATTGAATCCCTGTATTTTCGATCACGTGTGCGAAAGTAACCAATCAAAACAAACACACTGACAATTTTTTGGTTAAAAAATTATCCAATTGAATCCCTGTATTTTCGATCACGTGTGCGAAAGTAACCAATCAAAACAAACACACTGACAATTTTTTGGTTAAAAAATTATCCAATTGAATCCCTGTATTTTCGATCACGTGTGCGAAAGTAACCAATCAAAACAAACACACTGACAATTTTTTGGTTAAAAAATTATCCAATTGAATCCCTGTATTTTCGATCACGTGTGCGAAAGTAACCAATCAAAACAAACACACTGACAATTTTTTGGTTAAAAAAATATCCAATTGAATCCCTGTATTTTCGATCACGTGTGCGAAAGTAACCAATCAAAACAAACACACTGACAATTTTTTGGTTAAAAAAATATCCAATTGAATCCCTGTATTTTCGATCACGTGTGCGAAAGTAACCAATCAAAACAAACACACTGACAATTTTTTGGTTAAAAAAATATCCAATTGAATCCCTGTATTTCTGATCACGTGTGCGAAAGTAACTAATCAAAACAAACTTACACTGATAATTATCCTAAGATAATTATCTCTTATGTCATTAAGTAACAAACACTTTTTGACAGATAATTAAAGATTTTTTAATTTGAAAATGTCATTTGACGGTATGAAATAACGCTTCAGTTAATAAAATACACACTATTATTAATAAAAAAATAGAAAATATTCTATTATTATTACTATTAAACGTTTGTGTAATAAAACTGAACGTGTCTCAGCATCTCGTAGTGTCAATGTCACTCTTATTATTGTTACACACTTCACGCTATATCTAGGGCTACTACTGACATCTATTGGGTGATTTTATAATTATAAAAATTCTGCTAAATACAAATTCTTTGTACATTTAATTAAAATTGCAAAAAATTAACTGAATACCCCTCGATCATTGATAAATACTTATAATTTTATTACAACTTCCTCAAGCACGTTGCTTTTAGGTAAGAACCCTCCGCCTTCGGCGTCGAGCGGTTACCAAGCCAATTATCAATGTCGTCGGTATATTATAGCTGAAAAAATAATAAACAAATATAGAGAATATTGTCATTCACCGTTTTCAAATTTATTTCTATTTTTAAAATAAAGATTGAAGAAAAGCTTTGATTTCTTTATATAACATTTTTGACAATATATCGTGTCAAAATGCGATTTAATCAAATACTTTAAAATTGATATAGGTTTTTCTGTTCATAGCCTACTCCGAGTTGAACACCCCTGATTCTGTAACTTGCGTGAGCATTTACAACACCAATACTAATACAAATTAGTCACATGTATACAGTATGCCATCTATTAGAGATCTGAAGAAGTACAAGTTATGACGTCATACTTTGCGAGACACGCAAATATAGTTGCGTGACCTACAGAGGTCTTGTTTCTTACTTGCGTGACTATCTATCTCACTTTAATTCTATCGTTGTCTCGTATTGCTGTCATTTTGCGCGTATTGTTGTTGTTTTATTTTTATTGTTGTATTACGTTTCTTTTGTTATTTCAAGTTTGTTATTTTTAATTTGTTTTTATTTTTATCGTTTCTTTTTAGTGATTAAATAATTCATAAATATAAGTATATCATAATTTGAGGTTATCAATTTACGTTATTATTTGGGTTATATTGTTAAAATTGTTTCAGATTATACCTAGTTCTCCTCTTAATGAGTTTAGCTATGATGATTTTAAACCTAATACCAATATTAAATTTAGGGACGTAAAAACCAGGGAATACTGTAAAAACCTAACACACAAAATTCTCTATAAAAGTAACTAGGAGTAAACAGTGACGTCATAAAATATGCTCACGCAAATCTAGTCACGCAAGTGCTAACGCAAGTTACAGAATCAGGGCCTAAACGTCTACGAGAGAGAAGTACAGATATATGCATCTTTTGTTTCCTTGTCGCGTTTTATGTGCAGGTTAAAGGCAATTGTTTGTCTGAATTTTGAACGTGACAACATAAATGAGAAAATAGCCAGCTATAATAGGAGCAGGCGGGTAAAGCTCAACATAGGTGGCAGCATCCTAGCTATGAACAGTTGCCACCGATAATTTTGAATGACTTCACTGACAGATACAATTTTTTATTGTTTCTGACGTAAAAGTACAATTATAAAGTCAAATCCACATGAAACAATTAATTATTATAATTTTTACCACTTTTATTATTCTTTTCTATTTTCGTCCGCAAACCTTTTTCGTCCGCTAAGCCTACTACGATTTTATGATTATTGTAATTGTGTGTACCTACTACCGGAATTGTAAATAACAAATATTAAACGAGCAAATAAAAATATTATTTTAATGATAAATTTAATTTAAATTTTGACATGACTAATTGTTAATCTAAGATGCCTCTGGATAGAGTTGTTTTCGAGGTTATTTTGTTGGAAGAAGACTTTAGTTAGTAGTTTTAAAGTCTTCAGAGTTTAGTTTTGTCGTAGGGCCAGTTTTACAACAAATAGTAGATAAGATAATAGTAGTTTCATTAATTGTAAATATTAGTTCTATTATCTATTTGCCACTCTATAAACTGTACGCGCCTATGTAAAAGCATACGAATAAAATAAAATTGCTCCATTATTTTAGTTCCAAATTTCGCCACTAGGTTCGCATTCTTATTTACACATCCCAATAGCTTGCGGACACTCATGTGACGAAGCGAATTAGTCAATCAGAAGCTGGGGAGAAACTGTCAGATTGAAGGACGGGGAGCTGAAGTTTGTTTTGGTAGCGTATTATGCGTTTTGTTTTCACAGTTTGGCAAAAAAATATAAAATAACTCAATACGCACTAAAACTTCAATATGAAAACTGCCAAACTATGAAAACAAAACTCATAACCTCTGAACCCGCTACCAAAACAAACTTCAGGGTGTGTTCCAAAACCCTACTCCAGAATATGAAATTACTCAAAATCGTTCCAAAACTAATAACCTTACTCTCAGAGGGGGCTTGATATTAATGTTGGAATTATAAGTAATTTTGTTAATTTTTTAAAATTATTTTTAATTTAATTTCAATTTTGTACTCCAACGAAACTCATTCTTCCAAAACACTACACTCTTAAATTACGGTACTCTTGAATCTGGAAAGCTGCCCAGCTCACTGGCCTTCGATTTGACAGTTTCTCCCCAGTTTTTGATTGGCGAATTCGCTTCGTCACGTGAGTGCCCGGAACATATTGTTACTATTATTTAAGAATTTTTGCTAACCCATTAAGTGGGACACGCATGATTTTATATATTATGTATGTTAGCGATACTTCAGTCATCTAGGGACAGAGACAACTGTACCTGTAATTAAATCAAAATACCTTTCCTAGAGAACCATCGGGCTTAAGTTGCTCTTTTTCAAACTCCCTATTCCAATCCACACAAATTGGTTGCACTGCATTTGATAACTCAAATGGTTTCTCCACCATTAGAATAGCTACATCTGCCTGTTTATTACGTATATCATACAGTGGAGAAACGAAAATTTGTTTTACCTTAAAAAATACATTTGCAATATTTCAATATGAAATAATTTGAAATAACTTACTTGACGCTGTTGGGCAAAAAAATCTTTATTAGAATTGTAAACGCCATGATATTTTCCAGCTCCTATATATAAATCACTGGCAGCTAAAAGTCGACTGTTTACAACGCAATGTGCGGCTAAAATAGGAAAAATGGTGAATACATAGATGATTGCACGCAAATATGGGGCAATATGGAGGTCCTCCAACATATAAACAAATTAGAACATGGATCATTTGCAGTTATATTAAAACTATACTTTGCTATAAGAATGCAGTGTAGCATGATAGAGTATCGACCTTTAAACTAATAGACCCAGTGTCTCCTATTCATTTATTGTTAGAATATTACTCCCACATAAAAGGATAGAGATATGTATTCTGTCCTTCAACAGTACGGAAGTTCACAGTTAAAGTATACTGCGCATGCGTTCGTACTCATTGTACATCTTTTTCAGCCGTATGTAAACCCATATACCTATTAACTAATATATTGCTAATGCTCGTATCTTTCCCATAAGAGTAGGTGAAGGAAACACTGTGAAATGGAAATATCATTTCTGCATAAGTCCATCTCTCACAAACACCCAACCGGCAATTATGCGCATGCTCGGTAACCTTCACTACTATTGGCTAACGCTGACAGCGTCACTGGCTGGGCTGCGTTCCAAAATCCTACTCTTAGAGTACGAAATTATTCAAAGTCGTTTAAAAACTAATAACCTTACTCTCACAGTTTATTCAACCTGTTCCAAAACAGCCAGAGTTTACTCCAAAGTGACATTCTACTTACTTTACTAACGAGGAGGGTATAGAAATTACTCCACAATATTTTCAAACGTAGATGCTCACGATTCTCAACATATGAAAGTAATTTGCCTTCTTGAGGAAGGAAACATGCTTTTGGTTGAAAATAAACATAAGTAAATACGTTTGCGTGTATTAAGAGCATACTTGTATAATAAAAGCGCTTTTATGGAGCATACTTTCACATTATATTGAGGAGAGTGCTCCATAAAAGCGCTCTTATTACGGGCTTGACATTAATGTTGTAATTATAAGTAGTTTTGTTAGTTTTATAAAATTATTTTTAATTTAATTTCAATTTTTTACTTCAACAAAACTCTCACACAACACATCATACTCTACGCGAAAACTCGGTATTCTTGGTTTTGGAACGCTGCCCTGGTGATGCAGCGACCACATGGTTTGACTTTGACGTTGATTTCATTTCTGTTGTAGTTGCACTTCGAAAGCATTTGCTTTGTGTTTCATACAGTAATTTATTGTCACCTAAATAAATTCATCCTGACCAGATTGTATTCCTATTATTTTTACAGTACAACAAAGTAAATTATTTAATTCAAATTTAGCACTTTAATATGTCAATATTTTTTATTATTACTAATATTTATATTCAAGAATTTACATACAAAATAAATAGTAGGTACATTGTTTAATTTCTCAAATTTAAATTTAAAATTTGTCTCGCTAGTCGTTAATAAACAGAACTCTGTGATTCGCAAAAAGTGATCATGATTTCCTAGTTAGCCAATAGTAGTCAAGGTTTCCAAGCATGCGCATAATTCGCGGTTGGGTGTTTGTGTGAGATAGACTTATGCAGAAATGATATTTCCATTTCAGCGTTTCCTTCAAGAAAAGCAAAGAATCCACAATATATTAGTTAATAGGTATATGTGTAAACCTCTATACATCGCTCTCTGTCACGAAATAGTTGTTAAAATCTACAAATTTATACTTCATTTCACGTAAGGAAATAGAAGATGGCGCTTGAGAATCGACCGTTTTACATGCATTAAATAAATAATTTAAATAAGTTAAACCAAACTTTGTCAATAAAAAAATATTTTTATCCTTAAAATGTACGTGTCCTGATTATTAAATATTACATCAAAATATGGTTAAATATCTCTTAATTCTATCGATTTTATTTGGTAATTGACAACTGACAAGTGATATTTTTTTCGCTATTGTGAACTAGGTTCGCATCCTGACCAATCAAAGGGCAGAATTTATATCCCTATCTAAACCAACGCTATTTTCTTACGTGAAATAAAGTATAGAATTAATAGATATTTACACACCAAGTGAGCTAAGGTAATGTTTATTCATGAGAAGAAAGTTTAGCTCACGAGCCCATAAGGACGAGTGAGTTAAATTCTTCGAGTGAATAAACATTCTTAGCTCACGTGGTTTGTACAATATTTTATTCAATTTTGACGAAATACTAATAAAAACCATTATAATATTTAATTTTGACAAAATAAAAAACTGATCAGTTAGTAGGCTGTGCATATGACAATCGTCGCTGATAGACGTCAAGTCATGTATTTAAAATGCTTTATTGCATGTCATTTGTGCCGTGAAAAATAATGAAAATGGCTGATTATGTCTGCTAAATATTATGGTGAGTGTTATTTTCGTACCTGATGTTATTTTAAATGCATTATTTGTTGCAGTGTGAGTTAAAATTTTGTGAGTGATTTAAAAAAAAATTTAATTCACATTTGAAAAAAGTGTTACTTATAGTTGTTGCTATGGAGTTAATAATGATAGTTTAAAACGTCAAAATTGAATAAAATCTGTTTTTTTTCACTACTAGCCTAGGAACCCACTATTATTTACCTTTATTTGACATGAGAAATTGTTTTTCACTACCGCTTGCTTGTAACCATGGTAACCTAGGCCAATAATAATTTATTATTAACCTTGGTCTATAATACAAACTGTCACTTTTCAATCAAACCCAAGCCTCCAAATCCAAATATTATTTAAGTCATTAAACTCAAGAAAAGTGTTAAGTATATAATTTAAATTTGCCACTATAATTTTAAATTGAACTACGCTGCCGCCTCGCCTGGCCGCTGTGCTGTTTTGGTGAAAATGTGAAATATTTGTAGATGTAGGATTGGACATTGAACAAATCACTATTTTTTTGTATTTGTAGGTAAATACATTTCAATAGATTTATATAAAAATAATAATAAACTAATAAGGCTGCTGACTATAACAGCACAAAGTGTTTTTATTAAATAATTAAATCAAATACAAATCAAGGCCCATAAGTGAGGTTATCAAATATCAAACCAGCGAAATGAGTAAAACGCCAGATAAAAACAAATGCAGCCTACTTTGTTTTTGTGCATATTAACAAATAAGTAACGTTATTATTCATGTCAAAATTATTGTTGAGAAGATCATTATTGACCAGGCGCTGGGTCAATAATGATTATCTTCTCAACCTTGGTGTATAATATACTATTTATTCAATTTTGACGTTTTAAACTGTCATTATTAACTCCATAGCAACAATTATAAGTAACACTTTTTTCACAAGCGAATTAAATTTTTTTAAATCACTCTCACATTTTTTTAAATTCACTCTGCAACAAATAATGCATTTAAAATAACATCAAGCACGAAATTAACACTTACCATAGAATTTATCAGACATTATCAGCCATTTTCATTATTTTTCACTGCACAAATGACAGACAATAAACCTTTTTAAATAGATGACTTGACATCTATCATCGACGATTGTCATGCACAGTCTACTAACTGATTAGTTTTTTGTTTTGTCAAAATTAAATATTATAATGGTTTTTATTACTATTTCTTCAAATTGAATAAAATATTGTACAAACCACGTGAGCTAAGAATGTTTATTTACTCGCCCTTACGGGCTCGTGAGCTAAACTTTCTTCTCATGAATAAACATTACCTTAGCTCACTTGGTGTGTAAATATCTATTAAATATATAATTTTTATTGAATTTTATACTTTTAAATACAGCAAACTCTGTAAGAAAATTTCAGTATTAAAAACATATAATGAAACTAATTATGTACAAAAAAAAAATCTTTATTCTTAACGATTATGCACCAAGTAATTTTTATTTTGCCGCGCTTTCTCGTACGCTGCGTCTATTAGTTTAAAGGTCGATGGTATAAGGACAACATTTCCTGGCTTGTGATTGATGCAAACACGAGTCAATTTCAAACTGTCCCTATATTATGTTACTGCAAGTTTCCTTCTGCATTTGTGTACAATAAATTTGGCTAGCTAAATTGAATGTAAGTGAAATAATTAATTTTAATATAAATATAATTGTAAGAAACTAGTAATATAACTTAAAAAGGTTAATATAAATACAAAATACACATCACCTGTCAATAGTACTCAAATGGATGATATTCACGATGTTCCATCTCCAAATGATGTGTCTGAATGTTTCGATTATTCTATACCCAAATCATTCAAACAGCCAATGCACGTCATTAATAAAAATTGAATAAAAGTAACTAGATGTGTGACGTCATGTACTGATACGTTTGCAGAGGTTTTAGAATCTTTATGAAAGGAGTTATACAGATTGCAATCTGTATTATCGACATGTTCATGAACTGTCACATCTACAAAATAAATACTATATTTTCGTCACTGTCCATTTCTATTTAAATTATTTTATAATACTAACCTTATTTATACTTTATGTATGCCAGATAAAGGCAATAAATAAAAGTGAGCCGAATTTCAAACAAATATACCGAATTCTTCTAATTGATTAGAAGTGCTACCTTTGGCAGATTCACAGATTTTGTGTTTGCGTTAACGGTAACGTTGCGTCGTTGCGTTGCGTTTAACATTACTTTATTATAAATAAGTCTTTACAACGCACAAAAATGTTTCAAACACGATACACATATTTTTCAAATAATAACTTTGACAGTGTGAACATACAAATTATCAATGTTGCCAACTATAGCAACAATTAAACGAATAATATGACGTTGATGTCCATTATTTATATATTATTCATGTCATATACAATAAGTAATGAACTCTACTATTCATCTTAATAATAATTATATAAGGCTATACACTTTTTGACGGTTAAAAATGATTAAAATTTTATTTGATTTTCACTATTAGTGATTCTAATGCATTAAGGTTTTTACACTAAATGATGACGTGCATTGGCTGCTTGAATGATTTGGGTATAGTATTATTATTTTATCGAAATAAAACTTAGATTCGTATTTAACCTTAAAATGTTGCTGAGTAAACCGCTCTCATCAAGCTCCGCCTACCACTGCAATCTTAAAACAGAGTATGAGGCGCGGGAGGCCACGTGACTTTGACAAATGCTTGTAGAGCCCAAACAAGGTTGCCAAGAGTACAGCTTGTGTATGTTGCCTGTGTTCCAAATGAATTTGAGTGTAAAATTAATAAATAAAATTGTAAAACTAGTTATTATTAATGGATATCATGTTGTTTTACTTTCTAATACATAAACATAATTTTTAAAACAAGACGTTCAACATTTAACTAATGGTTTTCCTCAAATTTAGCGCGCCAAGAAATCTTTGTATCGTAGAGGGCAGCACAAGTCGCTATAATTTTAAAAATTAAGTTTATGTGTTAGAAAGTAAAACATGACATTCACAACTAGTTTTACAATTTTATTTATAAACTTTACGCTCAAATTCATTTGGCAACACAGGCAACGTACACACGCTGTATTCTTGGCAACCTTGTTTGGGCCCTACAAGCACTTATCAAAGTCAAGTGGCCTCCCACGCCTCATAGTACTGAATGCAGTGACCTCTATATACAAAATGGACCGGCGACTCCTATCTCTTTACAACGGCGCGAGCTGTATCCACTCAACTGTCATGGTGGGGTGGCTATCTCTTTCTAACAGTGAGAAGTACGCATGCGTCAGCTAGTACCAGTACGACGAATTAACGATGAACATGAAGAAGAAAGCTTAAATACATTTTCGCATACCTGCTTGGTCCAACTGTACACGAAAGTTAGAGAGAGATAGACACCCCACCAGTCAGGCGGGTGGTATTCTCGGTGGATACACGCAAGTTATTCAAGCCGCCGTTCCATTTTATATATAGAGGTCACTGACTGAATGATCCATTTGACGTCTTTGCCCTCCAAAGTGTCAGTCACACACAAACACCCCAAACTTGGATTGTGTGAGCCCATATACCTATATATTGCTAATGCTTGTATCTTTCCCATAAGAGTAGGTGAAGGAAACACAGTGAAATGGAAATATCATTTCTGCATGTCTATCTGTCACAAACACCCAATCGGCAATTATGCGCATGCTCGGAAATCTTGACTACTATTGGTAACGCTGACAGCGTCGCTCGCTGGGCTGCGTTCCAAAATCCTACTCTTAGAGTACGAAAGTCGTTTCAAAACTAATAACCTTACTCTCAGAGTTTACTCAACCTGTTTGAAAACAGCCAGAGTTTACACCAAAGTGATGTTCTACTTACTCTACTAACGAGGAGGGCATAGAAATTACTCCACAATATTTTCAAATGTAGTTGCTCACAATTCTCAACATATGAAAGTAATTTGCCTTCTTGAGGAAGAAAACATGTTTTTGGTTGAAAATAAATAAGTAAATATGTTGGCGTATATTACGAGCATACTTTTATAATAAAAGCGGTTTTATGGAGCGTACTTTCACATTATATTGAGGAGAGTGCTCCATAAAAGCGCTTTTATTACGAGCTTGACATTAATGTTGTAATTATAAGTAGTTTTGTTAGTTTTATAAAATTATTTTTAATTTAGTTTCAATTTTTTACTTCAACAAAACTCTCATTCGTTCCAAAACACAACACATCATACTCTACGCCAAAACTCGGTATTCTTGGTTTTGGAACGCTGCCCTGGTGATGCAGCGAGCACATGGTTTGACTTTGACTTTTGATTTCATTTCTGCTACAAACACTTCGAAAGCATTTGCTTTGTGTTTCATACAGTAATTTATTGTCACCTAAATAAATTAATCCTGATCAGATTGTATTCCCATTATTTTTACAGTACAACAAAGTAAATTATTTAATTCAAATTTAACACTAGAATATGTCAATGTTTTTTATTATTACTAATATTTATATTCATGAATTTACATACAAAATAAATAGTAGGTACATTGTTTAATTTCTTAAATTTAAATTTAAAATTTCTCGCGCTAGTTGTTAATAAACAGAACTCTGTGATTCGCAAAAAGTGATCATGATTTTCTCGTTAGCCAATAGTAGTCAAGGTTTCCAAGCATGCGCATAATTCACGGTTGGGTGTTTGTGTGAGATAGACTTATGCAGAAATGATATTTCCATTTCACAGTGTTTCCTTCAAGAAAAGCAAAGGATCCGCAATATATTAGTATGTGAGCCCTTGATCCATAATATATACCTGTTATGACAGCTGACGGTGAAATAATTGATCCACCACATCCCAATTCGTATTCCCCATTTTCATAAGTGTAAAGCGCAATATTCCAAGGAAATTCATTATAGCCAATAAATTCGGAATTTTCCAGTTTAATTAGTGCTCTTCCACATTCTACAAATATGAAATAAAATAGTATATTATTCAATGAGCATGTAATATGGGCTATTACTCAAGTTTGCAACGCCAAAGGCGTGTTGTAAATCATTCGAATGAGTAATAGTAATTACATGCGACTAGATGACTATACTTTTTCTACGACTATTCAATAGGAATATGAACTTTTCTATCTGGATAGGTGTAATTTAAAATTCTAAATTATTATTAATGTTTGTATAGTTAAAGTTTATAATTTACAATTTTTGCCGTTGTTGCAAAATTTACAGCGTGATACTGAAAACGGGCCACTCAAAATATCTTTTTATTACCTCTCGCTGAGAGGTATTGGAATCATGCTAAAAATCGCATATCCAGATGTTAGTGGATAAGCACGTTTTAAGGTCCCTATAATCCGATTATAACATTTTTACGATGATGTCCGTGTGTATGTATGTATGTATGTATGTATGTGTGTGTGTGTGCGTGTGTGTGTGGATGTTGAAACCACGGTTTCTCAAATACTATAAGACAAAAAATATTTAACTGCAGTTTTCTCACTCTGACATTCCTGGGAAGAGCTGATTAGATTGTGGTAACAATTGAACAACCGGAAATAATAGTTTCTTTAAAAAAATCTTCTAAATATATTTTTTTGGAAATTTTTGTTATTACTAATATTAAAGAATATAAAAATCTCTATCCGATACATTTAAAATTTTTATTATATCTTCTATGGAGTTAAAGATAGAGACATATAAATTTATAAAATAATAAGTTATAAATGAATCTCGCAGCCCATGGAAAACAAGTGTAAAAATTAAAATGTTTGTAACTGACAGATAAATGTGAGTGTCAAAAATCCAGAGACAGTACTGAAGACTTTCTGGGAAGTACATTTAATATTTATTTTATTATTAATTAAATATTTATAATTATAGTTACATGTAGTACATATACCGCCAATCTCATCAATGAACTGGAAGAATCTCGAACATTAGAAGAATAGGAGTGAATAGAATGAATTAAAAAATATATAAAGATATGTGTTTACAATATTTATATAGCCTAATATGGAAATGGCGAGAGGTCTTGTACTGCCCACAACAGATTTTTTTAATAATTATTTCTTAACTATCTTAATATATTTGGAAACTAGGCTCAGAGGCTCACCAATCATTTGGCATGATGGTAGGCGCTTACGGTTTAACGGGAAGTGACATTCAATTTCTTATTTCAAATGGGTCAGCCTATACAGGATGTCTCAATAAGCTTGCTCACTATTGGTAACTTTTTTATTTGAAGAGATACGAGGTTGGTTAAATGAGCAAAATTGTGCCATTTTATATTAGAAAATTGGTCATGTAGACAAAATAAAAATTGTGTCAGCGGTTCCCAAAATTTGGGACAGAATATAACCATCATCTCTATAGTAAAAATTTTTAGGCAGAGTAGTCACGTCATCATTTCATTACAAAATGAAAAAACACTGTAGTATTGTATATGTTTAAGAAAACGAAGAAAATAAATACTATTTTTTGCATACTATAAGTATAATACATTTTAATTAAATTTACAATTATTTTAAAGTCGAACATAATGTTTTCAATGAGTTTTAATTTATTTAAAATAATTGTAGTTCATTTTTTCACCACATGTTGGTACTATTGGATTACAATATTTAAACGTTTACATGACATATTTCTCCCGGAATTATCAAGCGTCTGCTGTCATTAGTTCGTTACTTTTCTGTTTTTAGTTTGTGTTAATTTCAATAATAGTAAATTGTATTATTGGAGTATTTTCAATCAAATATAATATATTTTTTAAATGTTATTTTAATTATATTTTCAATAAATCGAATTTATAGTGCTACTCTTTACTTTTCTATAACAATTGTAAATCAAAATAAAATCAAATCAATTTTTTTAAAAATATATTTAATGTCATTTAACATTAATTTTCTTATTTTTCATCAAGTGCTTCATCCACTTCCCGTATTCCTACTGAAACCCGACTCGGTGTGCCCTACACCGAATTTTCAATACCATAAATTGGAAATATATTACATTTTACAATAATATTCAATTATTATTCGAATATTAAATAAATTAACTTGATCACATAAATTAGCATCGCAGGTAAATACAATTATTTTCTAAAATTAAATTAGCGTACCATGTAAACCTACTAATTTCGTGACGTCATTATCTAGTTACAAACTTTGATGACGTGACTACTCTGCCTAAAAATTTTTACTATATCTGTGTGTTCTATATTGTATCCAGATATAGAAGGTGATTGTTTAGAGGGATTTATAAAGGTTTCAGATAGTAATGCAATATGAATATTGTTTGTTTGCCATATTCTTTCAAGAAAGACGTAATTAGATTTAAGTGATCTAATATTCCATTGCATAATGTTAATATTGTTAATATTTGTTTTGTGTAATTTTATACATTGTCAGTGTTCCAAGATCAATCATGTTATTTTGTATATTAAGATAAGTAAATAATTATAAATAAAAGTTATTTTTTTCACTACTAGCCTAGGAACCCACTATTATTTACCTTTATTTGACATGAGAAATTGTTTTACACTACCGCTTGCTTGTAACCATGGTAACCTAGGTCAATAATAATTCATTATTAACCTAGGTCTATAATGCAAACTGTCACTTTTCAATCAAACTCACGCCTCCAAATCTAAATATTATTTAACTCATTAAACTCAAGAAAGGTGCTAAGCAAATAATTTAAATATGCCGCTTAATTTTAAATTGACCTACGCTGTCGCCTCGCCTGGCCACTGTGCTATTTTGGTGAAAATGTGAAACATTTGTAGATTTAGGAATGAATAAATCACTATTTTTTTGTATTTATAGTTAAATACATTTCAGTAGATTTTTTAAAATAATAATAAACTAATAAGGCTGCTGACTGTAACAACACAAAGTGTTTATTTTAAATAATTAAATCAAATACAAATCAAGGTCCATAAGTGAGGTTATCAAACCAGCGAAATGAGCGAAACGTCAGATAAAAACAAATGCAGCCTACTCTGTTTTTGTGAATATTAACAAATAAGTAACGAAATTATTCATGTCAAAATGATTATCAATAAAAAAAAATCAAATAGGATTTATGTGCTAGTAGTGAAAAAAATAGTATATAAACCACGGTTGAGAAGATCGTTATTGACCAAGCGCCTTGTATCCCTCGGTCTTCGCCCTCGGGTTACAATATTGGCGCTGGATCAATAATGATTATTTTCTCAACCTTGGCGTATAATATACTATTAAGTGGCCCGTTTTTCAGTGTCACCTTTATATTGGCATTATCATGAGCTTCCATGATTTTTTTAATTTCGTAGGAGTGAACTTTTTTGCTCTATGATGTATTGTTTAATAAAGACATACAGAGTGTGTCAAGTTAATGGAACAGTGCATTTTATTCATGTTTATGAAAAGTTACACAAAAACATTGATAAATAAGTTGAGTACCACTGGTTTTAAAATAATAGTGGTTATGCCAAAATGTGTCCCCCTCTATGCCTTACAAAATATCTTAATCACTTTTTTGTGTAACTTTTCATAAACATGAATAAAATGCACTGTTCTATTATCTTGATGCAGCCTGTATAAGGAAGATTTTAATGATCGTAGAAAAAGTATAATTTAATATTTTAAATTAGGTATATGCGTATTGTTTTGTGAATATTAACCTAGTATACAATCAATTAGTGGATTATCCCAAATCCCTCCAATACAAACACTAATACTTGATTCAACAGGTTCATAATGGCGTTCGCATGTCGTGGGAATTTCCATATCTCCGACGGCCCCTCCCTCACAGACTTCCAATTCACCGACTCTTGCACCTTCATAAAAGTGTTTGCATCTACTGTGAACTACGGTACCTTCTACTAAAGGTTTAGTGCAATCCACTGGTATACCACCTACACTACATGTCGTATCTACAGAAGACGATATTCGTACTGGACAAGTTGCTGTAAAAATAAATATAATGATTGGTACTATTTACTCAAAATTTTAGTCACCTTACGTAACTAAATACAATGGCTACTACGGCTGCGAAAAAAATCGAATAATCGATCTTCTGGATTGATCTTTTTTGAAAAGATCGATCAATTGAAAAATCAATATTTTTTTTCAAAGGATCGATCAATTAAAAAATCATTTATCCGGATTCCGGAAAATTGTTCTTTCCAAAAGATATCGATCTTTTAGATTTTGAAAGATCAGTTTTTCTAAAATCGATAATTTTTTTCTTAATTTCAGCAGTGATTTGTTGTGCGTATGCATAGTAGAAACTTATCAATAACTTTGAATCTTTTATTAAAATCGGTTTTCTGATCTAATATTAAAATCTATCTTTTGATTCTTTATTAAAATCGATTTTTTGATATAGTATTACGATTTCTATTAGAAAAATCGATCTTTTGCGATTAATCGATCAATCGCGACAAATCGATTTTATAAAAAATTCGAAAATTGATTTCAAGTATTTAATATCGCACAGCCTTAATGGCTACCATTTGCAAATACACTGGAATGATTAATTTTTAATTAAAAATTGTTTCTTATAAAGTTAATTTTATTACTACTTCCCTTAAGTACAGAAAAATTAAATGACTTAAAAGCACTTTTGCCGTATATTAGTAAAACTAATCGTATGTACTATAATCACTTTATTGAACAAATGAAGCTGCTGAAGAGGAATGTGATTTCTCACAATAAAGTTTTTATAAACTATAATGTAAAACTGCCTTTCTTATTTCTCTATTTTAGTTTTGTGAATTTTGTTTATTTCACTGTAAATCGAATAAACTTTTTAAAAATATAATAAAGTTCTTAAAAAAATAAAACTGTTCCTGTTTTTTATTGTTGTCATAGCAGCCAATGTCATAAATTTAAAACAAAATGAATGTGAATTATTTACGTAAAAGGGCCAAAGTCAATTATTTTTTATCAAATATTATTTTTTTCAAAACATGAAATACATAGTCAGATTTTATCTAAACATATATATATATATATATATATATACATATATATTTGGGCCAAAGTTGATAAAAAAAATTTTACTTTGTGACAGTTGTAAATTAAAAACTTATTGATGAAAAATTTCAATTCAATTTTCTCAAATGTACAATTTTTTTACATTGGCCATTTTAGCTCCAAGCCATATATATAGTCAATAAAAATAAAATAAGTATACGTTTTTCTAATTTTCAAAATAGGCAGATAATAGACCTTTTGCGTTTTTACTAATTTCTGTTAATTCGATTGAGCTGGAATAATTTTCATATTAGAAATAAGTGCAGCTCGTGCCAATAAAGAAGGGAAATACGTAGAAACCAACATTCGTCCATTCGGATCAAACTCGAGAAAGAGGTTAGAATCATTGGGTGAGATTCAGTGGGTTGTATTAGCGTGTTTTAAGCTAAAACAGTCCTTTGTCAAAAATATTTTGGCAACTTTGTAATACCTGTCAGAAAAAAAGGACAAATGTCAAAACTGATCAAAACGGGGGTTGAGATATTTTAATAGTAATTTACGTAAGAAGACCTGAAAGTGATACTTTACTGGGTGAGCAAGCATATTCCAGAGCGAGCCGTAGGCGAGCTTTGGAAGCTTGTGAGCCCAGTATAGACACTTTCAGGTCATGTTGGGTATAATATTTTTTTTGCGATCCTGAAAAAAGAATAAAAAATCTGTTGTGGCCAGCACAAAACCTTCCGTCAATTCGATGTATTTTGTATATATCCTATACCAAAAGTTCCTTGAAAAAGATTCTATATGTCCTGTATAACTGTAACAAGAACACACTATTTTTTACATATCCATACTGAAAGTTCCTTTGAAAAGATCTAAAATCTAATAAAATTTTAATACGAATACGAACGTACATTATGTATTGCACTTAACACTTTCTCCTGCTTCAACTTTGCCCTATTTATTAGAAGTCGCTGTTTCTTACTCTTCTCTTCTACTCATTCCTGTCCAAAGCACCTTCGTGACACAGTTCTTCATCTCTCAAATCTTCTGCTATACAGTCCTTCCATCTTCTCTTTTGCCTTTCTCATACTTCTGGCATTATAAGTTCCTATCTTGAGGCGAGGCCGCAAATGCAAGTCACTGGCGAGGGACACTCTGTCACTTATATCACTTTCAGATCATATGCTTTCCACTTAGGTTTTGCACTTGCCACTGACATCTGTCAATTAGATTTTTTTGAATACCTATATCTGTTGTTTTCATAATTTTTGCAATGCTGACTGATTTTCGAAAGTTAGTCACTCTTAATCTCTCTATAACTCTATATCTATTGAATATGAAGGAAAATGTATAATCGAACCGTATAGAGAATAAGATATTCTTTCTATTGATAATCACATAAAATGTCGAAAATGATATTTAACTGCGATTTTTCAAGAAAAACTGTTAAGAACTTCAAATAAGGGTACTTCCGGTTGACCAATTATAACCAAAATCTAATCAGCTCTTCATATGGTTGTAAAGAAGAGGAATATGAAAGAATCATAATTTTTAGAATTGTAGTTTTGGAGTTATCGTCGGAGAAAAATTTGTCACACACACACACACACACGGACACACACACAGACACACACACAGACACACACACAGACACACACACAGACACACACACGGACACACACACACACATACAGACATCATCTTAAAAATAGTACATTCGTATTGTAGGGACCCTAAAACATGCTTATTCATTAAAAACTCACCACCGAATTTTTTGACCAAAAACAATACCTTCCTTTTGACGGAAGGTAAAAAGTATTATTTTATTTTTTAGTACTTTTTACTTTTAAATAAGAAATAAATAAACAACTGATCTCCATGGAAACATTTAGCTTTACCGATCCCTTATAGACAACTTTCCGAGCTAGCTCAGCAAAGAAGGACTTTCGGGTCTAAATAGTGATCAGAAAGAGCTCATTTTTTGGGCGATCACGAAAAAAATTCATTAACGTTCAAGTATGAAATAATTGACACAAAATTTGACATATTTCTAACCTAATTTTGCAATGAAGAGTTTCCTGTTACACCTTCCATTTACAATAATACTTCCTCATTTGACTAAAGGATACCTGCATTATTTTTCTCTGTGGTAAAATTTCTAAATCACAATTGAATCTCATGGATAGATGTGGAAAATATTACAATGTTGCCATTTACTTAATAAAAGTTTTAATACAGACCTTAATACAACCCACTGAATTCCACCCATTGGCTCGTACCACGATCACGGTTTTAACTAAAACATTGTTTTAAGAAATATCAAATTTCATTATTTAATGATAATAATGAATACTATGAAATTTATCAAAATATGATTTTAAAGCAGAACATAGTTTATATTCAAACAAATATTTTTAAATAAATTGTTCTTCTAACATAAGGGTGAAATTACATTTTGAAATTTGAATTTGACATTTCTTAAAACAGCGTTTTTGTTAAAACCATGATCGTGGTACGAGTTGCGTTTAAAGAAAAAAACAAATCAGCGAAGTTGTACTATCTAATCTACAAATGTTGACTGTATTAATACTAAACCATTTTAGACTGAATAATATTTAAATGTTATTAATAGACATTTACGAAAATTCTACCGGTGAACTGTTACCGGTATATACCGGTAAATTGCTGTATTAACATAATAGGGTCCTATACCATAGTCATATTTTAACTATCTTAAATAAGAAGACGAAAATATACATAAATTAATGAGTATTAGTGAAAAATTTTTCTTTAAATATTAACTAGGTCACAAACTACAAGCGATTGAACCTGATTACTAATTGGGTATGACGTGTTAGGTACTAAGAATCTGATTGGTCGCCTGATTTTAAAAAGAAGATTCACGCGTCTGTAGCGGTCACCTTTGAAAGAATATGAAATGTCATGATGTACTATAACCTAACAAAACATTTAACAATTTTGTGTTTGATGAATTTGTTTAATTATAACATCTAGTAATATTAACAATAATCATGTATTTATAAATAAATCAATTTGTAATATGAATTAAATTAATAATAATATTAATTAAATTAATATTGAAACTTCAAAACAGGCTAACATTAGCGCCATCCGTCGTCATACTTTGTGTAATAATATTGTCAAACTGTTTCAATGTTCTGTAATTTATTAGGAAGAAATCCTTGTTAAATGCTTATTATTTATGTTATTTATACTTAATAATATTTTCTTCGTAAATATAACGTATAAGTTTTTATATAAAAACGTTTCAGCTATGCAAACATGAAAAAATTGTTTCCAGTATAACTAACAGTTTGTCCCATTTTTTGTCGATCACTGGTTAGTATCTGCTACGTCACGCACAAATTCTTAAACTTTAAAAATTCATATCTCGCTCATTACGTAAAATTTTTAAGTCGCGTTTGCACTGAAGTTCTTATTTTATCCTGTTCTTACAGGAAAAAAAAAAATAAAAGAAAAATGGTATAGGACCCCATTAACTTCTGAAATATACTTCTGATTTCAATTTCGCTTAGCATATCTATCTTTTTTTGAGGTTAGATTCTTCATTTACCGACTAAATTACTCGATCCACAAATCATGGATCCGGTAGTTGGATCTGGTAGTTATGGTACAATTTTCGAACACGGTAACTATTAACCACTTGTGTTTTCGAACGCAGTCGGTAGGTGCGGTATCTACCGGTAGAATGCCTAATATTATTTTATATTATCATTTAAGATATACAATATTAATAAATACGTAATTATACTTGTAATAACATATGAAAATTCTACCGGTGAACTGTTACCGGTATATATCGGTAAACAGCTGTTCATCAGGTTACCACTACCGGGATAGATATTTTAAGAACGCAAGTGGTAAACAGGGTAGATTTATAACATGAAAAGCAGTTGAAAGATGAAACAGATTTGAAATTTGACGTAGTTAAACGTTATCTCGTATCGTCTTCTGTATTATCATAATTAACTTCTGAAACCTACTTCCTATTCCAACTTCGCTTGACATCTCTAACTTTTTTGAGGTTAGATTCTTCATTTACCGCATTTACCGACTGAATTACTCGATCCAAAAATCATGGATCCGGTAGATGGATCTGGTAGGTATGGTCATATACCTATTAACTAATATATTGCTAATGCTCGTATCTTTCCCATAAGAGTAGGTGAAGGAAACACTGTGAAATGGAAATATCATTTCTGCATAAGTCTATCTCTCACAAACACCCAACAGGCAATTATGCGCATGCTCGAAAATCTTAACTACTATTGGCTAACGCTGACAGCGTCGCTCGCTGGGCTGCGTTCCAAAATCCTACTCTTAGAGTACGAAATTATTCAAAGTCGTTTCAAAACTAATAACCTTACTCTCAAAGTTTACTCAACCTGTTTCAAAACAGCCAGAGTTTACTCCAAAGTGATGTTCTAATTACTCTACTAACGAGGAGGGTAAAGAAATGACTCCACAATATTTTCAAACGTAGATGCTCACGATTCTCTACATATGAAAGTAATTTGCATTCTTGAGGAAGAAAACATGCTTTTGGTTGAAAATAAACATAAGTAAATACGTTGGCGTATATTACGAGCATACTTTTATAATAAAAGCGCTTTTATGGAGCGTACTTTCATATTATATTGAGGAGAGTGCTCCATAAAAGCGCTTTTATTACGGGCTTGACATTAATGTTGTAATTATAAGTAGTTTTATAAAATTATTTTTAATTTAGTTTCAATTTTGTACTTCCACAAAACTCTCATTCGTTCCATAACACAACACATCATACTCTACGCCAAAATTCGGTATTCTTGGTTTTGGAACGCTGCCCTGGTGATGCAGCGAGCACATGGTTTGACTTTGACGTTTGATTTCATTTCTGTTTGTAGTTGCACTTCGAAAGCATTTGCTTTGTGTTTCATACAGTAATTTATTGTCACCTAAATAAATTAATCCTGTCCAGATTGTATTCCCATTATTTTTACAGTACAACAAAGTAAATTATTTAATTCAAATTTAGCACTAGAATATGTCAATGTTTTTTATTATTACTAATATTTATATTCAAGAATTTACATACAAAATAAATAGTAGGTACATTGTTTAATTTCTCAAATTTAAATTAAAAATTTCTCGCGCTAGTTGTTAATAAACAGAACTCTGTGATTCGCAAAAAGTGATCATGATTTCCTCGTTAGCCAATAGTAGTCAAGGTTTCCAAGCATGCGCATAATTCGCGGTTGGGTGTTTGTGTGAGATAGACTTATGCAGAAATGATATTTCCATTTCACAGTGTTTCCTTCAAGAAAAGCAAAGGATCCGCAATATATTAGTTAATAGGTATATGGGTATGGCACAATTTTCGAACACGGTAACTATTAACCACTTGCGTTTTCGAACGCACTCGGTCTACCAGTAGAATTTTCGTAAATGCCTATTATTACTCGTACTGATTGAATACAGTTTATTAATAACTTTATTATTTTATTATTATTATTAGAATTTTGCTCTCTGCGTAATTTTTTTCTCTGAAGGAGTCGACTCTACAAAGTTGTTAATTGCCAGTTTTTAGTACACGTTGCACATAAATTCTTAGCTAACAGTTTTAGGTTGAATAATACACCTTCTACTGCGAGCATTTTTCCCTTCTGTATTGGCACGAGCTTATCACGTTTGATGTTAGTCGGAATCGAACCCGGACCGTCCGAATCACAACCAGTCACCTAACGCACACAGCTACAAATTAGGGAAGAAATAAAAAAAATTAAAATACTTTATAATAAACTTACATTTGCATTCAGGTACTTTAGGACTCCAAGTTCCGTTTACACACACGAGCAAAGTAGATGGCGGAGATAAAGAATAATTACTATTGCACGAAATTTGCACTGCAGAATAATTTGGTATAAAAGATTTAGAATGCTGGCCTAACACTCGGTAGTTTCCATTTTCTATTACCGGTGAGGGACAAGAACTTATACTACAACATAAAAGTGATATATTATTATACAGAATGTCTCAATAAGCTTACTCACTATTGGTAACTTTTTTATTTGAAAAGATACGAGGTTGGTTAAATGAGCAAAATTGTGCCATTTTATATTAGAAAATTGGTCATGTAGACAAAATAAAAATTGTGTTAGCGGTTCCCAAAATTTGGGACAGAATATATATTTTTTACATGGATCTACAGAGAATTTATTTTAAAATGCAACATTATGGTTCATCACTTCCATGGTTACTCACTATTGTCAAAAAATGACAGCAATGTAATATTTGTCCATTTTAAAATGCAACATTATAAATAACATTGCAGCACAGGAGATACCTCCAGAACACATCACAAATGGTGTCAATTCTTATTACGACCGACTGGGATATTGCCACAGTGTGAATGGGGGTATTTTTTTAACATTTATTACATGAAAATTATGAATTTTTGTAAGCTAAAGTTTGTTAAGATGTGCAACATTCATGTTTTGATTTTTTGTTAATCGTATGCAGGCTAATTTATTGGAAATTAGTTTTGATAATACAAAACTACAAATATTGTATGTTGCATTTTAAAATGGACAAATATTACATTGCTGTTGTAAAGTTGTAAAGTCAGGTATTGTGGTGACTGTCAAGACAACTATCGGAGTAGCTGGCAAGCGACTAACATGTTTTGTTATTACATTTAATTTAAAGCTAAAAGTTAGCCATGTATTGTTTATTTTTTGAAAAATCACAGGCATCTGAAAAAAAGGAATGCAACAAAAAAAAAGCTTCATAGCAACATAAATAAAAAAATAATAATAAGTCAGTAATGAACCAAGTAATGGTTCAGAAGTAATTTAGCTCCTCTTTCTTTCATTCCTTTTTTTGGGCCTCAATTTATCTTAATACAAAATTATAATTCTCATAAAATCGTTTCTTTCTTTACTTAGTAGTGGGGCAAAATTATATTTTCAGGAAAGTGTAAAGTGTTGTGCATTTGTGTTGTGCTCCGAGACCGCTGTTGTACTAAACAGCGGACACCCCTTAATCTACGAATTGGACCAACCGTGCTGTCGCCACTTGGCGGTTTTAATCCGGCGAATTACGCCCCTGCTTCTACACTGCCCTCCTCTCGAGTTCCTCCTGCAGGAGCTTCTGCCCGTATCCAGCCCTGCGCCCTTGGTGGCGTCACTTTGCCAGCCTCACAACCACGTGTGAGGCCTCCTCCTTCTGAACCTCCTACCTTATTGAATCTGACCGTCACCGCTTCCAGACCAGTTACCGTCTGCAGAATTCATCCAGTCTTCCAAGTCCCGTCAAGATCCTGCCTCCTAGTCACATCCCGTTTTTTCTAGTCAAGGTCAGTGCTTCTTTAGTTTTTGACAATCACCACAATCTCAGCTTGCGAGTTTTTGTTGTTTACTATTTAAAGTCTATTGGTCCTTCGAGCATTTTACATAATTATACATAATTTTTGGTCCTTCGAGCCGGATCTTCCACGGTAAAAATTTGATACTATGGAAATCCAATTAAAGTCATTGAAAGCCCTAGCAAAGGGCTATGAATCTCTTATAGTAAAATTGCACGAACTCGCGAAAAAATGCACTCCAACTGACACGCGTAATAATGAACGCTTCTTGGACGAATCCCAAGAAGTCGATTTGTTGAGAGATGAATTTAAAAACGCCTGTATCCGTATAAATGACCTTGAGCTGGCTAATGACACTGGTTTTGAACCTAGCTTCGAAACTCTAATGACTATTGAAATGTATTTTTCGAAAATCAAACGAACGCGTAGCGAGCTAGCTTTGTCGTCTCCCAAGGCACAACAGTCAAAGTCAGGTACGGAAATTAATAAAATTAAAAAACTTCCCCCTATTGAACTGCCATCATTTAATGGAAAAGTAGAAATGTGGCCATTATTTTACCAGTCGTTTAAATCAAACGTTCACGAGAACGTGGCGCTCACAAACGAGCAACGGATTAGTTATCTTATAGGTAAACTCACTGGTAATGCTTTGGAAGTAACGGGAGGGATATTGCCCACACCCGAAAATTACAATATTATTTGGGATGGCTTGGTAAAGCAATACCAGGATAATCGAACAATGGCTAAGCAATACTTAGATAACATTCTAAATATAAAGTCTAGTTCAAGAAACCCAAATGATTTAATAACATTTGTTAATAAATTCTCAGCTTCAGTCGAAGCTCTTAAACAACTCAAAATTCCAGACGTTCTGGATTTTGTTTTATTAAACTGCGCGTCTAAAAAGGTCGATGCAGAGATCGTACAACTATTTGATACGATATTCCGTAAAACGGAATTTCCCTCTTGCCAAACCTTTTTAGAATTTGTCCGGGATCAAGCAAAAATCCTGGAGCGGTCTTCATCTGTAAAAGGCCCACCAAAAATGGCGAAGCATCAGCGCACATTTTTGGCGGCAGATGAAACCCCAATCAAACCATTCAAACCAAAATCTTGTATTTTGTGTAACAGTGCGGAACATTCCAAACTGTATTATTGTGATAAATTCATTAAAATGTCAGTCCAAGACAGATTTGGGTTTATCAAATCTAAAAATGCATGTTATAATTGCTTATCCAATGTTCATGCAGGTAAAGCCTGTGCCTTGCTCACCACATGTCGGGTATGTCACGGGAAACACCATACACTTTTGCATTTTTCAACTCCTCCAAAATCTCCCGCCAAAAAAAATAGCGGAATCGGAGAATGACACTTCATGTCATGTATCCATAAACAACCAAGGTTATATTCTATTGTCAACTGCACAAGTTTACGCTACAGATATAAACAAGGGTAAACAAGTTATCAGATGCTTGCTGGATAATGGGTCACAAAATAACCTTATAACTAAAGATTGTTGCAAACGATTAAAATTAAAAATTACCCCCCTTAAAAATTCAAAAGTCACGGGGATCGGGATGACAAGTCGCCCGGCTTTCGGGTATGTAAATCTTAAAATAGAATCCCGAGTTTCGCCCCATAGATACAATTTAAAGGCTCTGGTAGTCGAACATATAACGGATAACTTACCTTCTTGCAAGCTAACCGTTTCCAAATATCCGTCTTTCAAATCCATTCTCTTAGCCGATAATACTTGGAATATCCCGGGAAAAATCGACGTAATATTGGGGGCTCAAATATATCCGTCGCTGCTTCTCTCAAAACGAGTAGGAAGAGCTCCTACAGCTTATGAAACAACGTTAGGTTATGTTCTTTTAGGAGAACTTGACAATAAATTATTACAACAAGAGTCTTTTTCGTCCTTTTCTGCATTCACTCAAAATAACTTAGCATCCTGTTTACATAAGTTTTGGGAGCTAGAAGAAATGCCAAACAATGCAATAATGAGTCCTGAAAATGCTGAATGTGAGAAAATATTTGTACAAACGACCAAACGTTTGGAGAATGGCAGATATATGGTACACTTACCATTTCAGAAGGATCCAGATTTGCTGGGGAATTCTCGTTTAATGGCCGAACGCCGGCTATCTCATTTGGAAAAACGCTTTTCCCAGTCATTAAATTTACAAAGCCAGTATAACGCCATAATAAATGAGTATTTAGAAAAGGGTTATCTGTCAGAAGTAACGTCAAACGAAGACGGATACTTCATTCCACATCACGCTGTCATTCGTGAAGACAAGGCTACAACGAAAGTTAGAATAGTGCTAGACGCTAGCGCTAAAACTCATACGGGGCTATCGCTGAATGATTTATTATACCCGGGCCCAAATTTACAAGCAGACTTGTTCAATTTATTATTAAATTTCAGGCTATTTCCGATAGCTTTGACAGCTGACATAAAGCAAATGTACTTACAAGTTATGGTGTCAGAACATCACAGAAAATATCAGAAAATTCTTTATAGATTTAATCCCTCTGAAGCAATCAGAGTATTTCAATTCAATCGTATTTGTTTTGGCATAAAATCTAGCCCTTATTTAGCAATGAGAACTATCCACCAATTAGCTGACGATGAAGGTCAAAATTATCCAAATGTCGCGCAATTAGTAACCTCTGAAATGTACATGGACGACTTAGTTTTATCGGCATTAAATACAAACTTAGCCAGCAATATTATACGCGATTCAATTAACTTAATGTCAGCTGGCGGATTCGAATTAGTAAAATGGGCCAGTAATAATGAATCACTCATTGAAAGCTTACCAAATTCACACAAAACAAATCTAGACTTCTCTCATGGAGAACAGCTAAAAATTCTAGGCATGTCCTGGGCTCTGAAAACTGACACATTTACTTTCCAAACGTCAAACTTTGACACATCACACTGTACGAAACGAATTATATTATCAACTGTTGCAAGATTGTTTGATGTACTTGGATTAGTCTCACCCGTTATACTATATGCCAAGCTGCTAATAAAGGAATTATGGCAAGCTGGGATATCATGGGATGACATCCCTCCCAACAATATTTCTGCAAAATTTGTCAATCTCATGTCAGAATTTATTTATTTGGAGGAAATGTCAATTCCTCGCCATATCGGTATTTCAGAAAACTGTAAAGTAAATCTTGTGGCTTTTTGCGATGCCAGCGAAGTTGCATACGGTTGCGCCATCTACCTACAAATAACGGAAGTTAACAATATTACAAGCAGATTACTATGTTCGAAATCAAAGGTAGCGCCCATGAAAATTATTACCCTGGCTAGACTTGAACTTTGCGCGGCGTTACTTATGGCAAGGTTGGTAAATTATGTCAGTGAAAAAATAATTAAAAAATATCCAATCGAAAATATATATGCATTTTCGGATTCTATGATTGTATTATCCTGGATAAAATCAGCTCCACATAGATGGTCAACATTTGTAAGCAACAGAGTAGCTCAAATACAAGAGAACTTGGACCCTAAATACTTCTTTCATGTATCAGGGAAACAGAATCCAAGTGATCTAATATCCAGAGGAGCACTCCCAACTCAATTAATTCATTGTAAATCATGGTGGCATGGTCCCAACTGGCTTCAATCAAAGGAGGAAAATTGGCCTATTAAGCAATTAAATCCTTTGCCAGTTGATCAACTACCTGAACTAAGATCAAAAACTTTTACTACTACCTCATCTACGAATGATTATTCCGTTTTATATACTTTGGCACAAAATATATCTTCTTGGCACAAGTTACTAAGAATAACAAGTTATATTTTAAAATTCGGTAAAAAACTGTTTTTTAAAACTTATATTTCCGCATCGGATTTAGCCATGGCAGAATCACATGTACTAAGGGCTTTACAAAGTATATATTTCCACGAAATAATAAGAACTCTGCAAAGAGGAAAACTTATAAAGGATAAACAAATACTAAAACTAGCGCCATTCCTAGACGAAAACGGAATATTGCGAGTAGGAGGAAGACTATCCAACGCAATATTACCGTTTGAAGTCAAACATCCAGTTTTACTGCCCAAGTCAGACCACATAGTAGAACTAATCATAGATTATTATCATAATTCAAACTGTCATGCTGGAACAGATTTGCTGCTAGCAATAATTCGGCAAAAATACTGGATCATTGCTGGTAGAGGCGCCATCAAGCAAAAATTGTACAGATGCAACAAATGCTTCAGGACAAAACCGGTTAATACACAACCAAAAATGGGGGATTTACCTAACTATCGCGTAACTGAAGTAAAGCCATTCGCTCATACAGGCGTAGACTATGCAGGCCCAATTAAATTCATAAAATCTAGGCATAAAGGTCAGCACGCAAAAAAGGCATACATTTGTCTTTTTATTTGTTTAACAATAAAGGCCATTCATATTGAAGTAGTCTCGGATTTAACAGTAATCTCCTTTATTAACGCATTTAAAAGATTTTCATCAAGAAGGGGGCCCATTTCTCATTTATACTCAGATAATAGCACCACCTTTATAGGAGCTCGAAACAAATTCAACGAGCTATATAAATTTGTGCAGTCGACTATATTCCACAAAACACTATCCAGCGAATTAGCAATGAAGGGAATAGAATGGAAAACAATCCCTCCCTTCAGTGCTAATTTCGGAGGAATTTGGGAGGCCGCAATAAAAAGTTGTAAGAAACATCTATTTAGGGTCATAGGTAAACAATTGTTAAGCTACGAAGAGTTGATAACACTATTAACACAAATAGAAGCAGTCTTAAATTCCCGTCCTCTGTGTGCCCAAGGCTCAGAGCACAATCCAGAATTGTTGACCCCAGCCCATTTTTTACTTCAAACCCCATTAAAGCATTTACCTATTGCCGAAGTTAATCCCAATTTAATCCATCGTAAATACTTATTAGATTCATTAATAAAATCATACTGGGAAAAATGGCAGTTAGAATATTTGACAACATTACAAACACGCCAAAAATGGCTAACGTCAAGTAGTCCAATAAAGTTGGGGCAAATAGTCATAGTTAAAGAACATAGACTGCCCCCTTTAGACTGGCCAATAGGTATTATTACCAAATTATATTTTGGAAATGACAAAATAGCTCGCGTCGCGTTGGTTAAGTTGGAAAATAGCGTCATCAAACGCCCAGTTAATAAACTGTGCCCACTGCCAGCGCAATAGACAGCTCAATTGTCATCAATTTGCATTATTGTTATTAATTTATTTACTGTCACTCTGACACAACGTCACTTTGACACATTGTCAAGTAGACGTAACATCATTTGTTCATTGTCACTCGATTTTTCTGTCGAGTTGATCATTCGTTCCTTCTCGCTTCCTAGCAACCGTTCAATTGCAGTGCATTGTTGCGAGATCAAATAATTCATTGTTAGACGCGAATTTCTGGCGCCCGGGAATATGTAAAGTTGTAAAGTCAGGTATTGTGGTGACTGTCAAGACAACTATCGGAGTAGCTGGCAAGCGACTAACATGTTTTGTTATTACATTTAATTTAAAGCTAAAAGTTAGCCATGTATTGTTTATTTTTTGAAAAATCACAGGCATCTGAAAAAAAGGAATGCAACAAAAAAAAAGCTTCATAGCAACATAAATAAAAAAATAATAATAAGTCAGTAATGAACCAAGTAATGGTTCAGAAGTAATTTAGCTCCTCTTTCTTTCATTCCTTTTTTTGGGCCTCAATTTATCTTAATACAAAATTATAATTCTCATAAAATCGTTTCTTTCTTTACTTAGTAGTGGGGCAAAATTATATTTTCAGGAAAGTGTAAAGTGTTGTGCATTTGTGTTGTGCTCCGAGACCGCTGTTGTACTAAACAGCGGACACCCCTTAATCTACGAATTGGACCAACCGTGCTGTCGCCACTTGGCGGTTTTAATCCGGCGAATTACGCCCCTGCTTCTACACTGCCCTCCTCTCGAGTTCCTCCTGCAGGAGCTTCTGCCCGTATCCAGCCCTGCGCCCTTGGTGGCGTCACTTTGCCAGCCTCACAACCACGTGTGAGGCCTCCTCCTTCTGAACCTCCTACCTTATTGAATCTGACCGTCACCGCTTCCAGACCAGTTACCGTCTGCAGAATTCATCCAGTCTTCCAAGTCCCGTCAAGATCCTGCCTCCTAGTCACATCCCGTTTTTTCTAGTCAAGGTCAGTGCTTCTTTAGTTTTTGACAATCACCACAATCTCAGCTTGCGAGTTTTTGTTGTTTACTATTTAAAGTCTATTGGTCCTTCGAGCATTTTACATAATTATACAGCTGTCATTTTTTGACAATAGTGAGTAACCATGGAAATGATTGACCACATGTTGCATGTTAAAATAAATTCCCTGTATATATTTTTCATTATCTTATTGGAAAGAGTATTTTTTTCTCTTTTGAATAAGGTAACGTTGTTTATATACATTTTTTTTTAAATACACGAGTTACTTACATTTAAAGATAAAAATTATCTTTTATTAGTTTATTTAGTCAAGTCTGGTCTGGTGTCTAGATATAACTTTCCATATAGCAAGATCATATCTAACTTTTCTTCATTTGTAAAGTTATTAAACATTATTAAACACAGAAAACTTTACGGGAGAAATTATTAAATGTCAAACAAACAAATAATCAATTGTTTCCATGGTTTACTTGGCTAAATAAACTAATAAAACAGTTTACAAAATTTTAATTTTTAACCGTAAATAACTCGTTTATTTGAACAAATTGTACATAAATAACATTACCTTATTGGAAAGAGAAAAAATACTCTTTCCAATAAGATAATAAAAAATGTATGGTTCCATTTAAAAAAATTATATTTTGTCCCAAATTTTGAGAACCACTGACACAATTTTTATTTTGTCTACATGACAAAATATAAAATGACACAATTTTGCTTATTTAACGAACCTCGTATCTCTTCAAATAAAAAAATTACCAATAGTGAGCAAGCTTATTGAGACACCTGTATAGTATTCTTCACGTAAGTATAGCATTGCGCAATAAAATTCGTTTATATATATATATACTAGCTGACCCGCCCCGGCTTCGTACGGGTAAAGCTAAATAACGATTAGCTGCACGTGTACCAGTAATTTTTCACATTTACTTCGGAGACATGCGCTGCGTAGGGAGCCGGCAACCTGCCTCGCATCGTACATCTAACAGGCTCCGCCCGAACCCCTCATCGCACCTAAAAGCGCCTTTTCTAAACATGTCTCGGGTACTTTTACTTATGTACATATGATGTAAGGTATTTCTTCCACAAATATCGAAAATCTGCTAACGGTTAAAACTTTACTATAGATAAAAAAAATAATTGAAATCATCCCCTATCGTACCGCCGTGATGGACGATTTTTTTCGTCCCCTATTTCACCCCCGACAAAAGGTAGCCTATGTCCTTCTACTAGGTCCAATCTATCTCTATATCAAAATTCATCAAAATTGGTTCAGGCGTGAAAACGTAACAGACAGACAGACAGACAGAGTTACTTTCGCATTTATTATATTAGTATGGATATATACAGGTGTCTCTTAAATAGGGGGACATGGCTTAACCACATATTCCTGAGGCTAAAATAAGACGATTTAACCAAATTTTCTTCTACCGGAAAGTGTACCATTTAGCCAGAATTCTGCTTCAAAGTTCTTAAAAAAAAAATTAATTTTGCTTATAATAAACGGACGCTTTATTCGATTTGGATGAAATTTGGTATGACAGTTTATATGGTTATAAGGCATCTTTTAAGGTGATACTTGTTATTATTAGCGAACCACTAGTGTATGAAACTTAGGTGTCCCAACATTAATTAGACCGTAACTTTTTAATGGCAATGCCGAAAACGTGAAATTATTTTTTTTTTTCGGAAAGATACATTCAATAGTAAACTTTTCTCTCTCTGTTTAATTTTTGATATCTGTTACGGTTCACACAGAAAAAAATAAAATCTCATTATCTGCACTGCTAAATTTTTAAAATAAATTTAATCTAGCAGTCTATCCAAATGTCAAACAAGTAATTTTTAATGACAGTAACAATTGTTTTACGGGTTGTCAAAAATTTTCTACGCAATATTCTAAAATTAGTAACATCCGTTTGTTCGGCCTAATAATATTTACTACCATTATTATAAATAAGACGATTACATATCTCAGCTTACCCGCAAACAAATTGTGAAGATTGACAACTCGTTACTGTCATTAAAAATTACTTGTTTGACATTTGGATAGACTGCTAGAGTAAATTTATTTTAAAAAATTTCACGATGCAGTCACTCAAGTTTTATTTTTTTCTGTCTGAACCGTAACAGATATCAAACATTAAACATAAAAAGAAAAGTTTACTATTGAATGTATCTTTCCGAAAAAAATAATTTCCCATTTTCGGCATTGCCATTAAAAAGTTACGGTCTAATTAATGTTGGGACACCTAAGTTTCATACACTAGTGGTTCACTAATAATAAAAAGTATCACCTTAAAAGATGCCTTATAACCATATAAACTGTCATACCAAATTTCAGCCAAATCGAATAAAGCGTCCGATTATTATAAGCAAAATTAATTTTTTTTTGAAGAATTTTGAAGCAGAATTCTGGCTAAATGGTACACTTTCCGTTAGAAGATAGTTTGGCTAAATCGTCTTATTTTAGCCTCAGGTATCTGTGGTTAAGCCATGTCCCCCAATTTAAGAGACACCTGTATGTAATATATATATACTCCCTAGTGATTCAAGTCCATTGTTAACTGATATTAATTAACAGATGAGGAATATTTTCAATTATATTTATTTTGGAAAAAAATATAATAATTTTTGTAAAATTAAATTTAAAATAAATAGTTTTTCTTCGTTTATAGAAATGGGCTTCATTCTTCTTCTTTTCCATTTGTATATAAAATATTGTATATAACACGGGAATAAAGTGTCATTATTTGCCTCAAGCGATTGCATCCCTCGGGCTGCACCCTCAGGATTCAATCTTCGCTCTCGACAAATAATGACGAACTTTACTCCCTTGATATATAAACTAATATTATAGTCCTAGTTTTTTGAAGTGAAAACTTCTTTAGCCGCACCTTGCACTTTTTCCTGGACAGTGAACAAGGCTGATCCGTCACACGTGACGCGTCAGGATCATTCGGGTTAAATCGGGTCATACGACGTTATTAAAACAAAACTGGGAAACATCACAATATCTGTCAAAAAGAAACTCTAGTTCCAAACTCGCAGTTTTGGCGTGTTTTATTCCTGCTTTCAGTACCAGTACCGATATCTGTGTACAAATGCACACCTAGAAATGCTAAAATACAAGCAAATGTATGCTGACAGTTCCATATTATTTCCTGCACAGTTACGACATGCGTTTCCGTATGAACAGATTCTATACCCAAATCGTTCAAGCAGCCAATGCACGTTATTAATAAAAATTGAATAAAAGTAACTAGATGTGTGACGTCATGTACTGGTACGTTTGCAGAGGTTTTAGAATCTTTATGAAAAGAGTTATACAGATTGCAATCTGTATTATCGACATGATAATGAACTGTCACATCTACAAAATAAATACTATATTTTCGTCACTGTCCATTTCTATTTAAATAGTTTTATAATACTAACCTTATTTATACTTATGTATGCCATATAAAGACAATAAATAAAAGTGAGCCGAATTTCAAACAAATATACCGAAATCTTCTGATTGATTAGAAGTACTACCTTTGGCAGATTCACAGATTTTGTGTTTGCGTTAAAGGCCTATTTATAACGAAGTAACGCAAGCGGTAACGCATTTGTAGTAAGGTAACGCAAAAGATAAATGTACGGTACAGTATATACCGTTTTATATGGAACGCCGTTTTAATATTTATTCTATATATAAAGATATGTCAAATTATATAAAGACGTCATTAAATGAAATAAAGACGTCTTTAATTCATTTTTGGATGTTCTTATAATATTTTTTGATATCCAAAATGTTTTAGAGACGTCTTAAATTCAAATATTTATAGATATCAAAAATTATTTTTTAGATATCAAGAATTGAATTAAGGATATCAAGAATTAAATTAAGGATATCAAAAATTGAATTAAAGATATCAAAATTTGAATTTTAGATATCTAAAATTCAATTCTGGATATCACATCTCCATAAATAACATGTCCAAAATTCTAATTTTTGACGTCCTAAATTCATTTTTGATATCAAGAATTGAATTATGGATATCACATCTCCGTAAATAACATGTCCAGAATTCGAATTTTTGACGTCCTATATTAATTTTTGATGTCAAGATTTGAATTATGGATATCACATCTCCGTAAATAACATGTCCAGAATTCGAATTTTTGACGTCCTAAATTAATTTTTGATGTCAAGAATTGAATTATGGATATCACATCTCCGTAAATAACATGTCCAGAATTCGAATTTTTGACGTTTTAAATTCATTTTTGATATCAAGAATTGAATTATGGATATCACATCTCTGTAAATAACATGTCCAGAATTCGAATTTTTGATATCAAGAATTCGGTGCGCCATCTAGTTTAAAGTGACCGAAATACTTTATGTCGGTAAATCAGATTTCCTTAGCGAAATCATGACTATTCTTGATATCAATAATTCAATTCTTAATATCAAAAATTTAATTCTTGATATCAAAAATTCAATTCTTGATATCAAAAATTTAATTCTTGATATCAAAAATTCAATTCTTGATATCCAAAATTAATTTAAGATATCAAAAATTCGAATTCTGGACATGTTATTTATGGAGATGTGATATCCATAATTTAATTCTTGATATCCAAAATTAATTTAAGATGTCAAAAATTCAAATTCTTGATATCAAGAATTCATTTAAGGATATCAAGAATTGAATTAAGGATATCAAAAATGGAATTAAAGATAACAAAAATTCAAATACATATCCAAAATTGAATTTTGGACATGTTAAATTTACTTTTTGATGTCGAAAATTCAGTACCATTTTAAGATGTCTAAAATTTAATTTTTGATATCTATAAATGTATTTTTGATATCCTTTATTCAATTCTGGATATCTAATATTCAATTTTTGACATCCTAAATTATTAAAGGATGTCTGAAATTAATTTTAGACGTCCTTAATTATTTAAAGATGTCCATAATTCAATTTTTGAGGTCTTTTAATAATTAAGGATATCTGAAATTAAATTTTTGACGTCTTTAAATAATTGAAGATGTCTTTAAATGTAGAATAAATTGATGAGAGCCAACAAAGTATCTGACATCTGGTGGCGAAATTAAAAATGCGAGTCGTGGGGAAAACATTGCGGCATGTGAATTGTATTAGTATAAGAACCAAACAAAAGTGAAAGAAATGTCTAGCAAATGTAAGCAATATTGCTCTGTGCCGCAGTGCAATAATTATGTTAGTGCACAAATGTCAATGCACTACTTCCCGAAGGACAAAAGAATGCGAAAAAATGGGCATTTACGTTAAAAATAGGAAAGAAAGTGACACGATATATGAATGTGGGTTGTGCTCATTTTCTGCCTTCGGATTATTATCAAGGTAAATTGTATAACTGTTTCAATATATATATTAATAATATAAACAATATATACAAAAAAAAAATCAAAATAAAAGATTTCTTTTGAAAAAGAATGCCTGCCCTACTCAAAAAAAAATATATATATTTCTTTTTAAATTAAAGACGAATAATACACTTGAGGTAATAAGTATCATTTTTAATTTACCATATTCAACTATTAGAAGAGATTTGTGGGAAATGCTAGAAATACTTTATACAATTTTAAAACCAATTATTTTCATACCTGATAAGAGTACAAATATTCCGAAATATTTTTAAAAATTCAGAAATGTTAGAGTAGTGCAGAGGGTACTGAAATTGATATTCAGAAATCATAGTGTTTGAGTTGGAGGATATCATAGTTTAATTATTTAAAAAAAAAACTTTAAAATATCTAATTGGAGTTACACAATTAAATGTTTGTAAACAATGACCGTGAATTTCCACATTGTTTTTTTTTTATTAAATTGGAAACCCCACATTATTATACAACCAGATAAAATATTAAAAATTTTCAATGAAACCTTACAAACTTTTTTACTAACTACTTTATCTTTAAATGTTGCTTCTCTTCCCACTATTGGCCTTACTGCACCATTTAAATATATGTAGATATCTCCAAATAAGATAAACATCTTATTTTAATTAATTATTTCACGTAAATAAAGAGAACTAAATCAAAAATTCCAGATTACTCCTATACCATCAATGTACAAAATACAATGTTTTCCCCACTACGAAGATGTCCATGATGCCATCTATTGACGGTGGTTACCGCGGATAGTAAAACGACGTTCCATAGTTTTATAATGAAACGCAACGCAGAGCCGCAGAAGTAACGTAAAGGCCTATTTATAATGAAGTAACGCAAGCGGTGACGCAGTTGCAGTAAGGTAACGCAAAAGATAAATGTACGGTACAGCATATACCGTTTTATAATGATATGTTCGTGAACTGTCAAAATTACATAATAAATTCTACATTTTATGGTTAGACCGGTAAGATTTTCAAAGCTATACGAAGAATAATTATGGATGACAGAAAATTAATCGAAAATCACCGAGACAGAAACAGTATTGCCGCAGCTATATCGTCGTCACTGTCCATTTATATTCAAATTATTTTATACACTTATTTATGTCATAAAGACTATAAATAAAAGCGAGTTGAATTTCAACAATATAAATACAGAATTCTTCTTCGGCGTTATTATAAATCACATACAGGGAATTTATTTTAACATGCAACATATGGTAAATCACTTCCATGGTTACTCACTGCCGTCAAAAAATGACAGCAATGTAATATTTGTCCATTTTAAAATGCAACATACAAAATTTGTAGTTTTATATTATCAAAACTAATTTCCATTAAATTAGCGTACATACGATTAACAAAAAATCAAAACATGAATGTTGCACATCTTAACAAACTTTAGCTTGCAAAAATTCATAACTTTCATGTAAGAAATGTTAAAAAATACCCCCATTCACTCTGAGGCAATATTCTAGTCGGTCGTTATAAGAATTGACACCATTTGTGATGTGTTCTGGAGGTATCTCCTGTGCTGCAATACTATTTATAATGTTGCATTTTAAAATGGACAAATATTACATTGCTGTCATTTTTTGACAAAATTAGTAACCATGGAAGTGATGAACCATAATGTTGCATTTTAAAATAAATTCTCTGTATTTAGTGTTTGCGTTACTGATTACGTTGCGTCGTTGCGTTGCGTTTTACGTTACTTCATTATAAATAGGCCTTTACAACGGACAAAAATGTTTCAAACACGATACAAATATTTTTCAAATTGTCAAATAAAAACTTTGACAGTATAAACATACAAATTATCAATGTTGCCAACTCTAGTAACAAATAAATGAATAATATGAAGTAGATGTACATTATGTAAATGTTATTCATGCCATATACAATAAGTAATGAACTCTACTATTCATCTTAATAATAATTATATAAGGCCATACACTTTTTGACGGTTAAAAATGATTGAAATTTTATTTCATTTTTCACTATTAGTGATTTTAATGCATTAAGGTTTTTACACCAGATGATGACGTGCATTGACTGCCTGAACGATTTGGGTATACAACCTGTGTGGCAAAAAAAAAAACAAGTTCAACTACGTACGTCATCAATAATAAGAATCATACACTTTTTATTGCGCAATGCCATTCTTACGTAAAAAAATACTAAATGTACAGTTGTCCACTGAAATTTGAGACACAAGATTTATTACTTACTGTATCGGTGGTCTTACAGTTGTATTACAATATGCCGGATTTTCATTTGAACATTCCATCGATTCTACAACATGTTTTAATCTTTTAGCAATTAAAATTTAAGAATTTTCAATAGGATTATCCCAAAATTGTTATTTATGCAAGAAGTCTGTAAAGTAGTATTTTTTGGTCGATTGAGAAAATTAGCACGAGATAAAAATACTAGTTTACACACGATTTGCATACAACATTTTTCCTACAAACGGAATATTAGTGCTCTTTCTCATAATACTCTACAAAATTTAACTTAAACATTTGAAAGAATCTCAGAGACAGGTGGACGGATTAGTCTTCTAGAATTTCTGTTCTTAAGAATTAGATTAGTACTTAATTTATTAATAAAAATGATTACACCTATTTCATTTGCAGTACCTATACAATAATATTTTTTAATAGATTTTATCACTTTCATAATTATTTAGTATCTAAGTAACAGGAAAATTAACTGAATGTGTACTTTGCCTAGGAACGCTTATTTACTTTTCCGCACTGGTACTTGAAGTAGCACTTTACACACTGTTTACAATGTGTAAACTGTAACTTTTCAAGCACTAGTGCATGAAAAGTAAATACGTTACTATGTACTATGTAACGGTTAATTTACTCACTGACCAAATATAACTAGACAAAAGATCGTTTCATTTGTTTTGATTTCGACTGTCCAGACAAAGATAGAGATATGTTATATATATATATATATATATATATATATATATATATATATATATATATATATATATATATATATACAGTGTGTCCCATTTAGAGGTGCCACTATTGGGATCTCGAGAACTACAAGAGATACGATGTCGGTTAAATGGAACTCTTTGTGCGCCTTTGGGAGGCCATCTCAGATGTGCTTTTGTTTTTCAAAAAATTCTCAAAGGGCACTAGATAATGACGAAACACTGAATATTGTTGATTTTTTCTTTTTCAAATAACTTCTAAACTATTAGTAATTGAGAAAAACATTTTAAATATAAAAGATAGATATTTTTATTAGCTAACCAGTGACGTACGAAATAAATTTTTATATCCGTAAATTTTCGAGATATAACACAAATTTATATTTTTTTAAATGAAACCCATATCTGATTTCAGTATCAAAAAAATCATTATTTTTTTCTCTTTTCAATGATGCAAGGGTTATTATGTTTTATATTTGTTTTGCTCCTAAAATTTATTTTTTCTCTTTATTTTCCTGAACTTTCTTATTATTTCCCAAAAAAAACATTATTATTTTTATTAATTATATTGTATTTGATCGAAATAATTTGTTTTATGCCTTTATTACTTAATATTGTTATTCTAGACTCATAATTACAAATTACACTATAATTGTGCCAAGGGCGACCAGATACGAAATATTATAAAAATTAGTTTGATACGAGTTTCGAGCAAAATTTTCTAACGAAATTATTTAAATAGAAGAAGTATTTCTAAATAGAAATTTAGCAATATTTTAAAAATAATTATAAATTTAATACAAAATAAGGAAAAAATAATAATTTTGAAAGCAAAACAAATATAAAACATAATAACCCTTACATCGTTGAAAAGAGAAAAAAATAATTATTTTTTTGAGACTAAAATCAGATATGGGTTCCATTTAAAAAAATATAAGTTTGTGTTATATCTCGAAAATTTACGGATATAAAAATTTATTTCTTACGCCACTGGTTAGTTAATAAAAATATCTATCTTTTGTATTTAAAACGTTTTTCTCAATTATTAATAGTTTAGAAGTTATTTGAAAAAGAAAAAATCAACAATATTCAGTTTTTCGTCATTATCTAGTGCCCTATGAGAATTTTTGGAAAAACAAAAACACATCTGAGATGGCCTCCCAAAGGCGCACAAAAAGTTCCAATTAACCGACATCGTATCTCTTATAGTTCTCGAGATCCCAATGGTGGCACCTCTAAATGGGACACATATATATATATTGTTTGTCATATCCATGATTACGACTTAACATTTGATTGACAGCAATGTATTTGCCCGTTCCATTTAAAATGAAACATATGGAACGAATTTGACATTTGATAAGACGTCAATAGAGGTTAATTTTGTTTAAATAATTATACCTGCATTCTAAATTAAAATTAGTGTGCACCTTGTGCCCGAGTGGTTTTCTGACTCGCCTAAATTTCTTACAATATTTAAATATGATACCTCTGTCAGATTCGTTCCCTATGTTTCATTTTAAATGGCACGGGCAAATACTGCTGTCTATTAAATATCAAGTCGTAACTATGGATATGACAAACCCAATGTTTCACTTTAAAAAATATACATACAGGATGTCTCAGGACGAGCTTACGCTATCTATATTTTAAGTACTATTTAATATAATTTAACGAAATTTGGTATCTAGGGATTATCCAACTTGCCCGTTTTAACTAAAATATTTTCAAAGCAGTAGCACTTCCAGTTTGACCGGCAATTGACCTCAACTTTCTTATTTTAAATGGAATACGCTATATTTTATTTTACCATTGAATGCAGCGGAAAATTTTACATATGAAGCAATAAAAACATTTTACTCATGATCAACTACTTCCAGCGTTATTCAACTTTTTCTGATATTTTGTCTGAAATCCGGCACATTTTCAAAACTCTATATATCGGGAACGAGATCGAATTTTTATAATCTGAAAAAAGCCTTTTATAAAGGAGACTTTAAGCTACATTATCCATAGAAGAATCCTCGATTATTTATAAAAATGTGACGGGTACGTTACACCAAAATTACAGTTGACAAACTTCAAAAAAGACAATTTTTTTAAATGAAACCCCCCCTTTTTTATTACATACATGCGTACTACGACAAAAAATAAGGGTACTTTATGTAACATGTCCTATGTTAAAAGTTGATAGAATTTCAGTAAATTAGAAAAACATGTAATGTGGGTATAATTATTTTATTAATACGGATAAGTAAGCCATGGAAAAACAATGGAATTTAATATGGTACCCGTACCAGCATGATGGCGCTCCACCCCACAATAGCCATAGAATAAATACTTTTTTGGAAACAATTTTTGAAGATAGGTGGCTAACAAATAATGGACCACATAGGTGGCTTCCTCGTTCACCCGATTTAACTCCACTTGATTTTTTTTGTTTGGGGTTTCATTAAAAACGTCGTCTATCATAAACCTTTAACTACTAAAGAAAATTTTTCAACATAGGGTACAAACAGCATTTAACAACATGTCTCATCGGATGATAAAAAATGCTACACAAGAAGAAGTAATGAATACAGTAACAATGTGCTTACATATGAAAGGAGGACCGTTTGAATATGTATTAAATTAATCATAGTTTTGTATTTAGATTTTATTTGTTTTTTCCATGGCTTACTTATCCGTATTAATAAAATAATTATACCCGGATTACATGTTTTTCTAATTTACTGAAATTCTATCAACTTTTAACATAGGACATGTTACATAAAGTACCCTTATTTTTTGTCGTAATACACATGTATGTAATAAAAAAGGGGGGGTTTCATTTAAAAAAATTGTCTTTTTTGAAGTTTGTCAACAGTAATTTTGGTGTAACGTACCCGTCACATTTTTATAAATAATCGAGGATTCTTCTATGGATAATATAGCTTAAAGTCTCCTTTATAAAAGGCTTTTTTCAGATTATAAAAATTCCATCTCGTTCCCGATATACATAGTTTTGAAAATGTGCCGGATTTCAGACAAAAAATCAAAAAAAGTTGAATAACGCCGGAAGTAGTTGATCATGAGTAAAATGTTTTTATTGCTTCATATGTAAAATTTTCCGCTGCATTCAATGGTAAAATAAAATATAGCATATTCCATTTAAAATAAGAAAGTTGAGGTCAATTGCCGGTCAAACCGGAAGTGCTACTGCTTTGAAAATATTTTAGTTAAAACGGGCATGTTGGATAATCCCTAGATACCAAATTTCGTTAAATTATATTAAATAGTATTTAAAATATAGATAGCGTAAGCTCGTCCTGAGACACCCTGTATGTATATTTTTTAAAGTGAATCATTTTGTTTGTCATATCCATCGTTACGACTTGATATTTGATAGACAGCAGTATTTGCCCGTTCCATTTAAAATGAAACATAGGGAACGAATCTGACAGAAGTATCATATTTAAATATGTATTGTAAGAAATTTAGCTGAGTCAGAAAATCACTCGAGCACAAGGTACACTAAATTTAATTTAGAAAGCAGGTATAATTATTTAAACAAAATTAACCTCTATTGACGTCTTATCAAATGTCAAATTCGTTCCCTATGTTTCCTTTTAAATGGAACGGGCAAATACATTGCTGTCAATCAAATGTTAAGTCGTAACCATGGATATGACAAACCCAATGTTTCACGTTAAAAAATACTCACTGTATATACCGGGAGTTTATTTTATCAGTAAACATAGGGTATATCATTGCCATAGTTACGGTATGAATGTTTGACAGCAATGTATTGAAGCGTTTATTTTATGAGTAAACATAGGCGTATAACATGGGAAGCAGTTTTTGGTAAATACAAAGGTCTGGCAATAAATCAAGTTATGCTATTGAACATGATAATAGTACATTACATCTTGTACATTATTTAATATTAATTAATTTAATAATATTGCAAAAATTGCAATAAATTACAGAAATTGTCAAATAAATAATTGTTTCAGTTTTTTATTATGCAATATGAAAAGCTTTACAAATGTCTTCGGTGGCGCAGTGGTTATAACACTGGCGTCTAAAATTTTTAGTTGGGGTTCGATTCCCCGTTGGGGTAATTATTTTATTTTTTTTTTTTACGTAAAAATTGTTGAACTTTTAAAAATCAATTTCTATATTACAATCATTTAAAAATAATAATTACATTGTAATAAATAAAGAGAAAATAATTGAGAATAATTGATTACAATAATCAAAACATTCATGTAATAACAATTCATTGTATTTTCTTTTGATAAATACAGTAAAAACATAATATCTACACAAATTTATTATATTTCAGTTATTTTTATTAATATCAAAGGAAATACAATGCATTATTATTGTATCAATATTTTGATTATTGTAATCAATTATTCTCAATTATTTTCTCTTTATTTAATACAATGTTATTATTATTTTTAAATGATTGTAATATAGAAATTGATTTTTAAAAGTTCAACAATTTTTACGTAAAAAAAAAATAAAATAATTACCCCAACGGGGAATCGAACCCCAACCAAAAATTTTAAACGCCAGTGTTATAACCACTGCGCCACCGAAGACATTTGTAAAGCTTTTCATATTGCATAATAAAAAACTGAAACAATTATTTATTTGACAATTTCTGTAATTTATTGCAATTTTTGCAATATTATTAAATTAATTAATATTAAATAATGTACAAGATGTAATGTACTATTATCATGTTCAATAGCATAACTTGATTTATTGCCAGACCTTTGTATTTACCAAAAACTGGTTCCCATGTTAAACGCCTATGTTTACTCATAAAATAAACGCTTCAATACATTGCTGTCAAACATTCATACCGTAACTATGGCAATGATATACCCTATGTTTACTGATAAAATAAACTCCCGGTATATGATCGAGCATTTCTCACTAGAGGCGCAATATCATTGACGTTTTAGAATAGAAAGTTTTTTAGAATATATATCAAGTTAACATATATTTCGATTACAGGTCAAATCTGTGTCTTACAGACCTGTAAATCTGTAAAAAAAAAAAAAAACGTACAAAATCGCCTCCATTTTTGCATATGAGGCGCGGGCTTTGACATTTGCTTGTATGGCCCGCCAAAATTACAGCTTGTATACCTTGCCTGTGTTGCCAAATGAATTTAAGCGTAAAATTAATTTATAAAAATATCCAATATGTTTTGTTTATTTAATTATTTATAAGCTTTGATATTAAATAAAAACCAACGTGTCACTTAAAAACAAAACCGTAAATGTCAAATTACACTGATATATTCAAGTGGCCTCTAGTGAGAAATTCACGAACTAGATATATCTCTGTCTCCTTCTGGCCAGCCGAAATCAAAACATTCAGTAAAGAGGGATAGGGAATGTTTCGTCTAGTTATATTTCGTCGTTGAATTTACTTAACTAACACTAACAATATTTGAAGATGTCTGTATATTCATACGCAGTATTATGAGAAATAGCACAAACATTTCGGTTATAGTAAAAATATTGTGTGCAACTCGTGGGTAAATAGTATTTTTTATCTCGTGCTAATTTCCGCATTATTCGACAAAAAAGTACTACTTTACACACTTGTTACATAAATAACTATTTTTGCAGAAATTAAATTTTTGACACTATTACGCAATTATTTTCTCAATTTTTAAAGTACTAGTAAGCGACTCTCTTGTGGGCTCCTTTGATGTTTGTTGCATACATTCGCGCGAAATTTAAAGTTCTGTCATTTGCTATAAAATTTACATAAAGAAATACTTTTGTTTTTTGAATTTTATAAATATAATGAATAAATATTTCTGTAATATAGCCACTTAACATAATAATGCTATTTTTTAAATTACTTTTTTATAAATTTTAAGCAAAAATTTTAATTTTGAATAAAACTGAATTACTGAGCAAATAAATACACAACACAATAAATTAGAGAACTGTATCTTACAAAAGTAAATTAACAACTGAGTACCTAGGACCCAATTCTCAATTTTCACTGAAGTGATATGCAGTGAAAAAGTTTCACTTTATCACTTCGAGCTATTCTCAATTTCAAAGTGCTCAGTTATAACTGAGTGAGAAAGTGTGATATTGTATGTATTTACCGTATATTGACAATATTACTTGCGCATAACAAGAAAATACGAATTTGGTGCATGTGTTGCTTCACATATGACAAATAATATCATGACACTGACAAGTGATATATAAATTTATCATTTAATTTCATATCACATCGGTGAAAATTGAGAATTGGGCCCCTAGTCTACAAATTTCCGAAACTTAACAAAAAATCAAAACAACGCAACAAGTGAAAACTGAAAGTTTTGAAATAACGAATAACACATGTCGTTTACTCGAAGAAGCATGAAATATTACGATGACAACCGATGTTGCCATATGTATAAAATTACATTTTTCTCTCCCTAATTTTAGTTTCCTTGTTTTACTGTCGCTTCTGTATTAGTTTATCTGTTCTATGGTCACAGAATAAACATTTATACAGAAGCGACAGTCAGAGAGAAAAGCGAAAATTAGAGAGAGAAAGAGTATGCCAACAAATTTAAAGGGCTAATCGGATAAAATCGGCTTGTTTCGGCATATCTTCGTTTCTTTCGATTCTTTGTTCTTTTCATTATCTCGACGTGAACATTTTCCGTTAGGGGTCAATAATAGAAGTATATTGAGAAACACAAATTGATTTCTAATAAGAACAAATATGTTATTTTTTCAACAAACGATAGGAAAAATCGTTATCATAAAGAAAATCATTATATTTCACATATTCTGGAGGAGCTGTTGTCTCAGCTTGTCACGCCCATGTATTTTAGGGTTATGGCTAATTCAAGCAAACCAAACACTTCTTCTCACTTTTGACATGTGTCGTTTTGTGAACTGTTTGTAAATTTTAGAAGTGGTGACAAAGACAAAGAAGGTAGTATCGGGAGGACTTGTTTGTTTATATAAAGACTGTACAAGTAGATTTAAAAAAAATGGAGAAAGGGAAATGTAAGTTTTTTTCGTTTCCGAAAGATCCAGAAATGTGTTATGCAAAATGTCTACCATATCATGTAAAATGTATATTCATTTAATAAATATAGGTATAAAATGTTACTTAAGGCCTGTGGAAGAGAAGAGTTGATAGAGAAGGATATGGGACATATTCATCGAGTCTGACGTTTGTGTTTCACACATCAAAAGATACAGAAAATTCTGCATTGTAATGAATTTGTAAAAATCAGGTATTTGTTTAATAAAAATATAATTATGTATTTATTTTATCTGATTTCTTTTTAATTCGTTAATAAAATTAAACTTTTAGTACTTTATGTTCTAATTTTTCTATTATTATTTAAAACACAATTCAAATTTCACGCGTAAATTTGCCAACAAATTTAAAGTTCAAGGTCATAAACGTAAAAACGCAACAACAATGGTGCCGGCAAGGAGTGTCGCTTCTGTATATGTCTATTCTGTGCTCAATACAATTTTTTATTGAGTTTAAATATAATGACTAACTTGATTAGAGACGTCGCAGATGAACTACAGAGTGAACAAAAAGAAATAATGCAGTTGGTAATACAATTTACAATTCTGGGGATCTTTTTATTTCACAGTTTACACAACACCAGGTGAAAGCAGAACTACTACTAGACATGTCGTTTTGACAAATACAAAAAGGTTATGTCAGAGCAGTGGCAGCTAATAAGATTTTGAGTAATAGGGCTATTGCAAGAATTTTTATATGACTTCTAAGTATTAAATTTTAAAAGATATTGTTCTTTAAAGAGCCTCAAATTTAAAAATATCACGAAATATCCTTTAGATATTTTACAATTAATTTTTGAAATTTGGATAAAATTTTGAATGTCACGTGATCTGAAACAGAATGTGACGTCAGAACACATACATCTTCAGCGGCTCTAATTGGTCCGTTTATAATGTAAAAATTTTTGTGTTTGGTGTCAAGTGTATTGTCAAAGTTGTCAAACAAATGTCAAATTTTTAAAATTGGTTCAAGTTGTATAATATGTAGGTAATAAAAAGTTCAAAATAAAATGAGTAATTTACGATATTGTATTGTGCCTTTTTGCAAAAATACTGTTGGGAACAAACCTACTATAGAGTTTATAAATTTGTCAAAAGATGCGATGGAAAGAAAATTGTGGCTAGAAGCAATAGGTTGAAGAGCTGATAATGTCAGAAAAATCGTGTTTTCATGTTTGTGAAGATCATTTCAATTTTCATCCACCTTCAAGATAACAGTATATTTTTGTTGCTTCACTTTATGTTCAGGGCAAACTTACATCTACTATACAGATATTATTTCTCGACATAGATCTGCATATCCTATAGCAGATTCAATGTAAGAATCATAACCAGAACCTTAAAGTAAAATATATTATTAATTTATATAGTAAATTCAGTTCTTATATTTTATTTTATCTCAGATCTTTAACACCTCTTATTTCGGGAGCAATAAAACAATCATTCTCTGATATAAATTCAACCACCATCCAGCTACTGACCTTCGGTAAATTGTCCGACTTAGCTTGAGCGTAATTATTATTCATTTACAATGAGCAATGTCAGCGTCAAATGTCAAATTAAAAGATTTTTTATTAACATGTGACAAACAGTAAGCCTACGTTTATTTATGTAAATAATATGAATAAACCTAGGTGATGGAAAAACTAGTTTCCTATTGGCTATTAATGATGTAATGTATGTGCTTCTACGTCACAGGAGTGGGGGGTAGTTTTTCAGGACGCCAATCTTTTTATCTAATTATTTCCACAAATAACAGCAAATTATTAAAATAAAAATTATTACTAAGAAAATCATTGCATAAACTTTCATTTAAAATAGTTTTTGAAAAATGTGAAACAGGCTCATTGAAATGCTTTAAATTACTGTTTATGGGTAGTGTAAGAAATAGAAGTACGTGGATAAGGGAAACAACAACCATTTCAATAAAAAATTGTAAATATACCCAAATTTAAATTTTCAAATGTCACTGTCAACAACAGGAAATAAATTTTTGTATCAGTGTTACCAATTTCAAATATTTTTTTGATATTGCCAACTAATCAGATTTTTGAATCACTCTGTACTTTCATAAATAAAGTGCTATGGTAAAAATGAAATGGCAGAAGACTTACGTCATCAAAAAATATTCCTAAAGTAATGACGTCATGTACTACTAAGTTTACATAGGATACTAATTTATAAGGCGCGAGCAGTCATGTTACTTTGTTAGTCTTTTTTGACAAGTTTAGGTTAGTGTTCTGTGTTGACAAGCAGATATGGGGACTAGTAATATAAATGACAAATGACATCATTTTTCATTCAAAATTTCATGATATTTTCCAATTTCAGGTGGTTTATCTTCTTACTAATGATTCGAGTTTGCGCAGTTATACGATTTTGGTCAGCTGTTTTGTTAAAAATTAACCTTGTAATTTGGCGTCATTTTCTGTTATATATATGATTGACGAATTTTCATCTGAAGAGTCGTATGAATCGGGGGAATTTTCTTCTAGTGATGAAGACAATCTGGAAATGTTTGGCGAAAATCCGAGATCAAAGAATGAAAATTATTTAGAACAGTAATAGTAATCATGTACATACATAGGTGTCAAATGTCAATATTTTTCATTCCAAATTTCATGTGATTTATTTAACTCGCCATGTAAAGTCCACGCACCTGGTGACAAAGAAACCACGTGAACTTACAAAATCTTGATATTTTGAATGAAAATTTATGACATTTGTAAGTTATGTACATGATTACCAGTTGTCATTCTGAAACGGGTGCCCATATCTGCTTGTCAAGATTTGCTTATTTGCAGGGCATTTGCTCCTCTCTAAAAATACATAGTTTAAAGATTGATAACAAGAGAAATATTTTTAAAAAAATTCCCATTCGAAATAGTTCATGACAAGGTTAGTTTCTGAAATTGATTTTTTAAGCTTTAGGCATTATTATGAATGTAAACTGACAACCAACAACCAAGTGACAATAGTGACAGGACAGATATTCGATCGATATAAAATTTAATGTAAACATTGTCATGCCAAGGTACCGGTATAAAAATGAACTACAATTATTTCAAATAATTTCAAATTGCGTAAAAGAAAAAGAGATTAATTCAGAAATACTTGTAAATTTCATTAATATATGCGTTTCTTAATACTAGTATTTTTCTTTCTTCTGTATTTAAAAATAAATAACTTTTACAAGTTATATTTCATTTTATAAAGTTTTTTTCAGATTTATGACGTAGGTTTTCTGCCATTTCACTTTCACTATAGCGAAAAGTTGATATTTTCTGTAATAAAAAATATGTAAAATAAACCTTGTTCGCATTTTTTAAAAGGATCCTTCTCGGCCCAGAAGCCTGCGCGGCACCTTGAAAATACCTTAGAACCATATTTGCAGGTGATCTCTGCTACTGTACCCTCCACCACGGAATCGGAGCAATCCAACGTTTTGCCGTCTACTGAACATGAAACGTTTGCTAAGACGGATATCAACGGAGGACATGTCTCTGAAAGAACAACAAATTTCATATTTTTGTTTACAAACTTTAAAAAGTCAAAATTTTAATTCATGGACGAAGGAATCGCGAGTCCACAATTAAATTTTGTCGTCATGTATAAAATTCTATTTATTTTGCACCTGAAGTTAAAAATAGGCTTTGTGCGTTCATTTTTACTTCCTTGTACGAAGTAAAGGAAGTATTGTAATCGCGAAAAAATTCGGTTTCCAGATTTCAACGGAAATATCCATTTTGACCATCGCTGAATCCATTTTGACTAATTTCGTCGTGACGTCTGTACGTACGTACGTATGTACGTATCTCGCATAACTGAAAAACGGGAAGCCGTAAAAAGTTAAAATTTTGTATTTAGGACTGTTATAACATCTAGTTGTGCACCTCCCTTTTTGGTCATTGCATAACTTTTAGAAGTGGTACTTTACTTAAAGCCCATAATAGATTTTAATGGAAAACTATATTAAAATATAATCCAAAACTTTTCAAATTTGGTATGTAATACTTCTATATCAATGGGAATAACATAATAGATTTTAGTTAAAATGGTATACCCGGAAGTGGTACTTTACTTGACACCTATAGTAGATTTTACTGGAAAACTATATTAAAATATAATCCAAAACTTTTCAAATTTGGTATATAATACTTTTATATCAATGGAAATAACATAATAGACTTTGGTTACAATAGTCTAACCGGAAGTGATACTTTACTTGAAGCTATTATCAGTTTTTCTTGAAAAAAATGGTGTTATTTTGAATTTAACAATAAATGCTTCAAACTAAAGTTTTAGAGAATTGAATTTTGCGTCGAAAACTTCAAGTATGATTAAATTAGTTCTTTGTATAAGCGAGATATATAAATTTAAACATTATGTACTTTTTGGTTTCTGTAATTAAGTTTGCTATGAATTAGGACAAGAAATAATAAAAAAATAAAGAATTTAATGTCAATGTCAAATTATGTCAAATACGTGCAATTTTATGATTTGGTCTGTTATTATACATATTTTAATTATTAACAATATATGTATAGTGTAACAGACGTACAAGGAAGTCATGTGGTGTCCAGGGATGGTAACCGAAACCGGAACCGAAACCATTAACCGAAAAATATCGGAAAAAAATGAGAACCATAACCGAAACCTGTACCGAAATTCGAAACAGATACAAAACCGGAACCGAAAGCAAAACCCTTTTTTATTTATCGGTTAACCGCATTATACATATAAAGGTTTCTTGTTAGTTGTCAAATATTGTAAATTTTTATTATTAAAATACTTATGTATAAAAAAGTATAAATATAAATTTATTTTATGCACGGACATATCATAATTTGACAATTATACACGAATTTCTTTGACATAAATGTCATTTTACAGCCCGCGGGCCTCGTTATAGCCCGCCGGGCTATAATGAAACGTCAAACCAAATTATAACCTACAATATAAACAATTTAAACAGGCAACATGTAAAGTTTTTATTAAAAATAGAAAATTTTTATATTCTTTAATGAAAAATGAAAATTAATTTTGTGGTATTTATATGGAAAGCACGGAGATACACAAAATAAAACTAAAATGACATAACTAGTAAACAAACAATAAACTGTTGTTCTCCGCTTTCATAGCAACACTAGATACTGGATGTACGAGAACAAATTCTTTTCGATACAATTTTTCTAACACTCAATTTGAAAATTTTCGTCCGTGCATAAAGTTTTATATGTATCACGAGCCTCGGGCTCAAAATCACGCCGCAGGCCATAAAAGCCTCCTTACGCTCTTAATACATAAATAACTATTATATTTGTTTTTTTTTTTATTTTTTTTGTCGAAAAGTATTTCAGTTTTCAACGTAGTCAACGTAGTACCTCAATCGTGTGGCGCTCGAAATCCGTTACATGTTACATTTACATAGGCATTTAACATGGGAAATTAGAATATTTTGAATTAAAACTGATTGTTATAAAACTTTGTTCACGTGTCTTTGCATGATTATAATAACTAATTGTTCAAAATTAATAATATTATTATTCTCGTAAATTACTTTTGCAAAACCGAAACCCTTTTAGTAAAACTGGTATACCGAAACCAATTGCTGTATAAAAACCGAAACTCAAATCAAAACCGAATTTTTATTTTCACGATGACCGAAACCGTAATCCAAACCGATATTTTCTACGGTTACCATCCCTGGTGGTGTCCACATCAGATATTTTGTTGATAAAGTAGGAACAGGTTAAATAAACTCTGAGAGTAAGGTTATTAGTTTTGAAAGGATTCCGAGTACACTTAAGATAGGAATTTGGAACGAAGCCATGGTGGCATGATTCCACTATTGGTGCGGTCCGAATTACACTTTCAGTGTTTCAGTACCAACAGCGCGCTAACAGCTGGTCCGAATCATGTTCACAACGCTCAAAGTTTGCACTGTGAGGTGAATGACGTCAGAGGTGACGTCAACATTTCGTTAACAGTGCTCACGCCCTAATGGATGGGCAGTGTTAGAGTGCGGTCCGAATCATGCTATCAAAGCTTACAGTGCTCAGACTGCTCACAGCTGGTCCGATTTGATTGAGCACGCTGACGACTGTGAACACGGTAACGATTCGGACCGTTTGTAAGCGTACTTCTTGCCTGACATTTGTGACAGCTTGTATACAACCTCTGCCCATTTATTAAATGATGTAAAAATAAGATAATAAATATATTTGCTTTTCTTTGAAATAGATATTAACGTAAGATAGGCGCACTTCACTAACTTAATTTGGGGGGAACTACAATAATTTAAGTTAGATCATAAGCATTATTGTACCTTTACTTCGCTTACAACTTCCATTTTAACAAAAACACTTTGACCCATATTCTCACCTGTCGATATTTACTTTCCGTCATCTTTAGGTAAGGTATTGCCTTTGGTAAAAAAATAGGTGGTAAGTTTTTAATGAATAAGCACATTTTAGGGTCCCTACTTTACGATTTTACTATTTTTAAAATAATGTCTGTATGTGTGTGTCTGTGTGTGTATGTGAGACAAATTTTTCTCCGACGATAACTCCAATACTACAATTCTAAAAATCATGACTATCGTATTCCTCTTCTTTACATCCATATGAAGAGCTGATTAGATTATAATTGGCTAACTGGAAGTTCACTTATTTGAAGTTCTTAACAGTTTTTCTTGAAAAAGCGCAGTTAAATATCATTTTTGGACATTTTATGTGGTTTTCAATATGAAAGAATATATTATTGTCTACACGGTTTGATTATACATTTTCCTTCATATTCAATAGAAATAGAGTTAAAGAATTATAAAGAAATTAACTTTCAAAAATCAATCAGTTTTGCTATATCATAGAAACAGCTGATATATTTAAAAAATTCTAATTGACAGATGTCAGCGCCAAGTGCAATTTACATAATTTATGTTCGTGTTATAATTTTATTGAATTTATAAGAACTTTCGGTATGGAATTTGTAAAAAATGATATAAGTTCGTGTTACAATTTAACTGGATACATAGAACCTTTTCAAGGAACTTTTGATATGGAATTTGTATAAAATAAATCAAATTGACGGAAGGACTTGTGCTGGCCAAAATAGATTTTTTAAATTTTATTTTATGAATAGGTGCCAAATTTTTGTAAATTAAACCTATAATATTACAAATAAATGCTATTTATAATTTAATTTATTCTTATTTCTCTAATTTCTTAATATTGTTCAAGTAAAAGTTGTGAATTTTTGGTAACGCTACTTCAAGAGGTGACAATACGGGCCTTCGTTGTTTCGGTACGTAATAGCATCAAAGAGAACTAAATAGCATTTATTTATAATATAGGTTTAATTTACAAAAATTGGGCACCTATTCTTGTCTATTCATAAAATAAAATTTAAAAAATCTATTTTGGTCAGCACAAGTCCTTCCGTCAATTTGATTTATTTTATACAAATCCCATATCAAAAGTTCCTTGAAAAGGTTCTATGTATCCAGTTAAATTGTAACACGAACTTATATCATTTTTTACAAATTCCATACCGAAAGTTCTTATAAATTCAATAAAATTATAACACGAACATAAATTATGTAAATTGCACTTGGCGCTGACATCTGTCAATTAGAATTTTTTAAATATATCAGCTGTTTCTATGATATAGCAAAACTGATTGATTTTTGAAAGTTAATCTCTTTATAATTCTTTAACTCTATATCTATTGAATATGAAGGAAAATGTATAATCAAACCGTGTAGACAATAAGATATTCTTTCATATTGAAAACCACATAAAATGTCCAAAAATGATATTTAACTGCGCATTTTCAAGAAAAACTGTTAAGAACTTCAAATAAGTGAACTTCCGGTTGACCAATTATAACCAAAATCTAATCAGCTCTTCATATGGATGTAAAGAAGAGGAATACGAAAGAGTCATGATTTTTAGAATTGCAGTATTGGAGTTATCGTCGGAAAAAAAATTGTCGGTAGGGACCCTAAAATGTGCTTATTCATTAAAATCTTACCACCTATTTTTTTTTACCAAAGGCAATACCTTACCTAAAGGTGACGGAAAGTAAAAATCGACAGGTGAGAATAAGGGTCGAAGTGTTTTTGTTAAAATGGAAGTTGTAAGGGAAGTAAAGGTACAATAATACTTATGATCTAACTTAAATTATTGTAGTTTTGTCAGTGAAATTTCATTATCTTCGGCCAAGCAGTTTCTATTTGAGAGAGCGCCAAAAAAAAAACAACTTTTGAGTTTTTCAAAAAATGGAGAAAACCGAAGTACGAGCTGTAATAAAATATTTTTTTATTTAGGGCTTAAGTCCCACAGAAATTAAAGCCGAGCTGGATTCTACTCTAAACCAATCTGCTCCATCATTCACCACTGTTAAAACGTGGGTTGCAGACTTTAAACGTGGTCGTACGAGTACTATTGATGCTGAGCGACCAGGCAGGGCAAAAACGGTCACAACTGAAGAAATGGTCCTTAAAGTTCAAAAAGTGGTTTTAAGCGACCGTCGATTGAATTTGGTCGAGATAGCTGACATTGTGGGCATATCTAAAGAGCGAACACATCACATACGAGGTGTGTTCAAAAACTATCGCGAATTTTGAATTTTCGCGGGTTACGTATATTCGAATTTCGATCTTTTTGTGGCTTTATGTTGGTACTCATGTCTCTCACTTATGTCGACAAGCTCGGCCATTTTGAATGTTCACTTAATTGTTGACAGCTGTTTTGCTTGCACGTGTTTTGGATCGTCTTCGATTTTTACCTATTCAAAAAAATGGAACAAAGAACCTGTATCAAATTTTGTGTGAAAAACGAAATTAAGTGCGCGGATGCATTCCGAATGTTGACTGTGGCATACGGAGAAGCTACCTTGGACCAAAGCAACGTTTATCGGTGGTACAAAATCTTCTCAGAAGGCCGAGAAGATTTTGTACCACCGATAAACGTTGCTTTGGTCCAAGGTAGCTTCTCCGTATGCCACAGTCAACATTCGGAATGCATCCGCGCACTTAATTTCGTTTTTCACACAAAATTTGATACAGGTTCTTTGTTCCATTTTTTTGAATAGGTAAAAATCGAAGACGATCCAAAACACGTGCAAGCAAAACAGCTGTCAACAATTAAGTGAACATTCAAAATGGCCGAGCTTGTCGACATAAGTGAGAGACATGAGTACCAACATAAAGCCACAAAAAGATCGAAATTCGAATATACGTAACCCGCGAAAATTCAAAATTCGCGATAGTTTTTGAACACACCTCGTATTATGTGAAGTTTTACAGATGAGAAAGCTTTCTGCGCGATGGGTGCCGCGTTTGTTGTCACTTGAGCAAAAACTCACCCGAATGACCATTGCAGAGGAGAGTTTGGCGCTGTATAAATGAAATCCAACAGAATTTCTGCGCAGATTTGTAACAGTGGATGAAACATGGATTCATCATAATACACCGGAAACGAAACAACAGTCAAAACAATGGATTGCAAGAGGAGAACCTGTTCCAAAAAAGGCGAAAACAGTTCTCTCAGCCGGTAAAGTTATGGCAACCGTATTTTGGGATGCGAAGGGTATCCTTTTAGTAGACTACCTTCAAAAAGGTAAAACGATTAATGGACAATACTACGCAAATCTACTTGACCAACTAAAGGAAAAAATTCGTGAGCAGAGACCTCGTTTGGCGAAAAAAAAGTGCTGTTTCACCAGGACAATGCGCCCTGCCACAAATCTGTTGTTGCAATGTCTAACATTCATGAATTGGGTTTCGAATTATTGCCTCATGCACCCCATTCTCCAGACTTGGCTCCTTCCGACTTTAGTTTGTTTCCATGCTGGCAAAAAATATGCGTCGGATCAGGAAGTAATAGAGAGCACAAATGGCTTATTTTGAACAGCTGGAAGAATCTTCCTATAGGAACGGGATAAAGGCCCTTGAATATCGTTGGACCAAATGCAATGAGTTACAAGGAGACTATGTCGAAAAATAAAATCATTTTTAGTTCCATGTTTTGTTTCTATCCATCTTAGGCCGGGTATTAATCATCCCATCCTCGTATTTATAAATTAATTGTAAGCTTATTCGAATGCGTATAACATTGTTTATATTTTTTCAGAACTATTGAAGTGTTATAAAATAGCTCTTTGTGTATTAAGAGCGCAAAATGCGACATTGTCGATTCGTCGCACGGCATTCTCTCGAAATCGACAATGTCCATTTGCGCTCGAAACACACACAAGATTTTTTCTACAGTCACCACAATGGGGTCCTCCACCATAACAAAAAATAATAAAATGTACACTTTATACTTACAGTACTGCTCAATAAATAACGATTAGCTAATACAAAAGATGCGGTTTAAACTTAAAAAGGCTTTTAAATGATTATCTCGTTACATTAGCCATCTATTCCATAAAAAAACCAAAATTAGAGCATGGAGGCAAGGATTTGTGATGATTTGATAAGTTTTTGTACCAAAATGTGTGGTTAGTTCTCACGCCTGTCACACTGAAAAAATTAACAAATATTTCAAGGAATTTGTGATTATATAGATGTATGTGCATTGACTGACTTCTCGCAATTATTTATTAACGAAATAACTAATAACTTTATTGTAATCAAAATAAATAGTGAACTCGACATCAGATGTCAGAGTACGACTCGCAACTATCCTACCGCCATCTGTGTACAATCATTCCTATTACTAAACATAACTGTTCACACAATTTATTTTATATTTAATTTTATTTTATTGTTATTTTCCATTCTTCTTGAGTTTTTATTCAATCTAATCTAAGCATTTTCACTTTTGTTTTTTTAATGAATGCCCTATTTCATTTTCACAGCAGTGTGGCATTTTGTTTGGTTATGTAAAATACCGACAGAGCATATGTCATATTGACTTGTGAACGTGGTAAATGTGTAACTACTGTGCCATTAGTTCCCAACTAAACGTTTTCATTAAGAATGTAGACAAGTGACATTTCTCAACATTGTATATTTAGAAATTTGGACAGCGAGCGTTTTTTCTACTTTGTCGCGCATGAGCGGCAAAGTGACATTTTGCGTTGACAAAAGAGAGCGCAAATGGCTACTTTCTATAGTGACTGTAGAAAAAGTAATTTATGCCTAAATATTAAAAATCTTATAGTGGTGGAAGACCCCATTCTGCGGGTCCCAATACAGTCACCTAATCGGGAGGTTAGAAGACCAAATAAGTACGATACTTACTTTTACACTTGGGTGGAGGTACATGCCACGTGCTATTAATACAGTTCATATACGGCATTTCGGGGTACAACACAAAGTCCTTATTACAAGAAATTAGTAGGAATGAGTAATTTGGGATACGGTATCCCTCCCTGTATTCCCTGTCCAAATATAACAACTTTCCATTTTCCAAAACTGGTAATCGGCATGAACCAAAACTGTTAGCAATGTACGCCTGCGTCTTTACTTCAGAGTTGTTGGCTATTACTTCTTGGATGTAATCACTGTAATGCGTGACAAGAGTGTAGACTCCGTATTGGTGGTTATCACACGTATCATCCATTGTTATGGGCCCTACGCTCACTATTCCTCGTAAATAGTATTTTATCTTGTTGTTCACGATCCAAGGAAATACCATGCCGCCGCCACTGTCGCCTTTACACACACTAGATCCTAAAAACATTGTTATTTACAAACTTGAAAGGTCTCTTCAAAAAGTATGGGCCACGAGCAGACTCGAGCGACCTTCAAATAAGGTGATTTGTATGCGCTTTGACAAGAACAAAATTTGGAACTGCTAAATAGTTATTTACATATTCAGTTATGAAAAGAGTGATATTGCTTGATGAATTTGCCAAAACGAGTGAAGCGAGTTTTGCAAATTATACAGTGTGTCCCATTTAGAAGTTCCACCATTGGGATCTCGAGAACTATAAGAGATACGATGTCGGTTAAATGGAACTTTTTGTGCGCCTTTGGGAGGCCATCTCAGATGTGCTTTTGTTTTTCCAAAAATTCTCATAGGGCACTAGATAATGACGAAAAACTGAATATTGTTGATTTTTTTTTCAAATAACTTCTAAACTATTAGTAATTGAGAAAAACTTTTCAAATATAAAAGATAGATATTTTTATTAAGTAACCAGTGGAGTACGAAATAAATTTTTATATCCGTAAATTTTTGAGATATAACACAAATTTATATTTTTTTAAATGGAACCCATATCTGATTTTAGTCTCAAAAAAATAACTATTTTTTTCTCTTTTCAATGATGTAAGGGTTATTATGTTTTATATTTGTTTTGCTTTCAAAATTATTATTTTTTCCTTATTTTGTATTAAATTTATAATTATTTTGAAAATATTGGTAGATTTCTATTTAGAAATACTCCTTGTATTTAAATAATTTATTTCGTTAGACAATTTTGCTCAAAACTCGTATCAAACTAATTTTTATAATATTTTGTATCTGGTCGCCCTTGGCACATTATAGTGTAATTTGTAATTATGAGTCTAGAATGAAAATATTAAGTAATAAAGGCATAAAACAAATTATTTCGATCAAATACAATATAATTAATAAAAATAATAATGTTTTTTTTTGGGAAATAATAAGAAAGTTCAGGAAAATAAAGAGAATAATTAAATTTTTGGAGCAAAACAAATATAAAACATAATAACCCTTAGATCATTGAAAAGAGAAAAAAATAGCTATTTTTTTGAGACTAAAATCAGATATGGGTTCCATTTAAAAAAATATAAGTTTATGTTATAACTCAAAAATTTACGGATATAAAAATTTATTTCGTACGCCACTGGTTAGTTAATAAAAATTACTATCTTTTATATTTGAAACGTTTTTCTCAATTACTAATAGTTTAGAAGTTATTTGAAAAAGAAAAAAAATCAACAATATTCACTTTTTCGTCATTATCTAGTGCCCTATGAGAATTTTTGGGAAAACAAAAGTACATCTGAGATGGCCTCCTAAAGGCGCACAAAAAGTTCCATTTAACCGACATCGTATCTCTTATAGTTCTCGAGATCCCAATGGTGGCACCTCTAATTGGGACACACTGTATAAGGCAAACATTATTACGTTTTCATGCCAACATGGAAACACCAACTAGTAATATCACAAGACCTCCTGATTTTATCGATAAATTTTTATTTTGCACGAATTTTTGTTGCTTAGCAACAAACACGAAAGCAAACTGCATGGTAAATCCCGACTCCGAAGGAAGAGGAGTTTCACATAATGTCAGTTTGCTTGAGTGATTTTGCTTAAAAGCAAAAAGAAATTAATGCTTAAAATAAAAGTTTATCTCAGAAAATCTGAGAGGTCGTGTGGTATTTGGTGAGATAAATTCCAAAGACAACGCAAAATGAAACTTGACACATTAATTGTCACACTGACAGTTATAAACAATAACAAATGTTAGTATAATACTGGTCCCATTGGTTGAATTTTCAAGTGTTTTGAATCGTGATTGGTTAAAAACTAGTCGTTGAAACAGATATAGATCTTCCTTCTGATGTAGAGGAATTGGGTGTAAGTCAATAATTCATAAAGTGATATTAAAGAAATTATTGATATAGGGCCCAATGGGGAAGTTTAGCATGCTAAAAATTCTACATAATATATTATTTCCTCACAAATATAACACAAATGACTGCTGAAATTGAAATAAAAAATTAAAATTATTGCTCCATTTATTTATAATTAATAATTTTTGGGTAAACTGTAAGTACGTCACAAGTCAGTTATGCGCAAACTTAGACAGAACGGTGAAATCGAACCACTTGAACGTAGGTCGTAATAACCATATACCTATTAACTAATATATTGCTAATGCTCGTATCTTTCCCATAAGAGAAGGTGAAGGAAACACTGTGAAATGGAAATATCATTTCTGTATAAGTCTATCTCACACAAACACCCAACTACGAATTATGCGTATGGTCGGAAATCTTGATTACTATTGGCTAGCGCTGACAGCGTCGCTGGCTGGGCTGCGTTCCAAAATCCACAATATTTTCAAATGTAGTTGCTCACGATTCTCAACAAATGAAAGTAATTTGTTTTCTTGAGGAGGAAAACATGCTTTTGGTTGAAAATAAACATAAGTAAATACGTTGGCGTGTATTACGAGCATACTTTTATAATAAAAGCGCTTTTATGGAGCGTATTTTCACATTATATTGAGGAGAGTGCTCCATAAAAGCGCTTTTATTACGGGCTTGACATTAATGTTGTACTTATAAGTAGTTTTGTTAGTTTTATAAAATTATTTTTAATTTAGTTTCAATTTTTTACTTCAACAAAACTCTCATTCGTTCCAAAACACAACACTTCATACTCTACGCCAAAACTCGGTATTCCAGGTTTTGGAACGCTGCCCTGGTGATGCAGCGAGCACATGGTTGGGTGTTTGTGTGAGATAGACTTATGCAGAAATGATATTTCCATTTCACAGTGTTTCCTTCAAGAAAAGCAAAGGATCCGCAATATATTAGTTAATAGGTATATGGTAATAACACCTCAGTCTCAAGTGACTGGTAACTGCAACCGCGACATACGTTGCGCCAAGCCTCTACCGACGTCATTACAGTTTAAAATCGGCTTTTCCGGAAAATCTGGGCATTTTGAAAAAAATAAAACATGTTACATCATTTTTCAAGTCATTTCCCATGGAATAAAAAATTTTTAAAAAATCGCTAAACTTCCCCATTCTCAATTTTCACTATTGTGATATGATACGAAATGATATAGTTATTTTCGTAACAAGTTATGAAAAATACCAAATATCATGCGAGTGTAAATTGACGCACGACGCGCAGCGGAATGCAAGTCAATACACACGAGCTAAGATATTTGTATTTCATACAAGTTATGAACATTATTTTTTAGACGAGCTTAAACAAATTTTACTTTTTTTACAAAACTGAAATTTAGGTTCAAACGTACGGACAGCTGACAAATGAATAATGTATACATATAGCCAGAAAATAATGACATAGTAACCTAGCAACCGTGTCAACTATTACGATATGAAATATATCGTAACACTAATGTTATAAATTCAACTTTCAGTGTTAGTATACTACGTTGATATGTCATACTTATCACAATGGTCGTCTAAAAAATTTATATCATATCACTTGTCAGTGTCAGGGTATTATTTTTCAAATAATGTCAACAAACCAAATATCAAATTCGCATTTTCTTGTTATGCGCAACAAACATTGTCAACATACGATAAATACATATAATATCCCATTTTCTCACTCATTTATATCAGAGTACTTTGCAATGGGGTCCTATACCATTTTTCTCTTATTTTTTTTTCTGTAAGAACAGGATAAAATAAGAATTTTAGTGCAAACGCGACTTAAAAATTTTACGTAATGAGTGAGATATGAATTTTTAAAGTTTAAGAATTTGTGCGTGACGTAGCAGGTACTAACAAGTGATCGACAAACAATGGGACAAACTGTTAGTTATAGAGGGAACAATTTTTTTCATGTTTGCATAGCTGAAATGTTTGTAAATTTATACGTTATATTCATGAAGAAATTATTATTAAGTATAAATAACGTAAATAATAACCTTTTTTTCCTAATAAATTATAGAACATTGAAACAGTTTGACAATATTATTACACAAAGCATGACGACGGATGGCGCCAGTGTTGGCCTGTTTTGAAGTTTCAATATTAATTTAACTAATATTATTATTAATTTAATTAATATTACAAATTGATTTAATTATAAATATATTATTATTGTTAATATTACTAGATGTTATAATTAAACAAATTCATCAAACACAAACTTGTTAAATGTTTTGTTAGGTTATGGAACAACATGACATTTCATATTCTTTTAAAGGCGACCGCTAAAGACGCGCGAATCTCCTTTTTAAAATCAGGCGACCAATCAAATTCTTAGTACCTAACGCGTCATACCCAATGGGCTACTTACGTACCTTTTTTTTATTTCATATTTTTGAAGAGCAGGTAAAAACTAGCTACCCCTATTTTTTCTTTTGCCAAAACTTTTATTAATTAGCCAGAAAATAAATAATGAAATTTGATTATTTGAATTACCGCCATGTGTGACGTAGAATTACGCCGCACCAATGAGTGATCGCAAAGCCATAGCGTTTGTTTGTACGGGTAATGTAGATTTCTTGTTTGACGTTTCAACAATAGTTTGAAAGTTAGTATTTTAGTTTGTTTTTTTCGTATCGATATTTTAAATTACATGTAACTACCTATGTGTTTATTTGTGAAGTAATTAATATATTTGAGAGCCCAGAGAGAGCAAAATGTCAAATTCAAATTAAAACTTTCTCGCACGCAATGCCATCTATAAGTTACATTCTTAAACATGGTTCTCTTCCTCGGTTCAATATAATGACGTCACAGAAAATTTTCTTTCTTAATTTACTAAAAAACAAATAACTTTTTTAAAATAAAATTTATATTTTTATATATGTTTTCTACATAACATTACGTATATAGTTATAGAAATCGGATTTTCAGTACCATGCAAGTAGCCCATTAGTAATCATCTTCAATCGCTTATAGTTTGTGACCTAGTCAATATTTAAAGAAATTTTTTTCACTAATACTCATTAATTTATGTATATTATCGTCTTCTTATTTAAGATAGTTAAAATATGACTATGGTATAGGACCCCATTGAGAATAGCTCCAAGTGATAAAGTGAAAATTTTTCACTGAATATCATTTTGGTGAAAATTAAGAATTGGGTCCATATTCAGATGTGTAATATTTATGCAAAACTCATTTCGTATAAATTATGTAAAAAGTGGCATTTCATAACGTCAAAAATTAGGTAAAATTCAAATTTTTAAAGCGGAATTAGATAAAAGTTATTATTTTTAGTTTGATGTGTTTTACTTTAACATGTAAAAAAAATTCGTGGAATACCAGTTACCGCCAAATGGCTTTGTTACTTACCAGTTGTAAAACCAGCACAGAACTTATCAGGCGTAACCCATCTAGTAAAATCTGAAGGTACAACAGCTAAACATCTTGAAATTTCGATGAAAGGAGCAGTCAATTTCTTCAAATCTTCACTAATTTTAGTATGTTTTGGATCCACATAGCCCCATCCTACCATCTACAAATAATAAATATCATAATCATCTATTGTGTCGAAAAGTAATAGTTAGAATTTTTTCTTTGAAATCGAATAATTAATCTGGGACCCAGGCACGAAAGTGACCCCAGTGGTGCACTCCTCATGTCATCAATGAGTGCCAGTGATGTGATGCCTGATAGAATATATCATCATTACCGATATCTGTGTACAATGTACAAAGCAAATTGGCACACCCAGAAATGAGTATTATGCCATGATGATCTATTTACAATTTATATTTACGATGTGCCGGACCTTCAAACCGCAGTCTTGTCCTAACTTCACAACGATCTGGCTATGAGGCTACGGCACGCTCTGGCAACTTCATATCTACGCTGTACTAGCAAAGTGAAGCCTTTCTGTTTCCCAGATGTTAGAGAAAGAGTGGGGAAAGCGGGCCTAGTTTTATATAGTGTGTTGTGTGTGTTGGACGTGTTTTTGAAAATTTGTGTTATTTTAACTATTTTTTTTATTAAAATGGGTCGTAAATGTTTCGCACGTAATTTTACAAGAAGTTCTTAATCAAGTAAGTGCAGTTACAATTTTTTCTGCAAAGAAAAAACTTTGTTAGACAAGGCGACTATTATCAGTCCGAAATTGTACTATTCCATTACATGATGGAATTTTTATGCAAAAAATTGTTGAAAAAATTACTTGCATAAACTGCATATCTGGTTGAAGGGAATCTGGTCATTTCAAAGATTCTGCATTGATTAATATTAAAAATAGAGGCCGCTTAATTCATCTATATAAAAATATTTTTGATTTATTTAAAACCTAAGAGAATATTTTGTTAATCTAGTTTTATCTTGTAGCTCAAAAACAAAAGGCCTATTGGACGTTGCCTCAAAAAGTTGGTCCATTAAGGCCTACATCAATTTTGGGTAGCGTGCTTAATAAGAAAGTTTTTCATATAAGGAACTCGAATTTCTTCCAGCCTGTACAAATAATATTTAATTTATGATTTCATTGTACTAAGATTAAGGCAATATTTCCGGAATGATAGAAAAAAAAAATCCTTCGCAATCTTAAGATCGCAAAAGGTCCAAGTTACAAAAAAAATAACTTTTCTATTTCGTAGTAATTTTTTATTTATATACTGGCCAATCATAATTAAAAATTACTTATAATCAGTTAAAATATTTTTTCCGTTTTAGTAAAAATGTTAAACTACATCCAAAAGTTTTGCATTAATTTATGTTAATGTAAATAAAAACAGTATTTTTTCTGTATACATGCAATTATTTTATTCCCTTTTCTTTTTATTTTGAAATTATTAACATATTTATATATATGTTGAATAAACAAACAACAAATAAAATTTATGTATTAAATAAAACAGTATTTTCATGAATTAACTCATTTAAACGCTTGATATATCCGGCCTGCTTCCCCCACCACTGCGGGAAACAGAAATGCTTCACCTTTCTGCTGCCTGTAACCTCTCCTTCTATGTAATACTTCGTGGGCTATGGCCATAGACAAGGAAAGATATATACTAGACCGAGTTTACAATGTTAGGAGTTTGTGCCAAATAGAATTGATGGGCGCCATAATGAGACGCTAATAGAAAGGCGGGAAATTTAAAAATAGGAAAAATATGTTTTCTGAACTAACAAAATATAGACATATGTATACCGTAAAGACTGAAAACAATCAAATTCAATAATAAAATATATTTGTACATAAAACAAATAGCGAAACAAGCTTTGTAAACAAATACTAACCAAAGAAATAAAATCGAAAAACTCTCACTAACAGAAATGACAGATTGCTGGGCTGCCAACATAAATAAATAAAATTCACTACAACTGAAGAAAACATTTATTATAATTATTGTAAAAATAATGTAAATTAAATATTGTTCGTACTTTTTATTAGGCGACTGAGCTTTATTATTTTGAAATGAAGAAATGATGTAAAATACGTAATTTAAGTTACTGCATAGTTACTTTTTTTGATTATGTTGTAGAATTTACACTAGAATTAGCGTCTCGATATTTATTCAATTCGGCACAAAGCTGGACATTGCCGCCATGATGGAAGCTCGGTCTAGTATATATCTTTCTTTGTCTATGGCTATGGCTAATGAGGCGCGGGCAGATTGCCAAGATTACAGCTTGTGTACCTTGCCCGTGTTGCCAAATGAATAAATAAAATTGTTAAACTAGTAGTTATTAATAAATATCATGTTGGTTTACTTTCTAATACATAAACTTAATTTTAAAATATACAAGACGTTCAACATTCATGGTTTTCCTCAAATTTAGCGCGCCAAGAAATCTTTGTATCTTAGATGGCAGCACAAGTCACCTAATTTTTATAAGAATGATTTAAAAATTAAGTTTATATGTTTAGATAAAAGTTACCTTATTAGGAGACCATTTTAGTGCTGTTTCGTTATTTGAGAAAAAATGCATAGGTCACTAAATATGGCAAAAATGTAAATTTTGCAGTTTTCTATTATAGCACCAGTGTGGAATATTATCGGATTTTTGTTTAGGGCACTTTTTTATGTTCTTTCAAATGGCGATGCTCAAATATTTTATCACTGTTGGAATTCGAAGTTTTAATTTTTATAAGGACGCCATACTGGAAAGTGACACCATTAAGAAGAGAATTTTTTACTTTTCCAACGATGTCTCTATCAGTTTGTTCTCGTGTCCCAGACATGTTGAACTTCAAGAGGCCTATGGGTCCCAAACCCACTTGGTATTCCTCCCCTATGTACCCTAGCTACCTTCAGACCACAAGGCTCTATGGACCCAGGGTTGTCGTAGACAACCCTTCAGAATCAGATATTAGGAAAATTACACGTTTGCGGCCACAAACAAATAATACAAACGTATGCCTCACATATACCATGCATACCAAATACACAAACAATGTATAAGCATATCAATCAAGCATTTGATGATTCGCACTCGATCGCTATACCTATACAGGTGTCCCATTTTCGATGTTTTTTAAGGTTATCTTGGGAAATAATAATGATAGAGCAAAATCGTTTTGCACATTCCAGGGTCAACTTTTTGAGAAAAGTTTGACAGTCACTACAGGAATTTTCGATCTTCTTTTGTTTCTGAAATACAGGTAATAACCCGTTTTTCGCTCGTTTCGAAAATATCTCATATCTTATTTATTATGATAGAGGAAATTGTTTCAACAAATTTTGCATCGTTTGTTAGGTAGAATAATATGACGCAATTAAATTTATTAAAATCTTTATAGTTCTTGAGATATAACACAAACTTATGATTTTTCAAATGGCAACCTATGTTGAAAATAGTATCACTTTGTTGCTTATTTTATAAGCTTATCAATGATATACAGGTGTCTCTTAAATAGGGGACATGGCTTAACCACAGATTCCTAAGGCTAAAATAAGCCGATTTAACCAAACTTGCTTCTACCGGAAAGTGTACCATTTAGCCAGAAATCTGCTTCAAAGTTCTTCGAAAAAAAATTAATTTTACTTATAATAATCGGACGTTTTATTCGATTTGGATGAAATTTGGTATGAGAGTTTATATGGTTATGTCATCTTTTAAGGTGATACTTGTTATTATTAGTGAACCACTATCGTATGAAACTTAGGTCTCCCAACATTAATTAGACCGTAACTTTTTAATGGCAATGCCGAAAACGTGAAATTATTTTTCTTCAGAAAGATACATTCAATAGTAAACTTTTCTCTCTCTGTGTAATTTGTGATATCAGTTACGGTTCACCCAGATAAAAATAAAATCTGATTGTCTGCACTGCTAAATTTTTAAAATAAATTTAATCTAGCTGTCTATCCAAATGTCAAACAAGTAATTTTTAATGACAGTAACGAGTTGTCAATCTTCACAACTTGTTTAGGAGTAAGCTGAGATACGTAATCGTCTTATTTATAATAATGGCAGTAAAATACTATTAGGCCGAACAAACGGATGTTACTAATTTTAGAATATTGCAAAGAAAATTTTTGACAACCCATAAAACAATGAGGTCATGCACGACTATTTTTTTATAAATTTAATCGATAGAATAGTGAAAAATAATAAATCCGTATTTTTTATTTTTCCTCAAATCGATCTTTAATCATGAAAAAATTGTAATTGAAAATGTCATTTTTTAAAATGAGGCTGCTAGACCCCCGCTTCGTCCCTTGTCCATTGACGTCACAGAGTGAAAGGAACGACCATTTTGATTTTCACACTGTTTTTAAACGTCAAAGTGACATTTAAAGATAACCTGAAATTTATAAAAGTAAACATGTCGATGAAACGTTGTTTCGTGCCAAAATAAAGAATAAAATAATATTCTGCAATATATTCAATGTCTCACATGCGTTTATAACCTTCCATCATTTAATCCCAAATCAAAAGTGGAAATAACATTTGATGTAACGTGTAGATAAGTTCACGCCAAATGAAAATTATATTTATAAAAGTGAACAGAACGATGTTATATTAATATATTATAGCATATTTATATATGTAATCCTTAATTTATAGTTTATATATATATATTTTTCTTATAGAAATTGTGTCCATATAAAATGTCTGTTTGAAATGAGTCTGAACTTGGTTCGGAACGTTGTGACGAGGTGACGACACAACATGGCTGGTTTTTGCAACTTTTTAAAAATGTCATACTTTAAAACGATTTTATACAACAAAAAATGTAAATAAAAAAATATTTAATCATACTGAACGATAAATTAGACTATCCTTCTTCGATTTAAACAGAAAAAAGGTGAAATTATTGTTTTTTGCATGACTTCATTATTGTTATTATATAGAATCTGTTCCAAGGACCTTTGGTATGGGATTTGTACAAAATACATCGAATTAACGGAAGGTCTTGTGCTGGCCACAACAGATTTTTTTACCTTTAACAAAATAAGATCGAAAATTCCTGTGGTGACTATTAAACTTTTTTCAAAATGTTGACCCTGGAATGTACAAACTACAATTAGAATGACTGTGAGCTATACCACACACCTTTCATAACAGCAACAGGTCAGTAGTACAATCTATTTTCTATGTTACAGTACAGCAAACTGCTTGTCTTTCTTGTTAATACATTTACACAAATCCGTGAATCACTACAGTACCGACACTACTATCTTCTTTCTTCTAAAGGGTCAAGGCCCTTAACTCACTGGATTCTGGATTTTCTGTAGGAATGTCAAGTGTTTATACCTGGCGTCAGTGGTTCCAAACTAGTGTCGCCCAAGAGAAAAGTGAATCTTACGGCTAGGTATGCAAAGTCCTAAGTCCTAATATTCATTCATCAACATGTTATTAGGGTAGTTGCGCAGTTTCCAATTTATTTATTTTCTGAAAGAATTGTTCAAGTTATTCACTTTAATACATGTTTTACGTCTGGCAACTGTACCTATATTTTTGAAAATATATTTTTTTAAAAAAAGATTCTTATTTCAAATTTCCCGTGTGTGACGTGTATTTTTAATACCAATCACAGTCTTTTTGCCCTAGCGGTACACTCTCGGTAGTACACAAGTACACTCTGTACGCAATACTACTATTTTTTATCTAAAAAGATTTATATTTTCACACAAATTCATTAGTTTCATTACCTTGTCTTAAATTTGCTGATATAGAAAAGAAAAATAAAATATGATTTTAACACGAAACATTCGTCCAACTGCGTCCAACACGTAAAACATAGGTTAAAAGTCACTAAAAATGACATGTACGTTCCCTGAGTGTGTGGCCACCTTCTGGCAAAATTATTAAGTTTATCTATATATAAGAATTAATAATCTTGAAAATATCTGGTATTCAAGTAAATAATTATAAAATAAACGTACTGTTAAATAATACTTTTGTATCTGTTATTTTACTTTTAGAATTATAATGTAAATATTTGTATGATACAATTAAAACATAATTCAACTTGTTCGCTTTGTCGTGGTATTACAACAAGCTTATATGAGTCATATAGACTTGGTCGAACTATATAATTATTAATACTTTACGTTACAAGAATTCCACCGCGAACTTTATTTATGGAAATTATGAATGAAAAGTTTTATATTTTCTAATAATTTGTACATTAATATGTTTAGAATTAGTTTATATTTCATAATACGAAAAAACAACATTTATTTTTTTCGCAACTACCCTATTCTCACTTCATTCAGTTTCATAACGTTCAAATCTACAAAACGTTCATCCATGAAGTTGGTGCGTATCAAAACGTTTATTTCTCGCGCGCTTTCAAATTTAAACGTACATTCTAAAGAACAAATTGCAAAGAAAAATGTTTTACTCAGTACAAATAGGTAGGTATACAAATTCATAATGTACATAGATCGCCCTGTACATACCTTGCCTTGTACATTTTCATAACGCACAAATATTGTCTTGTACATTTCTTGTCTTATACAAATTCCTAATGCACATAGATCGGCCTGTACATATCTGGGCGTGTAACTTTTATAAAAATAATCTTAAACAAACATAACCTAAACGCACACCCGAATTTAGGTAGACAGAGTGATGTAATGATTAATTTTCGAAGCGCGCGAGAAATAAACGTTTTGTTACGCGCCAACTTCATGGATGAACGTTTTGTAGATTTGAACGTTATAAAACTGAACGAAGTGAGAACTGAACATGTTGATGATTGAACATTAGGACGATGCGTGTGTTCCCGAATCTTACATTATTAATTATTATTATTGTTATTATTATTAGTATTATTTATTTATTTTATTATTATTATAATTAATATTATTAATTATTATTGTTACTATAGGATGACTTATGTGGCTGGGAAGTAGAGTTAGTTTTATAGTCGATCTTTCTTTTTTTTTTTTGTAGGTCATTCAAATACAGAATGTCTCAATAAGCTTGCTCACTATTGGTAACTTTTTTATTTGAAGAGATACGAGGTTGGTTAAATGAGCAAAATTGTGCCATTTTATATTAGAAAATTGGTCATGTAGACAAAATAAAATTTATGTCAGCGGTTCTCAAAATTTGGGTCAATATACATATTTTTTAAATGGAACCATATATTTTTTATTATCTTATTGGAAAGAATATTTTTTTCTCTTTCCAATAACGTAATGTTGTTTATGTACAATTTTTTCAAATAAACGAATTATTTACGGTTAAAAATTTAAATTTTGTAAACTATTTTATTAGTTTTTTAGTCAAGTAAGCCATGGAAACAATTGATTCTTTGTTTGTTTGACGTTTAATAATTTCTCCCGTAAAGTTCTCTGTGTTTAATAATGTTTAATAACTTTACAAATGAAGAAAAGTTAGACATGATCTTGCTATATGGAAAGTTATATCTAGACACCAGTTACGTAGAACGGTCGGCTCTCTTTCCGAAAGAGTTTAAATGTGCGAAAAAAATAATTGCTTTCAATTTGAATATTTTCGTTGTTTTGTTGTTACTGTAAAATAAATTAAGAAAATAATATTATTATAAAAGACAATTGTTTCCATAGTTTACTTGACCTAAACTAATAAAATATAATTTTTATCTTTAAACGTAAATAACTCGTTTATTTGAAAAAAATGTACATAAACAACATTACCTTATTGGAAAGAGAAAAAAATACTCTTTCCAATAAGATAATAAAAAATATTTAGTTCCATTTAAAAAATATATATTCTGTCCCAAATTTTGGGAACCGCTGACACAATTTTTATTTTGTTTACATGACCAATTTTCTAATATAAAATGGCACAATTTTGCTAATTTAATCAACCTCGTATCTCTTCAAATAAAAAAGTTACCAATAGTGAGCAAGCTTATTGAGACAACCTGTAGATTTGTCCTTATTTCACACTTTCAAATTACTCTCGAAAATAGAAAATTTAAAATTTTATCTAGTGACCTATGCATTTTTCTCAAATAACGGAACAGTACTAAAATGGTCTCCTGGGATATTTTGTATAAAAATCACCAGTCCGACCATCTCTGTTGTCACAAATGAGATGTCGTAACTGAAGTCGGGGCCAGGACCAAACCAGACTGCGGTCTTTTTATCGGGATGCTAGCGACGGCAAAGGAGAGAACAGCCCTGAATGTTTATTTTGTGACGTCACACCGAGAGGCGAACGACTGCATTGTAAGTGCAGGAGATATTCGAAATTTTTAACAAACAGGCTTGTATAATATGCTTTATAAATACAAACAACGCATTTAAATGTTTTATTCATGTAAATAAAATGGTAATTATATAATATTTCACGAGTTGTATACAGGATGTATCAAGATAAATGAAACAGTGTATTTTATTCGTGTATATGAAAAGTTACACAAAAAAGTAATTAAGATATTTTGTAAGGCATAGAGGGGGACACATTTTGGAATAATCTTTATTCAAATTTAAATTGAATTAATTTTAACACATTTCTTACTGAATTAATACTTGCTAATTACAAATAGCTTCATTTTCTGTTACATTATTGTATTTTTGTAATAAAACTGAAGAATGTGCACTTAAACACATTATAATGTTGATCGTCCCAAGATGGCGGCAACGAGATTCTTTTTCCGTCTCATGGCGACAAAAACTCTGTCCATATCTATACTTTACGCTCTTTCTAGTCCTATTCTATACGCTAAGCCGGAAACAAAAGATCCCTAGCAATACGTTCAAATCAACGAGCTATAAGTAAATATAGAGTGGCGCATCGCATGCTGAACGCGTACTTTACCCGTACACAGTTGAATGCTTAGATCGGCGGCCATTACTATAACTGAGCGCTCAACTCAAACGCTATACGTTGTTTTTCTCGGCGCTTATTGCACTATTTATTAAAAATGCCCGCAAAGTGTGTTGTTCTTCAGTGTGGAAACAGACAAATTAGAAATAGTTGCAAGTCGTTTCACAGGTAAATTTTATATTCCAAAATTTTAACTCAAAGTTTTAATTAGCGACGGATTTACGATTTTACCGCCTGTAGTCTGATAATAGTTTCTCGCCTAAATACAACAACGAATATAATCAATTTATTTTTATGTAATTACTAATATTTATTACAATCAAATTTTCTTTATTGAAACAAAAATTTCTGTTGTAATTAAAATAAATACAAGAACAATTATTATAGGTAATCAATTTTTTGTGTAAATAGTAGGACTGTTTCTACAGATATTCAAGGAACTAACATTCGACAATTTTTGACCAAAACAATCATATTTAAAGGTCAATAAAAACATTATTTTCTATTTCATATATGTAGTGATTATTTTCACAATTTTGTTTATTTTATTTAAAGAATATGTTTTTGTTATTGTATTTTATGTTATATTTTTTATATACATTATTGTCATAATAAAATATATAATTTAATTTTCACTATTTTCGTTTTTATGTATCTATCTACCTACCTTGCTACTTTTTCAATACATAGAGTTTATTTTAAAATGCAACATTATAGTTCATCACTTCCATGGTTACTCACTATTGTCAAAAATGACAGCAATGTAATATTTATCCATTTTAAAATGCAATATTATAAATAGTATTGCAGCACAGCAATTATATATCTGTGAAACTAAATATGTATTAATTTATTTATTTATTTCAAAATATGATTGCATTATTTATATTTATAATTCTAACATAAAAGGTAAATAATTATTTCGTTAAAAATAATTCAGAAATATTAGTGGAAGGCTGCAACCTGCCAGGCGTCCAAGTGTGCACGGCCAGCAGCGCTCATCCGCCACTCTATATTTACTTATAGCTCGTTGGTTCAAATACATAGCGTTAGCGCCGGTGAACCTACCATATTTGTAAAAAAAATCCATATACAGGGTGTCTCAATAAGCTTGCTCACTATTGGTAACTTTTTTATTTGAAGAGATACGAGGTTAGTTAAATTAGCAAAATTGTGCCATTTTATATTAGAAAATTGGTCATGTAGACAAAATAAAAATTGTGTCAGCGGTTCCCAACATTTGGGACAGAATATAAATTTTTTAAATGGAACTATATACTTTTTATTATCTTATTGGAAAGAGTATTTTTTTCTCTTTCCAATAATGTAATGTTGTTTATGTACAATTTTTTCAAATAAACGAGTTATTTACGTTTAAAGGTAAAATTATCTTTTATTAGTTTAGGGCAAGTAAACTATGGAAACAATTGTCTTTTATAAAATTATTATTTTATTAATTTATTTTACAGTAATAACAAAACAAAGAAAATATTCAAATTGAAAGCCATTGTTTCTTTCGCACATTTAAACTTTTGGAAAGAGAGCCGACCGTTCTACGTAACTGGTGTCTAGATATAACTTTCCATATAGCACGATCATATCTAACTTTTCTTCATTTGTAAAGTTATTAAATATTATTAAACACAGAGAACTTTACGGGAGAAATGATTAAACGTCAAATAAACAAAGAATCAATTGTGTCCATGGCTTACTTGACTAAAAAACTAATAAAATAGTTTACAAAATTTAAATTTTTAACTATACATAACTCGTTTATTTGAAAAAATTGAACATAAACAACATTACCTTATTGGAAAGAGAAAAAGATACTCTTTCCAATAAGATAATAAAAAATATATGGTTCCATTTAAAAAATATGTATATTGTCTCAAATTTTGAGAACCGCTGACACAATTTTTATTTTGTCTACTTGACCAATTTTCTAATATAAAATGGCACAATTTTGCTCATTTAACCAACCTCGTACCTCTTCAAATAAAAAAGTTACCAATAGTGAGCAAGCTTATTGAGACACCCTGTATTTCCTATGTATACAATGCAGTTGTTCGCCTCACGCTGTGACGTCACGCATGGAGTGGGGATAAGCATTCAAGCCTTTTCTCTCGTGTATCTTCAGACACTAGGCCTTGCCTTATATTTATAACTTACTGTTCCGTTGGCATTAGATATAAGCTGCTGTCTTTCGAATTCCCTATTCCAGTCCACACAAACTGGTCGAACTACGCTTGTTAGTTGGAATTCTTCCTTCAGGACTACAACAGCTAAATCTGCTTGAAAATTTGTGACAAATCCTTTATAGTATGGAGGAATGTGATACTCTTTCACTGAACGGGTTTGCGACAGTTTATCGTTGGGTGATTGGTAAGCGCTGTAATATTTTCCAGCGCCTACATAATAAGTTTCTGCGGGGTATTTTTCTCCAAATGAATCCGTGAAACAGTGTGCAGCTGAAACAGTTTGTTCGTTTCACTACTTTAATTTTTACTATTTACGCTAGTTTTGATGCTGTTGTAAGACTAGGTCACCACACAATTGGAGTCATAATAGTTTGTGTTATTATTTGCATATATTGCAGAATAAGCAATAGCAATATCGGCCCGATTCTGTAAGAAGAGTTACTAGAATAAAGTTACTAAAATAGTCTTTAAAATGAAGGCCAGTTACAACTACAGTAACTTGTTATTTTTTGTATTCTATAAGCACAGAGTCATTACAGTTTTAGATACTTAGTTGTTAAACAAGTTATTACGCTAGAGACTAGCCAAACGTAGTATTTAAGGTGTAGTTACCTTTCAGAATGGCTGGAATTTGGATGAATTTTGAATTTAATAGAGCACTGGCAGCTTTGGAAAATCGGTATGTATAAAAAAGTAACTGTAAACCGAAAACGGTAACGTTTATTTATGAAATTGGAAAATTTATTTGATAAATTTATATTTTTATTTCACAGAAGAAGAAATAGGTTAGAAAATAGATTGGTAAGAGACGAGAGTAATCCTTTCTTAATTCCGGATATAAAATTTTAAAAATTGTTCCGATTACCAAAACCAATTGTACAAGATCTTATTGAAAAAGTAACTCCGTTAGCGGAACCTTCAATAAGATCAACAGGCGTACCTATTCATTTAAAAGTAATCTGTACATTTTTCTTGGCTCCTTTCTTTGTATTATTCAAAATATTTGTAAGTTCTTCCCATGACAATTTAAGCTCATTAGTTTTCAGAGGATATATTTTTATTTCGAGCATTATTTTGTGATTTTTTAAATAAGCTATTAATATTTCCAACTGTTCGTTGGTTGTTCTTGAACCCCTAGGCTTGTTATATACCATGATGCAAACAGATATAACACTTGGTTACTTATAAACACTAATAAATGTCACTTGTCAGATTAGAACACACGCAGATGAAGAAATACGCATGCGCACCACAATCCGTGTTCCTCATTTGACTGCTATCTTAGTAACTAAGTTTGTTTAGTTACTCTGGGAGTAACATTCCTAAACATATAATTACAAAATACGAAATATGTATTCAGTTACTAGGATAGTTGCTATCAGAGTAACTTCATAGTAACGTTGCTAACAAGTAACAATGTTAGATACTTTTTACAGAATCGGGCTGATTAAAGTATCATAAGTAGGTTATTACTCAATTGTTTGATGACTTAGCATTACAGTAATATAAAAAACTGTATAGACGATGGGAAGTTGGAGTATGTCCAAGAGAGAGTGTCCAGAGACCAGAGATATAGAAGACCCATCCTCCATACAGTCGGTACAGTAACCATCATTCATTAAGTGTAAATATATATCATTCAATTATACTAGTCAATAAACTTATGTATAATAATAATTAATATTATTATTACAACCCTTATTCTTCTACAAGAAGTATGAACATTTATTAGAGTTTATTATCTATTATTTTGGCAGTTACTAAATTGTACCACCAGTCTGGCAAGAACTCACTTGTAAATATTATTTGCAATTCGCCCCTTAAAAGGCGGGTTACACTGTTGTAATAGTTACTGAGAAACGCCATCCGTAAAAAATTAATCAGCAAAATTTGAAATTTTGTTCGTTTCGTAATTGGAGCTTTTAGTCTAGACAGCCATGGATTATGACAAGAAAATAAACAATTGCATTGTTATTAGCTGTCAATTAAAACGTTCACTTCGTTTCACTTAACAAATAGCAGGTGGCGCTTCATAGCCGACAGTTTTTACATGCGTTAAATAAGTATTTATTCAATTTTGACGTTTTAAACTGTCATTTCATTATTAACTCCATATCAACAACTATAAATAACATTTTATTCACAAGTGAATTAAATTTTTTTAAATCACTCTCACAAATTTTTTATCTCACTCTGCAACAAATAATGCATATAAAATAACATCAGTGGAAGCACACACTTTAGAATACTATCAAATCAAGCATTTGTTTTCGCTTACGACTTGAGGCGAAAGTGTCAAAGTAACGTCATTATTTTGCCACAGTTCTATTCAAAGCCAATTTATATATAATTTATACATTTATTATATACAACTGTCATATTATTTTTTATTTTAATAGTACATAATCCAATAATTTCCGAATAAAAAAATCTGATGTGGCCAACACAAAACCTCCCGCTATTTAATTTTTATTAATTTAAATACATACCTACCTACGTATTTACTAACGCTGCAAACTGTTCCATTGCAGACAACTATTGCTTTATTTACTATTTTCTTTTTAAAATGTCACTATTATTAATTTGAAGTGATACGTTTTCTGACAGTGACATTTATTGTCAGTTACATTCATTTGAAAAATGAACTGTGTAACAAAGGAATAATTTTTATCTTAGGCTTCGCGACTAATAAAAAAAATTATTTTTAAATTTATCTGTAAAATATATAGAAAAAGTATTAATGTATTCCTGTAGAAAATTCAATAATCTTTAATTTACATAAGACATAAAATTCGAAAAAATGGCATTTAATGGTATTTTTTGAAGAAAAACCATTATGAGCTTCAAGTAAAGTACCATTTCCGTTTATCCGATTTACACCAAAATCTAATGTCTTCTATTTCCTATTAGAATAGGGTAAAAATACAAGGTTTCAGAATTTTCTGAATGATAGTATTCACATACACACATACACACATATATACACACACACACACACACACACACACACACACACACACACACACACACACACACACACACACACATACAGACATCATCGTGAAAATGTTAAAAATGGATTCTAGGGACCTTAAAACATGGTCATTTACTAAAATCTCGATATTAGATTTTTATCACGATCCCTATACCTCCCTTACCAAGGGTAGCGGGAGGTAAAAATGAATATAGAATTCTAAAGTGCGTGCTACCAAGATTCGTAAAAGTAAATTCGTATTCGCCTGCTTTCTATGATAGAATCCTACCAGGCACGAAAATAACGCTCGTCACAGTATTTATTAGATATTATCAGCCATTGTCATTATTTTTCACGACACAAATGACAAACAATAATGCTTTTTAAATAGATGACTTGAAGTCTATCATCGACGATTGTCATGCACAGCGTACTAACTGATTAGTTTTTTATTTTGTCAAAATTAAATATTATAATGGTTTTTATTATTATTTCGTCAAAATTGTATAAAATATTGTATTAACCACGTGAGCTAAGAATGTTTATTCACTCGAAGAAATTAACTTTCTTCTCATGGATAAACATTATTTTAGCTCACTTGGTGTATAAATATCTATTAACTATCGAGTGCGTTAATGAGGGTGATTAATGGTTGAGACATTTTAATGGGGCATTCCACGATTTTTTGATTTTTTTATATGTTATAGTATTTTTAAATTCAGAAATTCCCTAATTTTTCTTTTTTTAAAATTCAGCTTCTTATGGAAAAAATGGCAAATATTTGGTATCCAGCGTTTTACGACGTAAGCGAACCCAGTGCTGGAGAGCAATGGCATTATATCGTGCTTTCTCTCTCAGCAGTTGTTGTCTTGGCTGTTATTATCAGAGGTTCTAAACCATTTGTCAATGTTGCGCGGCTGTTAAATCTAAAAATTTCATTTTGTTCTTATTTTCTTTTCTTTTACTTATCTTAAATTTAGTATATTGAAGTTATTGTTAGTATTTAAGTATTTGAAAAATAACAGCGTGTAGCCGCATAAACCCATAACCAAATACTTCAGTGGAGCAGTCTGGCAGTCACTGGTTTGATGTTGGGAACGCCTAATTACAGTGTCGGCCAATAAAAGAGAGCCGGATTCGGTTGCGTCATCAAGCCCGGAAAAATCCGCGCGTTTTGAAAGTATGTAATATATTTCAGCATTTATAAAAAAGAATGATAAAATATATAGAAAAGAAATTTGCGTCAATAACAGTTATATGGGAAGAAATAATTATGTATATAATTTATATAAAAATTCGATATGAGTGAAATCTAACACAGGAGTTACAATAATGTAGTTGCGCATTTTTCAATTTATTTATTTTCTGAAAGAATTGTTCAAGTTATTCACTTTAATACATGTTTTATGTCTGGCAACTGTATATTTTTCAAAATATAATTTTGAAAAAAAAGATTCTTATTTCAAATTTCCCGTGTATGACGTGTATTTTTAATACCAATCACGGTCTTTCTTGCCCTAGCGGTACACTCTCGGTAGTACACAAGTACACTCTGCACGCAATACTACTATTTTTTATCTAAAAAGATTTATATTGTCACACAAATTCATTAGTGTCATTACCTTGTCTTAAATTTGCTGATACAGAAAAGAAAAATAAAATGATTTTAACACGAATCAGTCGTCCAACACGTAAAACATAGGTTAAAAGTCATTAAAAATGACATGTACATTCCCTGAGTGTGTGGCCACCTTCTGGTAAAATTATGAAGTTTATCTATATAAGAATTAAACATCTTGAAAATATCTGGTATTCAAGTAAATAATTATAAAATAAACATACTGTTAAATAATACTTTTGTATCTGTTATTTTACTTTTAGAATTATACTGTAAATATTTGTATGATACAATTAAAACATAATTCAACTTGTTCGCTTTGCCGTCATATAGACTTGGTCGAACTATATAATTATTAATACTCTACGTCACAAGAATTTCACCGCGAACTTTATTTATGGAAATTATGAATGAAAAGTTTTATATTTTCTAATAATATGTATAGAATTAGTTTATATTTCATAATTAATAGAAAAAAGCAATATTTATTTTTTTCGCAACTACCCTATTTTTACCTCCCGCTATCCTTGGTAATGGAGGTATACGGATCGTGCTAAAAATCTCATATCGAGATTTTAGTAGATGACCACGTTTTAAGGTCCCTAGAATCCATTTTTAACATTTTCACGATGATGTCTGTATGCGTGTGTGTATGTAATGTATGTGTATGGATTTTGTCTTCGCTCTAACTCAAATATCATTCAGAAAATTCTGAAACCTTGTATTTATATCCTATTCTAATATGAAAAGATGCCATTAGATTTTGGTGTAAATCGGATAACCGGAAATGGCACTTTACCTGAAGCTCATAGTGGTTTTTCTTCAAAAAATACCATTAAATGCCATTTTTTCGAATTTTATGTCTAATGAAAAAGATTATTAAATTTTCTACAGGAATCCATTAATACTTTTTCTATATATTTTACAGATAAATTTAAAAATATTTTTTTTATTAGTCGCGAAGCCTAAGATAAAAACTATTCCTTTGTTACACAGTTCATTTTTCAAATGAATGTAACTGACAGTAAATGTCACTGTCAGAAAACTTATCACTTCAAATTAATAATAGTGACATTTTAAAAAGGATATAGCAAATAAAACAATAGTTTTCTGCAATGGAATAGTTTGCAGCGTTAGTAAGTACGTAGGTAGGTATGTATTTAAATTAATAAAAATTAAATAGCGGGAGGTTTTGTGTTGGCCATATCAGATTTTTTTTCGTTGACCGTATCTTACTGATTTTATTCCATGACAAAAAAATTTAGGTTCGTAACGTTTGACACATGTTTTAACAATTGTTCAGCAATATTATGCGGTATCTATAGCTACCCACTAACATCGTTTATTAATAAAAATCATGCACTAGTAGGGGGTCATTAACACCTTCGCTGCCATGGCGGACATCGTGATATTTCGTTATGCGCCAAGGCGGACACCGGTGTCCGTCAGCGTCTTTTTTTCGCTTTTCGTCAAGCAGATAAAATGTATTAGAATAGAATAGTTTATTTGTCTATTAAGTGGTACAAGACATTGTCAAATTGAAAGTACTAAGACATAAATTCATAAATATTATAATAACACTGTTGAACAAGATGTGAGTATAGTGCCCTTTTAAAATGAATTACATCAGTAATTTCTCTAATATACACAGGTAGTGCATTATAAATTTTTAAAGCCCTATAATAGGGACCCTTCGCAAATAGACTTGATTTGTGTACGGGAATACTTATTAGGTTTTCTTGTCGAGTGGTCATTTTTGAGTACACATCTTTATTTAACAGAAAAAGTGATAGGTTTTTCTTCACAAATAACGCTATTTCATAAATATATAAAGATGGTATAGACATCAGGCCCAGCTCAATAAAAATCGGTCTACAGTGGGTTCTTAGCGAGACACCTTTTATGCATCTAATAATACGTTTTTGTATAATAAATATTTTATGAGCATGATTACTAGCCCCCCAAAATATAATAGAGTATTTAATTCTGTTTTCAACATGTGCAAAATAATATGTTTTTAAGATGTCAATACTAACACTATTTCTCAATTTATACACAGCATAAAAAATCCTGGATAGAGTGGCATGTAGGGACTCAATTTCAGGTAGCCAGTTCAAGCATCTATCTATTATTAAACCTAAAAACTTGTGTTTAATGAGGTAGGTATAGATTTCCCTCCTACTTTTATTAGTGGGTTGATATGAGAAGTGAGCTTCGAGTTAAAAATAATAAGGTTGGTTTTGTTGGAATTTAACATTAAATCGTTATTTTGACACCAGTTTGACATTGAATTAATAGCATCAGTTGCTGCCACAGAGAACTGTTCTATAGTGTCTGTACTTATTAAGCAAATCGACATAAAAGATCACATTTAATAAAATAGTGAAGATCATTCATATAAATTAAGAATAATATTGGCCCTAATATTGATCCTTGAGGAACTCCTTTATTAACTGGTAAAATATCTGATTTTGCATTTAAAAATAAGTCATTGCTATAATGATTAAGAGCTACAAACTGTTTTCTTTCTGTTAAGTAGGAAGAGAACAATTTATTAGATATCCCTCGTATTCCGATACTGTCTAACTTCAGTAGGAGTATTTTGTGATCGATTGTGTCAAATGCCTTACTTAGATCAAAATATATCGCTCCAACAACTTTTTTCTTATCTAAACATTCAATTATGTAAGATATGGTGTTATACATCGCATCAATGGTACTCTTTTTTTGAACAAAACCGAACTGATGTTTAGACAAGATACTATATTTATTTAAATATGACATGATCCGAGTATGGATAACTTTTTCAAGAATTTTGCTAAATACAGACAATAGTGAAATGGGTCTGTAATTATTTATATCATCACGTGTTCCTTTTTTATGGACAGGTATGATTTTTGCTAATTTCAGAACTTCAGGAAAGATCCCGTGGGAGAATAATAAATTTATAATATCACTTAATATACGTGATATATGTGGCGCTGCTATGCGTAATATTGAACATGGAATATCATCCGGTCCCGCAGATGTTTTCGCAGATACCTGAGATATTGTAGTCATTAGTTCATATTCATCCGTAGGCCAAAGGTATAGACTGTGTGACATATTACTGGATAAATGAGACTTGTAGTCGTGGTCAGTACTACCAAAACGATTTATTTGTTGGTTGAAATGTATATTAAAAAGATTTGACAATTCTAACGGGTTTTCTGTAACAGCACCTGTTGTGTGTTTCAATTTAATGTTAGTATACGAAGTACTACTTTCTGACTCTCGTTTAATTATATTCCATACAGCTTTAGATTTATTTCTCGAGTTTAATATGTACTTATTATTATATTCTTTTTTGACTTTACCTAGTAACGTCTTATATTGTTCCTTTTTCAACTTATAATAATTGCGAAAATTTGGATCTTGATAGTGGCTACATAAAATTCGTAAATCATGAAGATTATTTGCTGCATTCTTGACCTTGTTATTTATCCAAGATTTTTTATACTTATCATTAATTTCAACTCTGATAAGAGGGTAAGCAATATTAAAATAATGAATGAATATTTCATAAAATAATTTAAATTTCTTTTCTGGATCATATTCACTACAAATTTGAGACCATGATTCTGTACTTAACAAGTAATTGAAATAGTTACTATTGCATTCAGTAAATGTTCTTTTGTGTGTGTACCTACAACGGGTATTGTTTGGTCTTAATACTGTTAATATTTGACTAAAATGATCAGATAGAGTGGATCTAATTATAGATCCCATCCTTTCTGTGGTAGGGATATTTGAAAATATGTAATCGAGCTGTGATTTACTAGTATTAGATGAAGCATTGAATATGAGTCTATACTGTGGCGCCTTAGGATACTTTGACTATCTTGGTTTTTCGATATGTTTTATACTAATAGTTTTAGATATGTGTCCGCTATTTGTGTACGCTCTGGCGTACAGAAGATAAATTAATATTTTTATTTTAAGAGGCCAAGCGGACACGGTAAAAAAAAATCAAGTATATACATGTGAGTAAATCAGTATTATAAAAAGACTCGCTGCTTGATAACTCTGAAGAAACTGATGTATACTCTTTGTACATATGTCCCTCGTATTCATCGGAATCATCAGACAATTCATCTCTCGGCAGCACCTACGTAGTATCTCTCGAATCATCCGAAGCATGGAATGGATCTGTCCAAAATAGTTACTAATAATTATTAAAAATTAAAATAATACCTTCAGGACTTGGACTTAGAGAAGGCATCTCTGGCATTGAACATGTAAGATCTGTAAGATGTAAACAAATGATACATAACCCAAGAAAGTAACCAGTTGTTAAATTCTGTTCCTCAACTTATTTTGTAGGACTTATCGAAGATATTTTTAAAAAAATTGTGATTGTACATACAAATCAGGTAAAACTTGAGTACTTATAGTAATTTTGGAGATAATTAAATATTATTTTTCTATTTTTTTGTGGTGGTGATGAAATACTGTTTCGTACCGAGCTGCTCTAATTCCTCAGCAAATAATCCAAAGAAAATATGTATATGTAACGGTTCCAAAAAATGAAGAAGCACGTGCAAGTTATAATGACTAAATATAAATATTCCGTATTATAATGGAGTTATATCTAAACATGTTAATTAATTTACTAATTTAATTATTTGTGTATTCAATTTACAGCCAGAAAGTAAAAACGCTGCTCCTGATTCTTGTGCTATCCTGTTATCATTAAAATTATAAAATTAGCACATATTTAACTTTCTAATTAATAATAAATTAAATTATTGGTAAAATGATGTTTTATTTAAGACAAAAAAATAACAAACAATTATGAAACTATTTATTTGATTTCCGCGTGCCTGAGTGTCTGGTCGCGAACCTGGGGGAACCGGGTTCGATCCCAACTGACGCCAAATATTTCCAATTTTAAATGGCACAAAAGTGACCCCTGTGGTGCACTCTCCACGCCAGCTATGGGTGCCCGTGAGGTGACGCCTGGTAAGCGCCCACACGGTAAAATATATCGTCATCATTACCGATGTTTACATGTGTTGTAGATACTGGCACACCCAGAAATGGGTAATATGCCGTGATGATATATTTATTTTATTTATAAATTAATTTGGGGAATACTGCAATAGACACTTACAAAACTGACGTCACTGCAAGAGAGATATTGATGAGAGCCAACAAAGTATCTGACATCTGGTGGCGAAATTAAAAATGCGAGTCGTGGGGAAAACATTGCTGCATGTGAATTGTACTAGCCTAGGAACCAAGCAAAAGTGAGAGAAATGTCTAGCAAATGTAAGTGATATTGCTCTGTACCGCAGTGCAATAATTACGTTAGTGCACAAATGTCCTGAAGGACAAAGATATGCGAAAAAATGGGTAATGGGGGATTACACCATTTTTTTTTTATAATTTCATCTGAAAATATTAGGAAAACTAAGACTATTGATGAAAATCCGGTGGAAAAAATTCCTAATAATAAGCGAGTTATGGTCTCCCGAATTTTGAAAAGATTGACGTGACATCACATATATATGTTTTTATATCAAACTGTTTTCATCATGGACCTAAATGTTCTTGAAATATATGCTATTTTAAGTTATATTTACATAAAAATAAATGAATATTATAACACTGTACAAGTCTACATACTTTCGAACTTGAATTTCTTAACTTCCATTGGTAGTAATCCCACCTCCTAACACGCTATTTGTAATGCATGTATAGGCGGTTTCTCGGCCGCCAATCAAAATATTTTCATATTAGTTTCGAAGCGCTATAACAAAAAACCCTTTATTTCTGAAATATCTCAATTACACCATTTCATTTTTTTTATTAATAATCGTTATTCAGCATATACATTCGTAATTTTTTACTATTTTCCTTTAATTCGATTGAGCCGTAATCCCCCATTGCGTTAAAAATAGGAAAGTGACACGATATATGAATTGTGTTCTGCTCATTTTCTGCCTTCGGATTATTATCAAGGTAAATCGTATAACAGTTTCAATATATTTTTTTTAATAATATAAAAAAAATATTTACAGTAAAAACCCAAATAAAAGATCTCTTTTGAAAAAGAATGCCTGTCCTACTAAAAAAAAATATTTCTTTTTAAATTAAAAATACACTTAAGGTAATAAGTGTCATTTTTTACTTACCATATTCAACTGCTAGAATATAAATAAATAAATATAAATATATCATCACGGCATATTACCCATTTCTGGGTGTGCCAGTATCTACAACACATGTAGACATTGGTAATGATGACGATATATTTTACCGTGTGGGCGCTTACCAGACGTCACCTCACGGGCACTCATAGAATAGAATATATTTTTGGGAAATGCTAGAAGTAATTACAATTTTAAAAACAATTATTTTCATACCTGATAAGAGCACAACACATTTTAAATACCTGTTCCGAAATATTTTTTAAAAAATCAGAAATGTTAAGATTAGTGCTAGAGTGCACTGATATTGATATTCAGAAATCAAAGTGTTTGAGTCGCAGGATAAGATCATATTTTCATTATAAAAAAGACATACTTTAAAATATCTAATTGGAGTTACACCGGCAGGCGTTATTATGTTTCGTAAGTTCTGCTTTTGGTGGCAGAACCTCTGATAAGGCAATCGTTAGAGAAGATTTTTTTTTTTGATCTCCTAGAACCATACATGGATGCAGTTATATAATAAATAATTATTTAAAACCAATAAATTAAAAGTGTCTTTCCAAATACAACGTACACTTCCACTGTTGTACATTGTTTTCAAGGCAAATGCGGATATTATATCGAATCCCTTTTAAAATAAATGTTTGTAAACAAAGACCGTGAATTTCCACATTGTTTTCTTTATTAAATTGGAAACCACACATTATTATATGACCAGCTAAAATATTACAAATTTTCAATGTTACCTTACAAATTTTTCTACTAACTACTTTATATTTAAATGTTGCTTCTCCTTCCACTATTGGCCTTACTGCACCATTTAAATATATGTAGATATCTCCGAGTGAGATAAACATCTTATTTTAATTAATTATTTCACGTAAATAAAGAGAACTAAATAAAAAATTCGAGATTACTCCTATACCATCAATATACAAAATACAATGTTTTCCCCACTACGAAGATGTCAATGCTGCCATCTATTGACGGTAGTTACCGCGGATAACCTCCCCTCGTTGTCTTGCGTCCCGTTCCCTGTTCCTATCTGTCATTGTATTCGCATCTGTTATTCAGTGTTAAACCTAATTCTTTATTGTGATGTGTACGTTGTGTTTAATAAAAATGAGTTTAAAACCAGAAGATGTGTCTGGGGCAACTTTTTTGATTGATAATATTGAAGATCATTCGATTATTCAACTAAAACGATGGCTAGAGTGTAAAGTCTACGGCTGATGACAGGTCTTTGTTTGTACGGAGTAACCATAGCAACCTTGATTTTTATGCTTTGCCGTTAGAAGCGCTCGTGCAAATTGCAATTTTGTAAGTGTCTATTTTCCAAAATATTGTTGCCTCCTCCATCAACTGCTGACACAGTTCTTTGTCGACTGCACAAATTCAGGATCCATATTCTAAAGAAAGTGAACAATTTTAATATAAACAGCATTATTGGTTATTTACTTCACTTACTTGTTTTTTCAAAAGATTCTTCAAAGAACTAACAGGAAATTCAGTAAAAATTTCTCGTAACCTTAAATTTCGTCAAAATAACACTTGTTCTGGCTCGCTCAAATGTCATGTCAGAACCAGCGCGAACATGATCTGCGCGCTCGAAAAGCCATTAGCCAATCAGAATTTTCAGAGTACCGTTGACGTCACAAAGATGGCAGATAGTGAATTTTATGCACTCAATTTAAATACATTACATTTTAATTTTGATTTTAGAGTAAAAAAAATAAGCAAATTAACGATTTTATTCATCTTAATATTACTTATACATGATGAACTCTGATATCCAATAAGTATTTCTTAAAAAGCTGTAGCCTTGGAAACCCCTATTCTGCGCCAACGGCAGACACCGGTGTCCGCTCGTATTTTTATTAATAACTAATTACTGAATATAGCTAAAATTAAAATAAAACTACCAAACTACATAGAATTAACCATGTTATAAGGTAATAGTTCTGATCTTCAGGGACAATTTTGAAATGACCGCTTGGCAGCGAAGGTGTTAGTGAATGATTTTCTATACATTGTGACGATGGTCACTAGATCTGAATTTATTCTTCGTGTTTAACGTTATTGTCTTGTGGTTAGCATGTCAGTTTTTTGCTAAAGTTTGATTATTTAAATCAAAGTTCAAATCCCACAAGTAAAAATATTGTTTTGCATTTTTCATTGGTTTGTATTGTTTTGATTTACGCATACAATATAACTGTTTGGTTATATTGTATGCCGTTTGTTGTAAAATGTATTGTTGTATTTTGGTTATAGCTGCTAATGTTTATAAAATTGTTGTTTATCTGTCAGCTATTGTGTGGTCGAGTGGCTAGTGCACTTGGCCAGCACGCTAGAGATCGTCGGTTCGATCCTACATGAAAGTGTATTTTTTTAATATATTTTTTATTCAAAGAAAGTGTGTGCTTTCTCAAGGGAGCGTTAGCTCTCCAACGAGCTTAAGATGGTGTGTGCCGTCTTCTGCGAACCTGGTGAGGGCCAGGTGAGCGGGTTGTGGATGACCTTGGCTGCCTCTGACTCAGTGCTGTTGGTGTGTGCCGGCAGCTCGTGAGAGAGCGCAGAAGGTGGACCGTACCGGTGTAGCCGGTTGTTTTGTGCAGTGGTGTTGGCCGCTGTTTACCGTAATCGCGATTGTCAATGAGTGTTGGTGTGTGCCAACACTGTCTTAGATTGAAATCGCGATTGTTGATGAGTGTTGTCAAAGTGACAACACTGTAACCGTACCGTGTTCCCGTAACTTTGGTGTGTGCCATTGTTACTCGTTCATAGCGTGTTCCCGCAACCTTGGTGTGTGCCATTGTTGCCCGTTCATTGTTGATCGTGCGTGGTAGAGAAAATATCCTGCAAGTATCGCTTGTTCATTTGCCGATAGAATGCCAACGATTGTTACTTTGCTTTGTTATATTTATTACTTTCTCGTTTTAATTTATTTTAATAAAATATTAAAAATGATTACAATTGATTTCATTGTCAAAAGCCGAACTCTGTCTCCACTAAGCTACCCGAGCCCTTTTTGGCGTTCAAGCCACCCTTTTCAGCGACGCTTTGAGAGCGTCCTTTACAGGATCGACCATCTCTCCTTGTGCTGTGTTTCCGATTTATTGGCGCCCGAGCAAACCCTTTGACAGCATGTAGAACGAGCAGGGACGTCATTACAAAATGGCGACCGAATAGGGACAACAGTGTCCTTCTTTTCGTCGCCGTTACAACATTAACATTAATGGTCATCGTAAGACTTGTCTTTCAATGTACTATTACTTACCTGATATGATAATTAAAGGATTTACAATGGAACCACCACATTTGTAGATATGTTCGTTTTCTTCAAGGTGGTAAATTGCAATGTGCCAAGGAAATTCGCCGAATTTTGCTTCTCCACCTTTAACTACATTTGTTGCACCTTTTGCTACACCTTCACCACATTCTAAAATTCATAAATAATAAGATTATTTATTTTATCGTCGTGTATAAAATTCTATTTTTTTTTTCATTTTTTCTATAGCAGATTTTAAAAAAATAAGAAAAATCAATTATAATTTAAATTTTTATTCAAGTACAATTTTAAAATATAAAAAGTTGTTATTCTGTTCGAAAAACAGATCTTTCAGATAACGTTAATTTTACAGGATCGGACAAATTCGAGTCTTTTTTAAGACAACCAAAGGAATTTTCCATCGTTTTTTGTTTTTGAGCTAGGCTACAACTGAGGCGAAAGAAGTGTGCCTGGATAGGAATGTGTGGCGAGGGATGATTATTTCGTAATTAATGTGGTGTGAAGATGTATGGTTAGTAAGAATATTTTATGAGAATGGAGAGACAGCTGAACTTTTATGTGGACGAGGTGAACGAAGTATGTTTGTACAGGAATATGTGGCGAAAGATGATTTTTGTGTAACTATTATTGTGGTCCGGATGCGGTTATTCGCTACCGAAAATAGGTCATTTTAATATGTTCTTATGTATGAATACGTTTATGAATGTGGCTGAGGTGAAAGAAGTGTGCATGGATAGGAATGTGTGGCGAAGGATGATTGTTGCGTAACTGTTATTGTGGTCCGGATGCGGTTATTCGCTACCGAAAATAGGTCACTTTAATATGTTCTTATGTATGAATACGTTTATGAATGTGACTGAGGTGAAAGAAGTGTGCATGGATAGGAATGTGTGGCGAAGGATGATTGTTGCGTAACTATTATTGTGGTCCGGATGTGGTTATTCGCTACCGAAAATCGGTCACTTTAATATGTTCTTTGTATGAATGTTATGATGATTTTCGACTAGTCGAAAGAAGAATGTTATTAAAGAGTTAAGTGATTCAGCTGAGCTCTTACTCTTATCCCTTTTCTTACTTACTGTTTTCGGGTTTTTGCTAATCCACTAAGTGGGACACGCGTGATTTTATGTATGTATATATGTATGTAAGCTAAAACTTGTTTTTCGTTTATTATAAAAATATCTCATATCTCACTTATTATGAGAGATAAAGAAAACATGTTTAGACACTTTTTATACGGTTTTTTTTATGTAGAATAACATGGTGTAATTAGATTTTTTCAAAACATAATAAATCTCGAGAAATAACACAAACACAATATTTTTTTAGATGGGACCATATGTTAAAAATAGTCTCATCTTTTCCGTATTTTATAAGCTTTTCAATGATGTATAACAAGTCTACATTCTTTTTTTAAACTGGTTAAAACTTGAATTATTAATTTTTACTTCCTTGTACGAAGTAAAGGAAGTATTGTAATCGCGAAAAATTTCGGTTTCCAGATTTCAACGGAAATATCCATTTTGACCATAAGTGAATCCATTTTGACTAATTTCGGCGTGACGTCTGCACGTACGTACGTGTGTACGTACGTACGTATCTCGCATAACTAAAAAACGGGAAGCAGTAGAAAGTTAAAATTTTGTATTTAGGACTGCAATAACATCTAGTTACGCACCTCCCTTTTTGGTCGTTACATAACTTTCGCAAGTGGTACTTTACTTGAAGCCTATAATAGATTTTAATGAAAAACTATATTAAAATATAATCCAAATCTTTTCAAATTTGGTATATAAGACTTTTATATCAATGGGAATAACATAATAGACTTTAGTTAAAATGGTCTACGCGGAAGTGGTATTTTACTTGAAGCCTATAATAGAATTTAATGAAAAACTATATTAAAATATAATTCAAAACTTTTTCAAATTTGGTATATAATATTTTTATATCAATGGGAATAACGTAATAGATTTTAGTTAAAATGGTCTACCCGGAAGTAATACTTTACTTGAAGCCTATAAGAGATTTTAATGAAAATTATATTAAAGTATAATCAAAAACTTTTCAAATTTGGTATATAATACTTTTATATCAATGGGAATAACATAATAGACTTTGGTTCAAATAGTCTAACCGGAAGTGATACTTTACTTGAAGCTGTTATCAGTTTTTCTTGAAAAAAATAGTGTTATTTTGATTTTAATAATAAATGTTTCAAATAAAAGTTTTAGAGAATTAAATTCTGTGTCGAAAGCATAAAGTATGATTAAATTAGCTCTTTGTATATGCGAGATATGTAAATTTAAAAATTATGTACCTATTGGTTTCTGTAATTAAGTTTGCTAGGAATTAGGAAAAAAATAACAAAAAAATAAAGAATTTAATGTCAATGTCAAAGTAACAGGCGTAAAAGGAAGTCATGTGGCGTCCACATCAGATATTTTGGTATTATGTTTTGATATATCTCGAGAATGATCAACTTTTGAAAAAAAAAAAAACCTAATTACAACATATTATTCTACGTAAAAAACAATATAAAAAGTATCTAATTTTTTCTTTATCCCTCATAATAAGCGAGATATGAAGTGTTTTTTCAAAATAAGTGTAAAACAAGGTTTAACATGTAGCTCAAAAACAAAAGAATAGAAAATTCAAGTTCTGGCTGTTAAGTAATTATTTTATATACCCTTGCGGTTAAAGTTCTACTTGATCCAGTAGCGTAGCATTTTGAATCAACATACACAATTTCAATTGTAAAGTTATTAATAGAAGCTGAGATCTAGCACTTTTACTTTTTACTTCCTTGTATGAAGTAAAGGAAGTATTGTAATCGCAAAAAAATTCGGTTTCTAAACCATCCCTGAATCCATTTTGACTAATTTCGTCGTGACGTCTGTACTGTACGTACATATCTCGCATAACTGAAAAACGGGAAGCCGTAGAAAGTTAAAATTTTGTATTTAGGACTGTTATAACATCTAGTTCTACAACTCCCTTTTTGGTCATTACATAACTTTCGGAAGTGGTGCTTTACTTGAAGCCTATAATAGATTTTAATGAAAAACTATATTAAAATATAATATATAACTTTTCAAATTTGGTATATACTACTTTTATATCAATGGGAATAACATAATAGTCTAAATAGTCTAACCGGAAGTGATACTTTACTTGAAACTGTTATCAGTTTTTCTTGAAAAAAAATAGTGTTATTTTGATTTTAATAATAATAAATGCTTCAAATAAAAGTTTTAGACAATTGAATTCTGCGTCGAAAACATCAAGTATGATTAAAGTAGCTCTTTGTATAAGCGAGATATGTAAATTTAAAAATTATGTACTTTTCGGTTTCTATGAATAGACACTTACAGAATTGACGTCATATGCAAGAGAGAGAGATAGAAGAGCATGTTCCTATAGTGACTGTATATAGTGTGGCCAATAGGGGGATCGATTTTGATTGGTTGGCGCGAATTTGCCTAAATATGGTGGATATTATGCCGACAAAGTGACATTTTCAGATTTGTTACGTGAATTATACGTGAATTGAAGGTAATTATATTATATTTATATTTTAGATAGTGCAAATAATTAAATTACACGTGTGTGTATATTTATAACAAAGTAATATATACGTATTTTTTAACATCACATCTTTTTTAGGTTAACTGTCAAAATTACTAAAAATGTCTAATATTAAAGTATATATTTTAGATGCCTGGTTCCGTGGCGGTTGGTTGTGAAAACAGTTCTTCGAAAGGATTTAAAATGAAAATAAATATTGTTTCCATTTAATATGCTCTTTCATTAATTATTTATTGAATTTTGTTTAGTTTTCACATCATATGAATTCAAATTTCCCGCGCATTTTGCCTAAATATGGCGGCGGTTGGCCACACTATGTATATACAGTTACTATACATGCTCCCAAACAAACCTCCTCTCGTTGTCTTACGTCCCGCTCCCTAATTCTATCTGTCATTATGTTTGCATCTGTTATTCAGTGTTAACCTAATTCTTTGTGATTTGTTCGTTGTGTTCAATAAAAATGAGTATAAAACCACAAGATGTGTGTTAAGCATTTTTAAAGTTTCTAAAAATTTTAGTTTTTTTTTGAATTTGACATCTGCCCCGGGCGGCAAATACCTGCGCTACGCCACTGAGTTGATCCACTATTTTCAGTAGAAAAAACACTTTAAAATCTGCTATAGAAAAAAAGGATTTTTTCCACAACCGTTAGCAAAATTCATTATTATTCAACTTAAAATAGTGAGCAAAGTAGCATGTGGAGCATAAGTGAGCAAAGTAAATAACTTTTTTCACAAGTGAGCAAAATACACAAGCCTATAATAATCTATGTCAGGAGTCATAAATTTTTGATGGAGTTGCAAACTGCACAATAAATATCTACCATTCTACTTAAAGGAACAATAATTTTTTGTTGTTAACTTTATATTAAATTCATTTATAAATTTAATGTACTGTTGAGTTTTTCATTAATAAAAAAGTACAATGTTTCGTTTTTTAGAAAAATTATATTTCAAAGATTGTGGAAAAAATCATGTTTAGCACACGTGAGCAACGTATGTCTTTTTCTCACTTTTCCAGTTGGCGCACTCGCTCTCAGCGTAAGAAAAAGACATACTTTACTCACTTGTACTAAAAATAGTTATTAATAATGTCTATGTCATCAACCTGGAACACATTCTATTAAAAGTTTGTCCCAATGTCCTCTGGAACATTTAATTGTAGGAAATTGATATGTATTTAATGATACATAAAATTCTTTACATTTGCATCTTGCTATTGCTCCGTCTACTACGGGATAACCGCAATTCACTGTTCTATTATTATATGTACACTCTATATCCACTGAAGATGATGTCAATGGTGGACAGGCCACTGAAAAAAAAACTTAATTAAACAACCGGAAATAGTCGTTTTCTTAAAGCAATAAACAGTTACGCAGCACAGAATGGATTGTTTTTCATTGTCCTGCTTATATCTGATGAATTAGTAAAGAAACTAGCAAAAGTTAAATGTACAGTCCAGTAAATATCTCGTGGCGCGTGACGTCAGAATGCGCAGTAGCATCGCGAAGATTTGTAGTGGGGACTTTCACTAGATAATTGCTGGACTATTCGCGAGAAAAGAAGAGGAGGAGCTTAGCGCGTGACGTAACAATATGGCCGGTTTAAGGTAGATGCTTCGTTTCCCGCAACTGTATTCTTATACACTGCGGCGTTTGAAATACAAAGTAATATTAATATTATGGTTAATATTAAATAAAAATAATGAGTGAGATTCAGTGGGTTGTATTAGCGTGTTTTAAGCTAAAACAGTCCTTTGTCAAAAATATTTTGGCAACTTTGTAATACCTGTCAGAAAAAAGTGAGAGACCAAAGGATCAAATAAAGAAAAAAATATTATTAACAGAAGTAAGAAAAAAGGACAGATGTCAAAACTGATCAAAACGGGGGTTGAGATATTTTAAAATTCATTATCATTCAGGTATGAAATATTTGACACATAAAATTTGACATATTCCTAACCTAATTTTGCAATAATGAGTTTCCTTTTACAATAACACTTCTTCATTTGACTAAAGGATATCTGTATTACTTTTCCATGTGGTAAAATTTTTAAATCACAATTGAATCTCATTGATACATGTAGAAAATATTACAATGTTGCCATATACTTAATACAAGATTTAATACAGACCTTAATACGACCCACTGAATTCCACCCAATGTTTCTAGTATGAATAACATTTTGAATTTTGCGAACTAGTCTGTTTCATATAAAAATTTGAATTTACATGATTCGAGTCTTTGTTTTCTTGAATCTACATAGTACTGCATTATTAGTCTTTGGTAGATTAATGGAGAGATAAGTATTATTATTTTATTGTCAAGTAATTATTATCTTGTAGTTATACCTGGCAAAATATAATCTTGCTTTACAAAATGCAAGGAGCACGCATATTTTTACTCGGTTCCTTTCCCATTTTTAAAAGATGAATGCATAACTTTCGTCTACCAACTATTTCAAATTGGCAAATTTCTCTAATAAATTTTTCTATAGAATTTAGGTTCTTGTTTTCGGGCGTCACTTCACGGGCACCCATAGCTGGTGTGGAGAGTTAAGAATTAAGTGATGTTTAACCAAATTTTGTTGCAATTTTAGATTTTGACATTTTTACAGATAAATATATTTATTATTGACAAAACTTGGTTTCACAAATTTAAATTATTTATTCAATGCATGTAAAAACGGTCGGCTCTTAAGAGTAATCTACTATTTTCTTAAGTAAAATGAAGTATAGCCTACAAATTTCACTTCACTCAAGATTTATTTTTTTAAATAAGTGACAGAAACGATGCATTCACTGTTACCTCGGCTAGGACTTACTACCATGCACTAGTTCATATTTTCGCCGCTAGACGTCATATTTCTCTATTTCACTAGCGAATAAGAGTTGTCTATACTTCTTTTCATGCAAAGCTAGTAATACACTTCACAATTTTCTATCAATTTATTGTTGTCGGGGGAAGAACTACCAACCGCATTTAATGAAAGATATATTTTAAGGTTAACTTTTTGTTTCGTTTCGGTTTTTCTTCTACGACAACATTGTGACATTTCACAAGAATAAAAAACTTCAATATGTCAATTATTATACAGTTGGCACTGGAAAAGTAACCAAAATTTTTTAAGAAAATCGGAGAAAATTGAACACATTCTAATTTTCACAAATTATTGTGCAATTTATTTTCAAAATAAATTATACGACTTTGATGTATTACACTTGCCGATAATTCGCCAATAAATTGAAAGTCACAAAATTGTACAATTTATTGTGAACACTTCGAAAGCATTTGCTTTGTGTTTCATACATTATTTTATTGTCACCTAAATAAATTAATCCTGACCAGATTGTATTCCTATTATTTTTACAGTACAACAAAGTAAATTATTTAATTCAAATTTAGCACTAGAATATGTCAATGTTTTTTATTATTACTAATATTTATATTCAAGAATTTACATACAAAATAAATAGTAGGTACATTGTTTAATTTCTCAAATTTAAATTTAAAATTTCTCGAGCTATGCGTTAATAAACAGAACTCTGTGATTCGCAAAATGTGATCATGATTTCCTCGTTAGCCAATAGTAGTCAAAGTTTCCAAGCATGCGCATAATTCGCGGTTGGGTGTTTGTATGTACTTATGCAGAAATGATATTTCCATTTCACAGTGTTTCCTTCAAGAAAAGCAAAGGATCCGCAATATATTAGTTAATAGGTATATGCGTGAAATGAAGTATAATACGATCTAATCTATAATTTAGCTTAACATTTTTTTTCAATGGCCTACTGATTTTCTGGAAAAATGTTACTTTGATTTTTTAAATGGAACAGCTGTGTAATATGACGGAATAAGGTTCTAAATCAATTTCTCTTTACAATGATGTATAGCTTTGTTCATAGAACGATTTGCAAACGGCTGGAGTTTGAGATCCAATACGCATGCCCTGTTTCAAATTAGTTGCAAATCAAACGGTTTGAATTTTTCTATGAACACATAATAAAAAGTAGTATGCATATAGAAGCATCTAGTTTGCACTTTTTGCCAACTTGATAATGGAAAAAATACTATATATCATTTGCAATTTGTTTGTTGACAAGAAGTGTTCTACAAAATCTTCAGAATACTAGAGTATTGTTATTTCAAAATAATTCTCTTTTTTTTCAATAGCCATTATTTCAAAATCATTACCTTTACTTGAAGAAACATCTACAAAGTCAAAATTTTCATTGGACATGTCTCTATCCGAATCCGTTATCTATTATTAAGTGAATTTGAATATTATATGTATCTTATTATTTAGCAATAATACAATCACACTAAAATAATAAATATATATTTATTTTTAAAGTATCAAACAGCAATTTCACATATAACGTATAACCTAATTTTCTGCAAACGAAACAAACTCGAACAAGTGGAAATGTCAAAACTTCTGAAAAATATAAATGCGCATATCTCAAACTATAAATTTCCAGCCGAGTTGGAAATTATTTTGACCGTTGCCATTCAGTCTCCAACCAACTAGTAGTCAGAGTTTGAAATATGTGTCTGTAAACGCTATTATGTAACTGCGCATGCCTCTGAAGGTTGCTGACGGTTTCAAACCTTCTATAGCTTGCGGACACTCACGTGACGAAGCGAATTGGCCAATCAAAAACTGGGGAGAAACTGTCAGATTGAAGGACGGGGAGCTGAAGTTTGTTTTGGTTTATAGCGTATTATGCGTTTTGTTTTCATAGTTTGGCAAAAAAATATAAAATAACTTAATAAGCACTAAAAACTTCAATATGAAAACTGCCAAACTATGAAAACAAAACGTATAACCTCTGAACGTCTAAACACGCTACCAAAACAAACTTCAGGGCTGCGTTCCAAAACCCTACTCATGGGTACGAAATTACTCAAAATCGTTCCAAAACTAATAACCTTACTCTCAGAGGGGGCTTGACATTAATGTTGTAATTATAAATAGATTTGTTAATTTTTAAAATTATTTTTAATTTAATTTAAATGTTTTACTCCAACAAAACTCATTCTTCCAAAACACACTACACTCTTAAATTACAGTACTCTTGAATTTGGAAAGCTGCCCAGCTCTCTGACCTTCAATCTGACAGTTTCTCCCCAGTTTTTGATTGGCTAATTCGCTTCGTCACGTGAGTGTCCGCAAGCTATTCTATGAACAAAGCATTTGTTTATACGTCATAGAAAACCAAATACTTACATATAGGGCCTAATTCTCAATTTTCACCATTGTGATATGATATGAAATGATAAATTTATTTCATATCACTTGTCAATGTCATGATATTATTTGTTAAATATGAACAAACACATGCACCAAATTATGAGCAAGCAATATTGTTAACATATGGTAAATACATACAATGTCACACTTCTTCAATCATTTATATCAGATCACTTTGCAATTCAGAATATCTTCAAGTGATAAAGTGAAAAAATTCACTGAATATCACTTCAGTGAAAATTGAGAATTGGGCCTGTTATACGTGCACATCTGTGAAAACAGCAAAGCATATCAGCGTTTTCACTATTTTTATAACCGATGTTAAGTTTTCTTAATTAACACCTTACTTATTAAAAAAACACTACTATCAGATATCAGATCTAAATAAGAAATATATATATATATATATATATATATATATATATATATATATATATAAAATTACAAATAAGACTTTGTGGTTGGTGTTCACAGCTTCGAAAATAAAACATCAATTGTCATTTAATATATTCATAATTAACAAGCAATAATAACAGCTTAACAGCTTCGTACATTTTAAAGCACTGTACGCAATCATACATGAGAACCTTTGTCTTAAGATAGCTTTTTAAAATTATATTTAAATTTAAATCCTTTTTTCAGAACGTAAATTGACGGCTCAAACGACAGTTTTTATGTACGAGGTATGGTCAAAAAATTCGTGCAATTTTTAAAATTCTCGCGCTACATTTGTCGGATTGATATATATATATATATATATATATATATTTTGTTGACATGTTGGTTAACCTATCTTTGACATTTATCTCAATTTGCAGCCACATTTGATGTGTAGTTTAGATTTAACAGACAATTAAATGAGTTGCGTTGCTGTATATTTGCGATTTTTTAATTTCCATAATGAGTGATCAAAGAGTATGCATCAAGTTTCGCATGAAAAATGAAATCAAGTGCTGTAAATTAGTGGAAATGTTACAGAAATAATTTGGTGAATCGAGTATTAATGAACGAGTGATTTACAAATGATATAAACGCTTTCAAGATGGTCGTGAATCAGTTAAAGATGACGCTAGAGTTGGGAGCCCCAGTACTTCAATCACCGAAAAAAACGTGGAAGAAGTTAAGGAAAAACTTCTTGAAAACCGAAATTGTTATATCATATGGTTCATGCGATGAAATTTTCACCAATGTTTTGGGCATGAGCGAGTGGCAGCAAAATTTATTCCGAAATTGTCAAATTTTGAACAAAAATTGCGTCGTAAAACCATCGCTCAGGAAATGGTACATGATATCGCCAAAGACTCAACATTTCTTCAGCGCATAATAATGGATGAGGAGACGTGGGTGTACAGATATGACATCGGAACAAAGGCTCAATAATCGCAATGGAAGCTTCCAAATTAACCAAGACCCAAAAAGCACGCCAAGTTTCATCGAATGTTAAAATTCTTCTCACTGTTTTTTCGATTATCATCGTATTGTATCCCATGAATTATGAATTTGTACCTCAAGGTGCTACAGTTAATAAAGAATACTATTTGAGCATGTTGCGTTGGCTGAATAAAGCAATTCGCCAAATTTATGGAAGGACAATTCTTGGAAATTGCACCGTGATATTGCGCCAGCTCACACTTTATTGCTTGTTCGCAATTTTCTGTAAAAAACAGCATTTGTATTGATACCGCAACCACCCATTTCACCAGATTGGGCTACATATGACTTTTTTTCTCTTCCCACAGATGAAAAAAACAATGAAAAGAAAACGTTTTGCGACCTTTGAAGAAATACAAAATCGCTGAAGGAATTGAACGATATACCAAAATCTGAATTTCAGAAATATTTTGAAGGCTTGAATAAACAGTGGCATATGTGCATTATATCCAGTGGGGACTGCTTTGAAGAGGAAAATATAAAAATTAACGAATAAATAAATATTGCCTTAGAAATTAAAATTTTGCACGAATTTTTTGATCATACCTCGTATGTGCTTATTTTTGTGTAAAATATTTTTTTCGCGATCGCCCAGAAAATGAACTCTTTCTGACTTGTCTTTAAACTTTAACTCGCAAGATAATGTATTACTCTGAATAAAACTCGATTTCTGGACTGACATTATCTTTATTGAAAACACAAAATTGTTTCACAACGTTTCGGATGCTAAAATCTGCTTCCGTCATCAGGTGAACTGATACAGTGTACAACGTTTAGCCCATGATAGAACTGAACCCATAAATAGTAAATCTGGAAATAACTTTTATTTAATATGCTTTCTACAAGAACTGGAGGCCTTTAAAACTGACCATTCACGTTCTTGGCAACTAACTTTACTAACTTTAAGCTCGCAGCGCCAAAGCGGAATTTACTTGAACTCACGGAGTTAACCATATGATAACTATAATCTTTGTAGGAGTGTTTTTGTGTTTTCTTCGTGTTTTTTAAACTAATAATAAAGCTTCGGCAATAACAAACTCTGCTTAAGAATGCAATACATTTTCAACATGATAAATATTAGTTTTATTTTTTCTATAATTTCTTGCAAATAAGTGACAATTTCGACTACTGCTAGTGGAAGGTTTGTTTTCATGCTTTAAAGTGGGCAAATTTTTGGAAGGTATAGCAGTTTTTTTTTAAACATTTTCATTTATTTGTATTAACATTTAAAAAAGAACATATACTTATTGCAAATAAAACTTTTCCTCTTGCAGGACACATACCTCTGGTAAAATAATCACTATATCAGCCAAATGTAAAGACCTTTATAAATTTAGAAACTGGTTTCCCTATTTTTAATTTTATTATCCAGGTTTTTCGCTGGTCAATGTTCTCTTCTGGTTCTCTTATCTCCAAATTTGTTCTCGATGATAACATAATCTTTATTTTTTTTAGAGAAAGAATGGTAACTTACATATTGTTTTTTTTTTTTTTAAATAACGACTTGCATTGGGGTACAGAACAGTAAATATTACTCATTTTAATATAAAAAACAATTATGCAAAAATTAACGAAACTTCGAAAACAAACTTGTTTTAAAGGTTAGAATGCAATTATTTGTATATAATAATTAATACAATAAGTTAATTATTATACATACAATACACTATCTGCAAAACAGATCTACGATGGCAAATTTCACAAATTATTATAATAGAAAGCAAGAAATAATTAAATAATATTAATTTTTTCAGATACGACAATGTTTTATATACAGAGCGAGCCAAATCTATGTCAACTCCTAGAGTTCGAATTTTTGCCACTAGTTAGCGTATTGCTTAAAGTCAGTTTAAAGTCACTAGATATATAAAAGTACCGCAATTCATTGTACCAATGTGTTAGAGAGAGAAGAACGTTTTTTAGACACAATGGCTGATAGCACAAGCGTGGTGCTAACACCGGTGTTAACTAGAACCATGTCAACGACTTGACACATACTTCAGGTTTGTTAAGAAAACAAGTGTTGCCAATATATTGATCAAGTTGAAAATTTACTGACAGCCATATTCAATAAAACTGCCGACACTATTTAAATTATTTAATATGTTTTGTTTTTTAACTTGTTTCCAGGAAAAACAGTTTTAAATAATGAGGCCAAATTTATTGAATATGGCTGTCAGTACATATTCGATTTAATTCAGTATATTGGCAACTCTTATTTTGTTAACAACCCTGAAGTATGTGCCAAGTCATTGACACGGTTCTAGTTGACACCGGTGTTAGAACCACACTTGTGCTACCAGCCATTATGGCGGAATCAGGCCAATCCAAAAGAATTTGTCCTCGTACAACCAGTATCTAGTGTTGCTATGAAAGCGGAGAACAACAGTTTATTGTTTGTTTATTAGTTATGTCATTTGAGTTTTTTTTATATATCTCCGTGCTTTCCATATAAATATCACAATTTTTCATTAGAGAATATAAAAATTTTCGATTTGTAATAAAAACTTTTCATGTTTCCTGTTTAATTTGTTTATATTGTAGGTTATAATTTACTTTGACGTTTCATTATAGCCCGCCGGGCTATAATGAGGCCCGCGGGCTATACAATGATGTTTATGTTAAATAAATTTGTGTATAATTGTCAAATTATGATACGTCCGTGCATAAACATGTTTATCATATGGCAACGTTTACTACCATTTCCAGCCTTGCATTAGACTTAATACTTAAGATAAGAACTAAGCGCAATGCGTCAGAACAAAAAATTGCAAACTTCTAACCTTTTAGAGCACCTAGAAGTTGATGCTGATTTTTATAAGAATGTGTGTGTTACGATTTTTCCTTAAAGTCTATTAAAATATGAACCAAAACTTCTCAAATTTGGTATTAAAAACTCATATATAATTTGAAACAACATATTAGATTTTAACCATATTATGATAAATCGGATGTAGTACTTAATTTGGAGCTCTAACAGATTTTTGAGGAAAAACAATAAAACATAATCCAAAATTTCGTATTACAGACTTTTCTATTTATTGGACAACAAATTAGATTTTATTTACAAACGATCAACCGGAAGTGATACTTTACTTAAAGCTCACTGCTATTTTAAACGAGAAATTGGCGGGAGGTCATGTGCTGTCCACATCAGAATTTTTAATGTTAAGATGTAGCTTAAATAACTATTATTTATCATGAAATTAAAATTTTAACGGTACTGTAACATTGCCCTTTAATTTTTTTCGAATTGAGGCCACATATAAAGTAACCACAATCACAAATTACACTCAAGACATCTGCTTACTTATTTACTGTTGCCATAGCAATGAACAATGGTCGTTGTAAATGAGGTGTGTTGTAATGAGCCATTACAAAGCGACTCTTAGTTCAACACAGGTGAAAGCATTACACATTTACATTTACAGCAAGGCAAGGAGGAGTTTACGTTTACAGTTAGTTTACGTTTACCACGTGTGGTTACTTGTTACGAATACGAAGTGATGACATGTCACGTGTGCCTTGTTTGATTGATTAGGCGGGTTCCAGTGGTTCCACAGCGGTGCCCGTGCGATGGACCACGCGGTTATGGATGTTTGGCAACCACTGAAGCACGCGCACACGCACACACGCCAACACATAAACGGAACAAATTATTATTAAATACCACGCCTGTGCAACGCAATGTAGTTTCCCTATCCTAGCTATGTCTCACAATTTTATCATGATAGAAAGAGAGAGCGGTGAGAGAGATGAAAGATGGGAGGCCGATGAGCGTAAAGATTTACCTTTACATTCCCTTTGACATAAGGTTATTTTGACGTTTGTCAAGTGTTTTGTATTCTAATTTAATATAAAATGGGGAGAAAATGTTTTGTACCGAACTATAATAGTGGCTACGCGGAGTGTAAAGAAAAAATTTCAATTTTTGGTGCTCCTAAAGATGAAGAAACATTGAAAATTTGGGTACGAAAAATACCTCGCAGACAGAGTGTTTTATAATAAAGACTTTGTGTGCGCCAAACTTTTTAAAGATGAGGAAATATTGAAAGAATGGACTGACGGCTTCAATCATGTTTGTACATTTAATAATATTTTTTACATTAATAAATTAAGTAAGAAAGAAACTGGGAAGTAAAACGAATATTTTCAGATTCCACACAAAATATTTCACTTGAAAAAAGGTGCTTATCCTACCATATTTCCAAACTGTCCAAATTATTTTAATGTTAATACCCCTAAAAAGAGACGTGAGATACTTAAATATGATACAATAAACAAAAAACGTAAGACAACCGACACCATGCCATGCTCGTTAACAGTAATATCGATGAGGATAATAATGAATCATTATTAACAGGTATCCGAGTACATCATGGTATAAAAAAATGTAGTCGTATCGACATGATCTCTATATTTTTTAGAAACAAATTTGGAAACTCCAACGACGTCTCCTTCACTTTTCAATTTAATTTTGAAAAATGATATTGTAATCACATTGCCTAACGAATTTTGGTCCTTGAGCAAAATAACAAATAATGGCAAAGCATGTCTTGTATATTTAAAATTAATATTTTCGAATACAGAAGTTCCAGTAATTGAAAAGCAATTATTAATTACGGAATCTTTAGATGTAAAAATTTTTATTTACGGACAACTATTTAATAAGGTATACAAAATAGTTTTACCAAATAATATTTCTAAAATTTTAGAAGAATTAGAAATATTAAATGTGTGCCAAGGCGTTAATTTAACAAATAGAAATATGATTATTAATGCTCAAAAACGAAAAAAATTATTACATTCTTTCAATTGTAGATATATTTGGATCTATTCAAGCTTACGTTTTATTTGTAACAAATAAATTTTTAGAAACTCTTATGCCCATTTGCACCAACAAGGCTTAAATTTTAAGCCCGGCTTAAACAAAAAAATGCAAATCGAAATTTTGACAGCAATATATTATAATTCATTTGACTTTTCATTGCAACGCAATATTGTCAATTTAAGCCAAATTTAATATTTAATCTACATTGGTGCAACCGGCCATTATTCAATGAAAATGTATATGTATACAGAAATTGAAATGTCCATATTTTTAAAAAAATAATTATCATACTATAGGAATGTCACTGAACTATAAAGTCTTAAAATTAATTATACATTGTCCTTTAAATAAAAATCAATAAAATATACACCGAAAGTCTTTTTATTTGAGAAATATTATGCATGATCTCATATAAACTACATAATCGCCAGCCGTACGTAGGCCTCCGATCTTCTGTCTCTCTCTTCGCTCGGCGATAAGAAAGTGTGCCGCTTTCCGCTGCTTCGTTGCACCTCTTCTAATAGTAGTTATATTATACTCCGTGGGCCAATCAGGGTCTAGTTGTAGTTGGCTGTGCCTATAAAAGTCACTATATCTGGGGACTTTAGCGTCAATGCTGTCATCATGTCAAACGACCTGAAGAAAATTAACCTTAATTGAATTTATTTTTTATTTTCTTTATAATTTTGATCAGCTATGTTTTGTACTTATATGTATGCAAATTATAAAAATTATGAACATAAAATCAATATTAATTACTTGCCTTCATAGATTTATTCACTGCCGATTATTTTTTTTTTTAATAACGCATTCGTTTCAAGATAATCCATTTTAAATTTGGCGCCGAAGCTCGACACAATATGGCGGCCAATTGCAGTACTTTTTATATCTAGTGACTTTAACGTCAAATAAAGTCACTGGATATATAAAGTACCGCAATTCTATGTACCAATGTGAATGTGTTAGAGAAAGAAGAACGTGTTTTAGACACAATATGGTGGAATCAGGCCAATCAGGGTCTAGTTGTAGTTGGCTGTGCCTATAAAAGTCACTGGCTGGTAATGCGAGCTCGGTTTTAACTAAAACGCTATTTTAAGAAATAGCAAATTTCATTATTTAATAATGAAAATAAATAATATCAAATTTATCAAAATATGATTTTTAAGCAGAACATAGTTTGTATTCAAACAAATATTTTTTAAAAAATCATTCTTTAAACATAAGGGTGAAATTAAATATTAAAATTTTAATTTGACATTTCTTAAAACAGAGTTGTAGTTAAAACCGAGCTCGCACTACCAGCCACTATGTCTGGGGACTTTAGCGTCAATGCTGTCATCATGTCAAACGACCTGAAGAAAATTAACCTTAATTGTACTTGTTTTTTATTATTTTCTTTAAATTTTGATCAGTTGTGTTTTGTATTTATATGTATGCATATTATAAAAATTAATTAATTACCTTCATAGTTTTATTTCACTGCCGATTATTTTTCTTTGTAATAACGCATTCGTTTCAAGATAATCCATTTTAAATTTGGCGCCGAAGCTCGACACAATATGGCGGCCAATTGCGGTACTTTATATATCTAGTGACTTTAAGTCAGTTGCCAATAATTTAATTAAAAAAAAAAAAGTAAAAATCAGTGTTCTCTGGAAAAAATGTTACACGTGTCACAAATGACATATAAGATCATTAACGTTTATTTGGAAATAACTCTCTGTACCGCCCTGTAGCAGCACTCGCCATAAACCATATGCATACCTGTATACTCTTGATTGGTGAAGGTAAATCGCATTTTGAGAATATCAAAAAAAAAACCCAGATGCAAAAGACGTTTAACGTCAGTTTTGACAAACAATGTTTTTTCAAGAGAACACCATTGATTTTTACTTTTTTACAAAATTTGACGTGATTGATGAGAATATCACATCGAAATAGAATGTCAAACAAATTTCTGTGTATTGCTGTTCAAAATTCGATTTACATTTCAACACATTCGTTTATTATCTATAGTTTGTTAACAAATTTTATAATACATATATGATCGTACGTACGTGCTTAAACCTTGTTAGTACAATATTTTAAATGAAAGTTCGTTTAATTTTGAAGCAATTCGTAGTTTTAATGCTGGGTTTATGCAGGCAACTAAATTAAAAAAATAAATTGTAAAACTAAACTAAACAAGTAGAAACCATTGTTATCAATGATAACGTTTATGCAACTGAACTGAAGAATTAAACTAATGAAACTAAATTAAGAAGTTGGCTATTTTCAACTTTTAGTTTAACTTTATAATTTCTTAGTTTTGCGCCTGCGCCATTCGCACACGTATGACAGATTTTCGCTCCTAACCTATGAAAATGTACGATGATAACAAAGTTTCTGCAGAAAAGGGCGACGAAATACTAATTGGACTTATTCAAGAAATTGTTTACCTTTATTTTTTTTTATCCTATGTAAATACTGGGTGTCTCACAACTCGCGCCCCAGAGCGAATGAGGAAACACGAGCCTGCACTCGAACGTGTAATTTCGAAGAAAAAAAATCTAGCTTAAAAGATATTAGAGAAAAGACGTCTTAAAATTGACCAATCAGAGACCTACATCTGTAATTTTACGTTACTATGGTTTTATACAAATCAAATTTTCTTTAAAATGTGTGGGCGACAGTAGTTTTGAAAAGTGTCAATGTCAAATTAAATTTGACATGGTGAATAAAAAAAGGCAAATTCTTACCATGTATTCAGCCGCTGATTACTTAGAAATGATTATAATTTTCCGAAAATGTGGACAATAATATTTTCGATTAACACATTTTACACAGCTGCTACAACACGTTGCACTGTACGATATAAATGCTGATCTCCGATGACACCTTCGCTAACCTAAATTTGTTGACAGTGAAAAGTCAACTCTAAAGTGTCAAAATTACAGTAAGTCAAACAAATTTTGTAACTCACTAGTAGTATTTTTAAAACCTAGCAACCAGTTTTATTTTGTAATAATAATATCATCACACCTCAATATATCCTTCCGGGATTGGTGGATTAAAAAGTCTTGTAACTCCGTTATGCAAGCAGCTGCAAATTATTTTCTTCTATTTATTGGCAACCTATTGTCGTCGGCAAGTGTCAGTTTCGTCTGGGGCGCGAGTTGTGAGACACTCTGTATAATGTATAGCAAATTTCACCTATAAAAGTTAGATTATACGAAACGTCAAACAAAATTCTGAATTTTAATTTACTACATAAACGACGTTATTTTAGTTTAATGGGGTCATGCCAAAAAAAAAAATGTTGCTAATATTTTTATAAAAATAGAATCTATGACACTTATTATCCATATTGCAACATAGAACATCCCAAAATATAATACTTTTCATTCATAATTTACTTAAGAGATATTCGCGCTACGATTTTCTGTGATGTCATGTATCGGCTACTCACACACCAACACTAGTCACACGTACATGAAAGTCACAATGTCACAAACTTCAAACACGAAATTAAACGCAAGATCATAGTAAACTAACCAAATATTTATAAAGCTGTCAGAGGAAAAGTATGCTCTATTCAATCTTTTTTGTTTCATAAAGATTTATTTATTTCATTAGAGAAATATTATTTTTAATTGCAGGTTTGTGTGCTTGATATATAATTGAATACATAAAAGTGCAATAATTGTATATTTATAATGATAATAATGATAAAACATGGAGAAGAAGAACTGTGCAGTTCCAACTTGTGGAAACAATTTATTAAAAAAAAAACCCAAAAAAACTATTTATAAACAATCTTAATTTACATTTTGTCCGCTAGGGTGAACTGGAATCGTTCAGATACATGACGTATGCGCTCACATGACCTCATTGAGATTTGAAATTGACCCCTATTTTTAAAAAATTATATCTACAAAACAATGCACACAAATGGCGTGAAAATATTATTTACATATACTGTGACCGGTAGACTTCCAGGAAAAAAATAAAACAGAAAATGTGGCATGACCCCATTTCTTAATTTAGTGGCTTAATTTAATTTCATAATTTACTTGCTGCATAAACCCAGCATAAAAATTCTTAATTGTCTTTCGTTTAACTGCATTTGATTTTTAAAGCCAATATGACGTCACGGGCACTTCTTTCTTTCGCTCCGCACCAGACTCTACAGCAGCTCTACAGTAAGCTGCGAACAGATGGCAATAGTGACGTCACTGACACTGACATCTTAATCGTTATTTATTGAGTAGTACTTTAAGTTCAAAATGTACATTTTATTATTTTTTTGTTATGGTGGAGGACCCCATTAATAACTTCAAATAGTGTAATGCAGTGTTCAAAACTTACGTTTGCATTCAGGTATAGAACCGGACCAAGAACCTTCATCGTATGTGATTATTTTTTTGTTAGGATATAAGGCGTAATTTTCATTGCAGAAAAATTTCACTGAGGCATAATTTGGTATCGGCGATCCTTGTATATAATTGTCAACTAATACCACAATTTTTCCATTTCTAATCGTCGGAGGAGAACAACTATCCCTGAGAAACAAAAGTATAAGATAATACCAATAAAGATAGTTATCTTACCTTAACGATTGTCGTGTACTACGGTGATGAAATGAAGAATTGTGTTCCGAACTTACGACGGTAACAATTAAAAAATAAATACATATTTTATTTGTTACACTTGCAGTCATTGCCATTATTTTGTGAAAGTGAAATTATATTAATACATATGTAATAAAATTATTGTAGCACTATTTTGAATCAACAAACGGATTCTATTTATTGTGGTTTTGAAATATCTTTGCAGAATGTAGTATGGTGAGATGTTGTGTACAATCAAGGTCAAGAATGATTAAGAGAGGAAAGAGGGGAGCGTAAATCCCAAAAGATAATTAATAATCAAAGGAAAACTGGTATTTTCGTTAAAAACTTTACTCTAATAAAACTAAAAGAAAAATGAAGATGTTTGGATTACATAAAAACAAATGAATAACTTTGTTCAATTTAAAGTTTATCATTAAAAAAACTGATGTGGCCAGCACATTACCTTCCGTCAATTCTATGTATTTTGTACAAATCCTATACCAAAAGATGCTTGGAAAAGATACTAAATATCCAGCATATCCAGTAAAATACGAAGCATGTCACGCGGTCTAAAACCACTCGATCTAAAGTCCACGCGGCCTAAATTCCACGGCGACTAAAACCAATAATGCAATAGATATATGCAAAGGAACTTAATATAGTTTGCAGAATTAGTAAATATGTAGGTATGTATTTAAATTAATAAAACTTAAAAAGCGGGAAATATTGTGGTGACCACATCAGATTGTTGAAATTTAAAATTAATTTATGTTCACTTCAACAGTAATTACAAGTAATAGTAAAAATAAACTAACTCAGCGTAACTTGACAGATAAACTGTTAACATTTGTTAATTTTTGTTTCAATTCCATGGCTGTCGCTATTTTTAGGGTGATTTACGTCATTTTCATACCTAATATTAGAGGTTACAAGGCACGCAAATTACGAAAATACGATTTTACATGTTAAATCACTATGTTCGGGTGTTCGAGTTACAATCCTGTAGATCAATTTTTTATGTATAGTTTATTAAACTATGATTTCCTGTTTTTATTACTTTTATTTAGGATTGAATGTGCAAAAATTTAGAAGACTTGGGACAGTGGTTATATACTCATTATGGTGGTCATTGGATTCGATAACATAACATTGTGTTTTAAACATATAAAAATGAGTTATGTGCACATGGAAATAGAGAAATAAATATTTAAAAAGAATTAGCAAAAACAGTTCATATTACTTAGCACCATCTATATTATAATAGTATAAGTAGTTACGGCTTGAATTTAGACATGGTGGACTTCATAGTGCGAATTTTGAACATATTTGAAATTTGTGGCGGGGAAACGTTTAGTTGCCGTGGTTCCTGACAGCACGGAAACGGCGCGCACTTTAGACAGAATGGACATGCTTGAATTTACCGTTAATTTTAGATAGAGTGGACATGTTTAAATTTCGCGCGATTTTTAGTCAGAGTGGACATGTTTAAATTTCGCGCGAATTTTAGTAATTGGACATTTATTGGTAAGAGCCAACAAAGTGTCTGACATCTGGTGGCAAAATAAAACATATAAGTTGTAGGGAAAACGTTGTGCTGTCACACAGGTTATAAGTAAACATGACCAGCAAATCGAAAAGATATTGTTCTGTACCGCAGTGCAATAATTATGCAAGTGCTGGCATATCCGTTCATTATTTCCCAAAAAGAGAAATATTAAAAAAAAAGTGGAAAATCGCGTTAAAAATCGGAAAGGACATATCACCGTTCATGAACGTTTGTTCACATTTTTACCTAAGCGATTTTATTCCATGTAAGTATTTATAAAAATTTATGCTTCAAAACATTATTATATTGTTTTTGTAGTCAATATTAAAAAAAAATGATATAGCAAGCTAAAAATTACAGCAAAGAAAATTCAACAAAACCCCTGTACAGAGAAGAAAAATAGAGAAACGTTACCTGTAAGTAGTAACTATTATTCTTTAATATTATATATTTATTTTAAATTGTTTATAGGAAAGACAGGGAAGAAGAAAAAAAACAAAAATATCAGAAATTGAGCAAGAGGAAGACGTGCAAAACAAAGAACTTGATGTGCATTTGTATTTAGTGTTATTACGATTGAGTGGTTAGCCCCTTTCAAATTAGATGTTTGAACACACAGTTAATTTATTTCTATATTATTCTGTTTATCTGTCTTATATCCGCACAAGATAAAATGTCCAGCTAAAAATAATTAAATAAGTAGTTAACATGCAGAAAACCTCAATTTTGAATCTTATTTTACCCTTATATACTGCTTCTCCTTCGACCATAGGCCGCACAGCATCATTCAAATAAATGTATATATCTGACATTATGATAAATATTTCAATTAAAAATAACAAAATATCCTCAAAACAAAGCCTCAAAATACAACTAGCACAAACGTAAATATAATGTTTTCCCTATAAGTCGGTCATTAGTGCTGCCATCTCTAGGATGTGGCTCTCCCGGATAGTTAGGAACTTTTAGTCAAAGTGGTTTTAGTCGCGTGGACTTTAGACCGCATGACATGTATTCGCCGAAAGTACTCATAATTGGAGAATCCGGTATTGAAAGTGACAGATAGTTACTTAAAACCCTTAAAACTATCTTGTATCTAGACTCTTCTTTTAATTAATGCGTTCTAGTTATGTTGTTATATTTTAGCAAAGGATGAAAGAAGAAAAGAATAATAAAATTTAAGTCCAAATATAAAACAAGTATTTGTTTGTCCAAATCATTTTGAGAAAAATGAATTTTTAGATATATAACTGGTAAAAATTATAATAATTAACATTGTTTCATGTGAATTTGACTTTATAATAGACACTTACAAAATTGACGTCACTGCAAGAGAGAGATAGAAGATCATGCATCCAAACAAACCTCCCCTCGTTGTCTTACGTCCCGTTCCCTGTTCCTATATGTCATCGTGTTCGCATCTGTTACTCAGTGTTAAATCTAATTCTTTATTGTGATTTGTACGTTGTGTTTAATAAAAATGAGTTTAAAACCAGAAAATGTGTCTGGGGCAACTTTTTTATTTGATAATATTGAAGATCATTCGATTATTCAACTAAAACGATGGCTAGAGTGTAGTCTACGGCTGATGACAGGTTTTTGTTTGGACGTGGTAACCATAGAAACCTTGAGTTCTATGCTTTGCCGTTAGAGGCGCTCGTGCAAATGCAATTTTGTAAGTGTCTATTGTATTTTTACGTTAGAAACAATAAAAAATTGTAATTGTCAGTGAAGTCATTCAAAGTTATAGGCGGTAACAGTTTAAGCTAGGATGCTGCCATCTACATTGGGCTTTGCCTGCCTGCTCCCATTCATGCAATCGATTGTACGGGTCAAAAATTGTTTTTAAAAATAAATTGTATAATTTATTATGAAGTGTAAAACGGGCTTAACACAAGCTTAATGTTACAGTGCCATCTATGATATAAATTGTAAAACAAATATATTCTAACCTATATACAGAAATGTGAAGGTGATAGATTTCAAATATATGTTCAAAGCGGTTAGAAGTTACGTTCAGATAGTAGATTTTGCGTCATATTTTTTTTTATATGTGCTTCGGTAACAATACTTGTAAATGTTTTCTTTTTAAAGTATTCTTCCGATGTATCTACCAAGTCCAAAGATCATTTCTTCCATCGCAATGTCGTTATGATGAAGTGGTTCATTTAATTTGTCTTTGAAAAGACAAATTCGGGTATAAATCACACGAAGTGCATCAGTTCTTTCCGATATAAAGCTCTTAAGGAAGTCTTTTCAAAAAACCATCTATGTTGTGTTGTAAGTACATTTAATTAGAATATCAATATCTGATAAAGAGATAAAGTGTTATAGAAGTAATATTCAAGTTATTGACGTATTCATTACGAAAGTCTTAACTGATTGTAAAAAAAAAACTATTAATACAATATTAAAAATTCATATCAACATATGATTTGAATATGAAGTTTACATTCAATATACAATACAAATCTTTATTTCCATCGACAAATTACAGTTGTATAGTAAAACGTTAAATAAATAATATAGAATTAGAAATGTCGAACTTAATTCGCCTACTCAACGTGTCGAGAAGAGGGATAATTCATGTTCACAATTCTCTTGATTTTAACATTTATTTGGACGTTTCGGAGGTCCAAAAACCTCTATCTTCAGCATTATACATTATTGTCTAAGTTTTACACTTGATGTTGTGTGGTAAGATGTGTTCTCTTACAAAAACCCCGTAAATTTGATCTTCACCTCCATCCTGATTTTTTGAGGGATTAAGGCTTGAATGTTTTTACCTCCCGCTACCCTAGGTAAGGGAGGTATAGGGATCGTGCTAAAAATCGGATATAGAGATTTTAGTGAATAAGCACGTTTTGATGTCCTCAGAATCCGATTTTAACATTTTTACAATGATGTCTGTAGGTATGTATGTGTGTGTGTCTGTGTGTGTGTGTGGATCATGTGGACACGATTACTCAAATACTATCAATCAGAAAAATTTGAAATTTTGTATATCCATTCTATACTACTGTGGGAAGAGCTCATTAGTTTTTAGTGTATATCGGATAACCGGAAGTATCATTTATACAAGCTTTTAACAGTTTTTCTTGTAAAAAATTCATTGAATATAATTTTTTAGCAACTTTCACCAATACAAATTAAATGTAATGGCACAATCTTCAATTTTACGATAATAGCATTTAGTAAATAACTTGAAATAACTTTATATTATATTATAAAATAATTTATTTTTGTACATCACTTTGCCTCTGCGTCAAACAAAAACAATACTTTAATAACAAATTTGACACATTTAAACAAATGTCACTGTCACGAAGCAGTTTTCATTAAAATTAATAATGAAACCTTGTTAAGAAGAATTTAGTAGTTTAAATATGATTCTAACGGCATTAAGGTTTGTAAAAATAATATATTTTCCATCATACATAAATATTAGATATACAAGATAATTCGATTTAAGTTTGATGTTTGCAGCATTATATATCAAACAGCCCTCAATAAGAACGTGATTTCTAAGTGCCAAATAATAGTTTGCAACTACACATTTACGAAATGGATAATGTACGGCGAAGAATTTACACAGATTGCGTTTTAGAGCATAAGGAAGTTGGTGATGATTTTGACAATAATTGTGTGACAATTTTTCCTTAAAATATATTAATGATCCAAAACTTCGCAAAGTTGGTAGGTATTTAATACTCTTATATAATTTGAAACAACATATTAGATTTTGACTATATATTATAAACCGGATGTAGTACTTAATTTGAAGCTCTAACAGATTTTTCAGGAAAAACATAATAAAATGTAATCCAAAATTTCGTATTACAAACCGTTCTTTTTATAGGAACAACAAAGTAGATTTTGTTTACAAACGATCAATCGGAAGTGAAACTTTACTTAAAGCTCATTGCTATTTTAAACATGGAATTGGCGGGAGGTCATGTGCTGGCCACATCAGATTTTTTACTTTTAAAAAATGAAAGTGACCGACACTTTTGTCACCATGTGGTCGAGGTAACAAAAGTGTCGGTCACTTTAATTTTTTAAAAGTAAAAAACTTTCAAGCCTTAATCCCTCAAAAAACCAGGATGGAGGTGAAGATCAACCCTCTTATCAAATTTACGGGGTTTTATAAGAGAACACATCTTACCACACAACATCAAATGTAAAACTTAGACAATAATGTATAATGCTGAAGATGGAGGTTTTTGGACCTCCGAAACGTCCAAATAAATGTTAAAATCAAGAGAATTGTGAACATGAATTATCCCTCTTCTCGACACCTTGAGTACGCGAATTAAGTTCGACATTTAATCTTCAAACAAGGTACCAGAAATTAGAAAAAATATAGAATTTCTAATAGAGTGCACAGTTTCTCATTGCTTGGACGCTATTGTTAACGAAGATCTTCATCACCCTGCATTACGTATATCGCTAAACTTCGTAAATTTAAATAAAGCTAGGAACTCAAGTTGTAATCAATCCATTTCTTATAACTTCCGCTTGGCTAATTTTCAATTGTTTTATGAGTTATTATCTAAAGTTGACTGGGAGTGCCTGTCAATGTATAATACAGTGGATGCTGCCTTCGATAAATTTTATAAAACACTACACGACATTATTGTTAAATGTGTCCCACAGACTATGCGAAAATCATCTAAATACCCTCCCTGGTTTAATAAAAATATTATTGAGAACATAAAATTAAAAGAAATGTACCGTAACTTATACAAAATACATAAGAGTGATTATTACAATGAGGAATTCAAACGCTTAAGAAAGTCAGTAAAAAGTGAAATTAAAACTGAATACTCCAAATATATAGCTAACACTGAAGCCTCCATTTCTAATGATCCCTCCAAATTTTGGTCTTTCATTAACAATAAAAAACGCGTTTCACGTATACCGGGAACTATGCATTTTCAGGATCAAACATTTAATAACACTGAGGAAATTGTTGAGGGATTTGCAGATTATTTTTCAAAAGTTTATTCTCCAAATACTACCGTCTGTACTAATAACCATGAACCTACCAGCTGCCATCATAATTTAGTACCTATTCCCACTGTCTCTGAAGACGACATTCTTCTAGCGATTAATAGTTTGAAGCCTACTCGAAATCCAGGTCCTGACAACCTACCTGCATATATATTAAAAGGATGTAGTCATTTGTTCCTTAAACCTCTTCATTTTCTCTTTAACCTCGCATTGTCAAAAAAATTCTTTCCTTCATCTCTAAAAACCTCATTCATTACTCCTATTTTCAAAACAGGTGACAATACTGATATCTCAAATTACCGACCAATTGCTATTCTATCTAATATTTCCAAAATCTTTGAATCCATCCTTTATAAATATATATACAGTTCTATAAAAAATTTGATATCTACAAATCAACACGGTTTCATGAAAGGAAGATCAACCGCAACAAATCTCATGAACTTTACTGAGTTTACGTTAAATGCTTTATATGATAACAATCAAGTTGATGTTTTATACACAGATTTTTCAAAAGCATTTGATACTATTAACCACGATATCCTTCTTCGAAAACTTGATTTGAATTTTAACTTTTCTTATGATCTCATTCAATTCCTGTCCTCTTATCTACGTGAACGCAAAATGTCTGTTTTCTTTAATAACTTTCTATCGACTCCCTATTTGGCCACTTCCGGTGTGCCCCAAGGATCAAATCTCGGACCTTTATTATTTAATATGTTTATAAATGACGTTGTTGAATCTGTTAAATATTCTGAAATTTTACTATATGCCGATGACATGAAAATATTTAAAACCATTAACTCTGTTCAAGATGCTCTCAATTTTCAGAATGATATTGATAACTTATTAGCTTGGTCTTTATCCTCTAAACTATTTTTTAATTATAGCAAATGCAAAATAATGAGTTATTTTGTAAAAAAGACTGTATACACTCATACTTATAAACTAGACCAAACCATTCTTGATAGAGTATATCTGTTCAAAGACCTTGGAGTATTTTTTGACCCTAAATTGACTTTTAACGCTCACATCAATAATACTGTTAAAGCTTCATACAAAAATCTTGGATTTGTAATGAGAAATACTCAGAATTTTCATAAAATGTCTACCTTAAAATGTCTCTACTATGCTTTTGTTAGGTCAAAACTTGAGTATTGTTTACAAATTTGGAATCCTATCTATACTAAATACGTGAGGACCATAGAATCTGTCCAAAAAAGATTTATTAAATATTGCTATTTCAAAGTCCATAGACAATACCCTAGTTATGATTATGACTATATCAATCTTCTTCTTGAGTTTAATGTTACATCTCTTGAACAAAGAAGAAAAATGATGTCGTGCTTGTTTCTCTATAAACTAATGAATTGTATCTTTGATGATCCAAATATTTTGAAGCGTATTTCAATTAATGTTCCTCGACTATCTTCTCGTTATAAATTAACATTTAGCTGTAAAACTGCCAGAACTAATTATGAGTTAAAATCACCTTTACGGCAACTATGTTCAATTTTTAACAGTTTCAGATCAGATATTGACATATTTGCAGACTCATTATTTAAATTTAAAACTTTCATATCGTTTCGAAATATCACTCATTAAGTAATTCATCTTTGTAATATTGTTTCTTATTGTTATTTACCTAATGTTTACGCATATATATTTTTGTATTTTCTCTATATAATCTTCCTGTAATTGGGATATTTCTATCCTGTAGGAATGATTTATTATAAATAAATAAATAAATAAATAAATAAATAAATAAATAAATTAGCTTCAGAAATACAAAATTAATTAAAAATCTGTCTCGGATATTGGATCAGAGAACGCAGATATACTTATGGTCAGTCTCTCTATTTTCCATGCATCTAACATAGTTAACGACAGAGGTCGAAACAAAATATTCGTCTAGATACCTATTGACACAGTTTTCAAGTACGATAACTTTGGATTTAGTATTAAATTTTTGTTTATTCCCTGCATCTTTTATCCCCTGAAAGAACTATTTTAAGATACAAAGACCTTGGATGTATGGGGCTGGGGCTGCTTACCTGGGGTTATACCGGGTGCCTACTTTTTTTTATGAACTATAAGAAATACAATGGTAGAAATTTTATAGGGCTGTAATTTCTGTCCGATTTATTTTAGAACGTTAAGTTCCCATGACGATCAGTTCTTTATTTCCTATTTATCCGACATGACCTGAAAGTGTGTTCTCTACTATTCTGGGCTCACAAGCTTCCAAAGGTCGCCTACGGCTTGTCTAGAATATACTTGCTCACCCAGTAAAGTATCACTTTCAGGTCTTGTTACATAAATTACAACTGCTTAACATTTTTATTTCATACCGTGTCGCATTTCATTGTTTACCGGAGTGATTTCAGTCCGGGAAATGAGGTTTTAGTCTTATTAGTCTTTACGGTACGGTACGGTAATGATGACATTTGACATTTATGTACATAATTACTAGCAGTCATTCTGTCATGGGCCCCCATATCTGCTTGTCAAGAAAGACCAACAAAGTCACGTTACTGCTCGCGCCTTATAAATTAGTATCCCATGTAAACGTAGTAGTATATGACGTCATTACTTTAGTAATATTATTTTATGTCGTAAGTCATCTGCCTAATCATTTCTACCATACTAAAGCGCTATTCAATAAATGACGATTAAGATAAAATAGTTATTTATGTAACAAGTGTGTAAAGTAGTGCTTTTTTTGGCACGAGATATAAAATACTATTTCACACACGAGTTGCATACAATATTATTCCTACAACCTACAACCAAAATGTTAGTGTTATTTCTCATAATACCGAAAGTGCATGTTGCCTAGCAACGTATTTACTTTTTACGCACATGTGTTTAAAAAGTGACACTTTACACATTGTAAAGAATGCGTAAAGTATGTACTTTACGCACGGTTGTAGGAAAAATATTTTTTAAATAATTACTTTCCGAGATATTTGTTGTCAGTGTCATTGTGACGTCACACAATTGCTATCTTTCTCTCGTAGAGTCTCGTACTGAGCGAGAAAAAGATAGGAGTGTCGCTGTGACGTCATATTGACAATTAACACTTTTTAATACTCCGAATAGCTTCAAAATTAAACGAATTTTCTTTTAAAATAATAAAAAAAATTGAGTGGAGGACCTCATTGTCAAAACTTATGTTTCAAACGTTACAACCCTAAATTATTTTTGTTTCAATTCAATACGATAGGATCAACGGAAAAACATTGTAACAAACACATGTGTTAATTGGCAGTTAATGATCTCAACAATTAATCGTTAAAACACTTGATAGTTAAATAACTATGAACGTAAATCTTTGATAGTTCATCCTAGGTAAAAAATCTTATGTGGCCAGCACATTGCCTCTCGCCGTTTCTACTTTATGTTATATAAATATTGTATTGCACTTTGCTGTCGAAACGCCATTTTATAATAAAACAATTACAGAACTGTACCCAAATATTGTTTTATTTATTGTTTATTTAACATTTCTTCTGATCACAAAAATTCTAATTAATATCTACATATATTTCATTTCTTTATTCGTTACTTACATTTTATGCTATCGTGGAGACATCTTTTGTTCATCTGGGCAGATAAGGTTTTATATTAATACTAGCTGACCCGTCCCGGCTTCGCACGGGTAAAGCTAGAACAACGATTATCTACACGTGTACCAGTAATTTTCCACATTTTCCTCCGGAAACCTGCGCTGCGTAGGGAGCCGGCAACCTCCCTCGCATCGTACATGTAACAGGCTCCGCCCACTGCCTTCCCGATCCACGCACCGCACCTAACAGGGCCCTTTTCTAAACATGTCTAACTATAGATACGAAGATAAAAAAAATAATTGAAATCATCCCCTATTGTACCGCCTTGAAGATGAGACTGAAGCTAGCAGCCGATTCGTAGAGTAAAATACTTTGGACAACCCTGGTGCCATAAATTTGTAACAAGTACAAAGCTGTATTTACTTATAAAATGTAAGACTGTACACCTAATATCCAATGTAATAAAGTCATATTCACAGGGATTGTTCTGTACATATCCTTTAATATAGAACAACACCAATACTTCCAAATTTCAGGGGGTAAGAATAATTTATAACACATAATAATATTAAAAACATTCAATTAAGAGTAAAACTGACGAGATTAATCACATATAGAGCAGGTAATATTAGCTGTAACAAAATCATATTCACAGGATTTACTCACCATACATCCCTTAATATGCAACATGATCAGAATTTTCAAAATTCAGGGGAAGAGGGTAATTTATAACACATTATATAAATGCAAAAGTAGGATTGAGAAGATTAAACATCCTTACACCCCAAAATATTAACTGTAACAGAACCAAATTCGCAGGGTTTATTCAGCATGCATCTCTTAATATAGAGCAACATCAAAAATTTATAATAATAGGGAATGGGGCTAACTTATAACATCATATTATTTAATAAATGCAATAGTAGAATTGAGAAGATATACCACCCTTACAACCCGTAATATTAACTGTAATAAAACAAAATTCTCGGGGTTTATTTAGAGTACATCCCTTAATATGAAGCAACATTAAAAGTTTTAAATTTCAGAGGACGAGGGTAAATTATAACATATTATTTAATAAATAAAATAGTAAGATTGATAAATTTAACCATCCTTACAACCCGTAATATTAACTGTAACAAAACCAAATTCTCAGGGTTAATTTAGGATACATCTCTTAATATAAAACAGCATTAAAAGTTTTAAATTTCAGGGGACGAGGGTAAATTATAACATATTATTTAATAAATAAAATAGTAAGATTGATAAATTTAACCATCCCTACAACCCGTAATATTAACTGTAACAAAACCAAATTCTCAGGGTTAATTTAGGATACATCTCTTAATATAAAACAGCATTAAAAGTTTTAAATTTCAGGGGACGAGGGTAAATTACAACATATATTATTTACTAAATGCAATAGTAGGATTGATAAATTTAACCACCCTTACAACCCGTAATATTAACTGTAACAAAACCAAATTCTCAGGGTTAATTTAGGATACATCTCTTAATATAAAGCAGCATTAAAAGTTTTAAATTTCAGGGGACGAGGGTAAATTATAACATATTATTTAATAAATAAAATAGTAAGATTGATAAATTTAACCATCCTTACAACCCGTAATATTAACTGTAACAAAACCAAATTCTCAGGGTTAATTTAGGATACATCTCAATATAAAGCAGCATTAAAAGTTTTAAATTTCAGGGGACGAGGGTAAATTATAACATATTATTTAATAAATAAAATAGTAAGATTGATAAATTTAACCATCCTTGCAACCCGTAATATTAACTGTAACAAAACCAAATTCTCAGGGTTAATTTAGGATACATCTCAATATAAAGCAGCATTAAAAGTTTTAAATTTCAGGGGACGAGGGTAAATTATAACATATTATTTAATAAATAAAATAGTAAGATTGATAAATTTAACCATCCTTACAACCCGTAATATTAACTGTAACAAAACCAAATTCTCAGGGTTAATTTAGGATACATCTCAATATAAAGCAGCATTAAAAGTTTTAAATTTCAGAGGACGAGGGTAAATTATAACATATTATTTAATAAATAAAATAGTAAGATTGATAAATTTAACCATCCTTACAACCCGTAATATTAACTGTAACAAAACCAAATTCTCAGGGTTAATTTAGGATACATCTCAATATAAAGCAGCATTAAAAGTTTTAAATTTCAGGGGACGAGGGTAAATTATAACATATTATTTAATAAATAAAATAGTAAGATTGATAAATTTAACCATCCTTACAACCCGTAATATTAACTGTAACAAAACCAAATTCTCAGGGTTAATTTAGGATACATCTCAATATAAAGCAGCATTAAAAGTTTTAAATTTCAGGGGACGAGGGTAAATTATAACATATTATTTAATAAATAAAATAGTAAGATTGATAAATTTAACCATCCTTGCAACCCGTAATATTAACTGTAACAAAACCAAATTCTCAGGGTTAATTTAGGATACATCTCAATATAAAGCAGCATTAAAAGTTTTAAATTTCAGAGGACGAGGGTAAATTATAACATATTATTTAATAAATAAAATAGTAAGATTGATAAATTTAACCATCCTTACAACCCGTAATATTAACTGTAACAAAACCAAATTCTCAGGGTTAATTTAGGATACATCTCAATATAAAGCAGCATTAAAAGTTTTAAATTTCAGAGGACGAGGGTAAATTATAACATATTATTTAATAAATAAAATAGTAAGATTGATAAATTTAACCATCCTTACAACCCGTAATATTAACTGTAACAAAACCAAATTCTCAGGGTTAATTTAGGATACATCTCAATATAAAGCAGCATTAAAAGTTTTAAATTTCAGAGGACGAGGGTAAATTATAACATATTATTTAATAAATAAAATAGTAAGATTGATAAATTTAACCATCCTTACAACCCGTAATATTAACTGTAACAAAACCAAATTCTCAGGGTTAATTTAGGATACATCTCAATATAAAGCAGCATTAAAAGTTTTAAATTTCAGGGGACGAGGGTAAATTATAACATATTATTTAATAAATAAAATAGTAAGATTGATAAATTTAACCATCCTTGCAACCCGTAATATTAACTGTAACAAAACCAAATTCTCAGGGTTAATTTAGGATACATCTCAATATAAAGCAGCATTAAAAGTTTTAAATTTCAGAGGACGAGGGTAAATTATAACATATTATTTAATAAATAAAATAGTAAGATTGATAAATTTAACCATCCTTGCAACCCGTAATATTAACTGTAACAAAACCAAATTCTCAGGGTTAATTTAGGATACATCTCAATATAAAGCAGCATTAAAAGTTTTAAATTTCAGGGGACGAGGGTAAATTATAACATATTATTTAATAAATAAAATAGTAAGATTGATAAATTTAACCATCCTTGCAACCCGTAATATTAACTGTAACAAAACCAAATTCTCAGGGTTAATTTAGGATACATCTCAATATAAAGCAGCATTAAAAGTTTTAAATTTCAGGGGACGAGGGTAAATTATAACATATTATTTAATAAATAAAATAGTAAGATTGATAAATTTAACCATCCTTACAACCCGTAATATTAACTGTAACAAAACCAAATTCTCAGGGTTAATTTAGGATACATCTCTTAATATAAAACAGCATTAAAAGTTTTAAATTTCAGGGGACGAGGGTAAATTATAACATATTATTTAATAAATAAAATAGTAAGATTGATAAATTTAACCATCCCTACAACCCGTAATATTAACTGTAACAAAACCAAATTCTCAGGGTTAATTTAGGATACATCTCTTAATATAAAACAGCATTAAAAGTTTTAAATTTCAGGGGACGAGGGTAAATTACAACATATATTATTTACTAAATGCAATAGTAGGATTGATAAATTTAACCACCCTTACAACCCGTAATATTAACTGTAACAAAACCAAATTCTCAGGGTTAATTTAGGATACATCTCTTAATATAAAGCAGCATTAAAAGTTTTAAATTTCAGGGGACGAGGGTAAATTATAACATATTATTTAATAAATAAAATAGTAAGATTGATAAATTTAACCATCCTTACAACCCGTAATATTAACTGTAACAAAACCAAATTCTCAGGGTTAATTTAGGATACATCTCTTAATATAAAGCAGCATTAAAAGTTTTAAATTTCAGGGGACGAGGGTAAATTATAACATATTATTTAATAAATAAAATAGTAAGATTGATAAATTTAACCATCCCTACAACCCGTAATATTAACTGTAACAAAACCAAATTCTCAGGGTTAATTTAGGATACATCTCTTAATATAAAGCAGCATTAAAAGTTTTAAATTTCAGGGGACGAGGGTAAATTACAACATATATTATTTACTAAATGCAATAGTAGAATTGATAAATTTAACCACCCTTACAACCCGTAATATTAACTGTAACAAAACCAAATTCTCAGGGTTAATTTAGGATACATCTCTTAATATAAAGCAGCATTAAAAGTTTTAAATTTCAGGGGACGAGGGTAAATTATAACATATTATTTAATAAATAAAATAGTAAGATTGATAAATTTAACCATCCCTACAACCCGTAATATTAACTGTAACAAAACCAAATTCTCAGGGTTAATTTAGGATACATCTCTTAATATAAAACAGCATTAAAAGTTTTAAATTTCAGGGGACGAGGGTAAATTACAACATATATTATTTACTAAATGCAATAGTAGGATTGATAAATTTAACCACCCTTACAACCCGTAATATTAACTGTAACAAAACCAAATTCTCAGGGTTAATTTAGGATACATCTCTTAATATAAAGCAGCATTAAAAGTTTTAAATTTCAGGGGACGAGGGTAAATTATAACATATTATTTAATAATTGAAATAGTAAGATTGATAAATTTAACCACCCTTACAACCCGGAATATTAACTGTAACAAAACCAAATTCTCAGGGTTTATTTAGAACACATGCCTTAATATAAAGCAGCATTAAAAGTTTTAAATTTCAGGGGACGAGGGTAAATTATAACATATTATTTAATAAATAAAATAGTAAGATTGATAAATTTAACCATCCCTACAACCCGTAATATTAACTGTAACAAAACCAAATTCTCAGGGTTAATTTAGGATACATCTCTTAATATAAAACATCATTAAAAGTTTTAAATTTCAGGGGACGAGGGTAAATTATAACATATTATTTAATAAATAAAATAGTAAGATTGATAAATTTAACCATCCTTACAACCCATAATATTAACTGTAACAAAACCAAATTCTCAGGGTTAATTTAGGATACATCTCTTAATATAAAGCAGCATTAAAAGTTTTAAATTTCAGGGGACGAGGGTAAATTATAACATATTATTTAATAATTGAAATAGTAAGATTGATAAATTTAACCACCTTTACAACCCGTAATATTAACTGTAACAAAACCAAATTCTCAGGGTTTATTTAGAACACATGCCTTAATATAAAGCAGCATTAAAAGTTTTAAATTTCAGGGGACGAGGGTAAATTACAACATATATTATTTACTAAATGCAATAGTAGGATTGATAAATTTAACCACCCTTACAACCCGTATTATTAACTGTAACAATACCAAATTTGCAGGGTTCATTTAGAATATATCCCTTAATATAAAGCAACATTAAAAGTTTTGAATTTAAAGAAATGAGGGTAAATTACAACACATATTATTTATTAAATGCAATAGTAGGATTGATAAATTTAACCACCCTTACAACCCGTAATATTCACTGTAACAAAACTAAATTATCAGGGTTTATTTAGAACACACCCCTTAAAATAAAACAGCATTAAAAGTTTTAAATTTCAGGGGACGAGGATAATTATAAAACTTATTTTTTACTGAATGCTATAGTAGGACTGATAAATTTAACCCAAACTTACAATTCGTATTATTATCTGTAAGAAAACCAAATTATCAGGAATTATTTAGAATACATTTCTTAATTTAAAACAGCATGAAAAGTTTTAAATTTCCGGGGACGAGGGTAAATTATAACATATTATTTAATAAATGCAATAGTAGGATCGATAAATTTAACCACTCTTACAACCCGTAATATTAACTGTAACAAAACCATATTCTTTGGGTTTATTTAGGATACATCCCTTAATATAAAACAGCATTAAAAGTTTTAAATTTCAGGGGACGAGGATAATTTATAACATATTATTTAAAAATGAAATAGTAAGATTGATAAATTTAACCACCCTTACAACCCGTAATATTAACTGTAACAAAATCAAATTCTCAGGGTTAATTTAGAACACATCCCTTAATATAAAGCAGCGTTAAAAGTTTTAAATTTCAGGGGACGAGGGTAATTATAACACTTATTTTTTACTAAATGCTAGAGTAGGATTGATAAATTTGACCAGCCTTACAATTCGTATAATTAACTATAACAAAACCAAATTCTCAAACTTTTAATGCTGCTTTGTATTAAGGGATGTATCCTAAATAAACCCTGAGAATTTGGTTTTGTTTTTGTTACAGTGAATATTCCGAGTTGTAAGGGTGGTTAAATTTATGAATCTTAATATTTCATATGTTAAATAATATGTTATAATTTACCCTCGTCCTCTAAAATTTAAAACTTTTAATGCTGCTTTGTATTAAGGGTTGTGTTGTAAATAAACCTTGAGAATTTGGTTTTGTTACAGCTAATATTCCGGGTTGTAAGGGTGGTTAAATTTATCAATTTTACTATTTCATATGTTAAATAATATGTTATAATTTACCCTCGTCCCCTGAAAATTAAAACTTTTAATGCTGTTTTATATTAAGGGGTGTGTTCTAAATAAACCCAGAGAATTTGGTTTTGTTAAAGTTAATATTCCGGGTTGTAAGGGTGGATAAATTTATAAATTTTACTATTTCATATGTTAAATAATATGTTATAATTTACCCTCGTCCCCTGAAATTTAAAACTTTTAATGCTGCTTTATATTAAGAGATGTATCCTAAATTAACCCTGAGAATTTGGTTTTGTTACAGTTAATATTACGGGTTGTAAGGATGGTTAAATTTATCAATCTTACTATTTTATTTATTAAATAATATGTTATAATTTACCCTCGTCCCCTGAAATTTAAAACTTTTAATGCTGTTTTATATTAAGAGATGTATCCTAAATTAACCCTGAGAATTTGGTTTTGTTACAGTTAATATTACGGGTTGTAAGGATGGTTAAATTTATCAATCTTACTATTTTATTTATTAAATAATATGTTATAATTTACCCTCGTCCCCTGAAATTTAAAACTTTTAATGCTGCTTTATATTAAGAGATGTATCCTAAATTAACCCTGAGAATTTGGTTTTGTTACAGTTAATATTACGGGTTGTAAGGGTGGTTAAATTTATCAATTCTACTATTGCATTTAGTAAATAATATATGCTGTAATTTACCCTCGTCCCCTGAAATTTAAAACTTTTAATGCTGTTTTATATTAAGAGATGTATCCTAAATTAACCCTGAGAATTTGGTTTTGTTACAGTTAATATTACGGGTTGTAGGGATGGTTAAATTTATCAATCTTACTATTTTATTTATTAAATAATATGTTATAATTTACCCTCGTCCCCTGAAATTTAAAACTTTTAATGCTGCTTTATATTAAGAGATGTATCCTAAATTAACCCTGAGAATTTGGTTTTGTTACAGTTAATATTACGGGTTGTAAGGATGGTTAAATTTATCAATCTTACTATTTTATTTATTAAATAATATGTTATAATTTACCCTCGTCCCCTGAAATTTAAAACTTTTAATGCTGCTTTATATTAAGAGATGTATCCTAAATTAACCCTGAGAATTTGGTTTTGTTACAGTTAATATTACGGGTTGTAAGGATGGTTAAATTTATCAATCTTACTATTTTATTTATTAAATAATATGTTATAATTTACCCTCGTCCCCTGAAATTTAAAACTTTTAATGCTGCTTTATATTAAGAGATGTATCCTAAATTAACCCTGAGAATTTGGTTTTGTTACAGTTAATATTACGGGTTGTAAGGATGGTTAAATTTATCAATCTTACTATTTTATTTATTAAATAATATGTTATAATTTACCCTCGTCCCCTGAAATTTAAAACTTTTAATGCTGTTTTATATTAAGAGATGTATCCTAAATTAACCCTGAGAATTTGGTTTTGTTACAGTTAATATTACGGGTTGTAAGGATGGTTAAATTTATCAATCTTACTATTTTATTTATTAAATAATATGTTATAATTTACCCTCGTCCCCTGAAATTTAAAACTTTTAATGCTGCTTTATATTGAGATGTATCCTAAATTAACCCTGAGAATTTGGTTTTGTTACAGTTAATATTACGGGTTGTAAGGATGGTTAAATTTATCAATCTTACTATTTTATTTATTAAATAATATGTTATAATTTACCCTCGTCCCCTGAAATTTAAAACTTTTAATGCTGCTTTATATTAAGAGATGTATCCTAAATTAACCCTGAGAATTTGGTTTTGTTACAGTTAATATTACGGGTTGTAGGGATGGTTAAATTTATCAATCTTACTATTTTATTTATTAAATAATATGTTATAATTTACCCTCGTCCCCTGAAATTTAAAACTTTTAATGCTGCTTTATATTAAGAGATGTATCCTAAATTAACCCTGAGAATTTGGTTTTGTTACAGTTAATATTACGGGTTGTAAGGATGGTTAAATTTATCAATCTTACTATTTTATTTATTAAATAATATGTTATAATTTACCCTCGTCCTCTGAAATTTAAAACTTTTAATGCTGCTTTATATTGAGATGTATCCTAAATTAACCCTGAGAATTTGGTTTTGTTACAGTTAATATTACGGGTTGTAAGGATGGTTAAATTTATCAATCTTACTATTTTATTTATTAAATAATATGTTATAATTTACCCTCGTCCCCTGAAATTTAAAACTTTTAATGCTGTTTTATATTAAGAGATGTATCCTAAATTAACCCTGAGAATTTGGTTTTGTTACAGTTAATATTACGGGTTGTAAGGATGGTTAAATTTATCAATCTTACTATTTTATTTATTAAATAATATGTTATAATTTACCCTCGTCCCCTGAAATTTAAAACTTTTAATGCTGCTTTATATTAAGAGATGTATCCTAAATTAACCCTGAGAATTTGGTTTTGTTACAGTTAATATTACGGGTTGTAAGGATGGTTAAATTTATCAATCTTACTATTTTATTTATTAAATAATATGTTATAATTTACCCTCGTCCCCTGAAATTTAAAACTTTTAATGCTGCTTTATATTAAGAGATGTATCCTAAATTAACCCTGAGAATTTGGTTTTGTTACAGTTAATATTACGGGTTGTAAGGGTGGTTAAATTTATCAATCCTACTATTGCATTTAGTAAATAATATATGTTGTAATTTACCCTCGTCCCCTGAAATTTAAAACTTTTAATGCTGTTTTATATTAAGAGATGTATCCTAAATTAACCCTGAGAATTTGGTTTTGTTACAGTTAATATTACGGGTTGTAGGGATGGTTAAATTTATCAATCTTACTATTTTATTTATTAAATAATATGTTATAATTTACCCTCGTCCCCTGAAATTTAAAACTTTTAATGCTGTTTTATATTAAGAGATGTATCCTAAATTAACCCTGAGAATTTGGTTTTGTTACAGTTAATATTACGGGTTGTAAGGATGGTTAAATTTATCAATCTTACTATTTTATTTATTAAATAATATGTTATAATTTACCCTCGTCCCCTGAAATTTAAAACTTTTAATGCTGCTTTATATTAAGAGATGTATCCTAAATTAACCCTGAGAATTTGGTTTTGTTACAGTTAATATTACGGGTTGTAAGGGTGGTTAAATTTATCAATTCTACTATTGCATTTAGTAAATAATATATGCTGTAATTTACCCTCGTCCCCTGAAATTTAAAACTTTTAATGCTGTTTTATATTAAGAGATGTATCCTAAATTAACCCTGAGAATTTGGTTTTGTTACAGTTAATATTACGGGTTGTAGGGATGGTTAAATTTATCAATCCTACTATTGCATTTAGTAAATAATATATGTTGTAATTTACCCTCGTCCTCTGAAATTTAAAACTTTTAATGCTGCTTTATATTGAGATGTATCCTAAATTAACCCTGAGAATTTGGTTTTGTTACAGTTAATATTACGGGTTGTAAGGATGGTTAAATTTATCAATCTTACTATTTTATTTATTAAATAATATGTTATAATTTACCCTCGTCCCCTGAAATTTAAAACTTTTAATGCTGTTTTATATTAAGAGATGTATCCTAAATTAACCCTGAGAATTTGGTTTTGTTACAGTTAATATTACGGGTTGTAAGGATGGTTAAATTTATCAATCTTACTATTTTATTTATTAAATAATATGTTATAATTTACCCTCGTCCCCTGAAATTTAAAACTTTTAATGCTGCTTTATATTAAGAGATGTATCCTAAATTAACCCTGAGAATTTGGTTTTGTTACAGTTAATATTACGGGTTGTAAGGATGGTTAAATTTATCAATCTTACTATTTTATTTATTAAATAATATGTTATAATTTACCCTCGTCCCCTGAAATTTAAAACTTTTAATGCTGCTTTATATTAAGAGATGTATCCTAAATTAACCCTGAGAATTTGGTTTTGTTACAGTTAATATTACGGGTTGTAAGGATGGTTAAATTTATCAATCTTACTATTTTATTTATTAAATAATATGTTATAATTTACCCTCGTCCCCTGAAATTTAAAACTTTTAATGCTGCTTTATATTAAGAGATGTATCCTAAATTAACCCTGAGAATTTGGTTTTGTTACAGTTAATATTACGGGTTGTAAGGGTGGTTAAATTTATCAATCCTACTATTGCATTTAGTAAATAATATATGTTGTAATTTACCCTCGTCCCCTGAAATTTAAAACTTTTAATGCTGTTTTATATTAAGAGATGTATCCTAAATTAACCCTGAGAATTTGGTTTTGTTACAGTTAATATTACGGGTTGTAGGGATGGTTAAATTTATCAATCTTACTATTTTATTTATTAAATAATATGTTATAATTTACCCTCGTCCCCTGAAATTTAAAACTTTTAATGCTGTTTTATATTAAGAGATGTATCCTAAATTAACCCTGAGAATTTGGTTTTGTTACAGTTAATATTACGGGTTGTAAGGATGGTTAAATTTATCAATCTTACTATTTTATTTATTAAATAATATGTTATAATTTACCCTCGTCCCCTGAAATTTAAAACTTTTAATGCTGCTTTATATTGAGATGTATCCTAAATTAACCCTGAGAATTTGGTTTTGTTACAGTTAATATTACGGGTTGCAAGGATGGTTAAATTTATCAATCTTACTATTTTATTTATTAAATAATATGTTATAATTTACCCTCGTCCTCTGAAATTTAAAACTTTTAATGCTGCTTTATATTGAGATGTATCCTAAATTAACCCTGAGAATTTGGTTTTGTTACAGTTAATATTACGGGTTGTAAGGATGGTTAAATTTATCAATCTTACTATTTTATTTATTAAATAATATGTTATAATTTACCCTCGTCCCCTGAAATTTAAAACTTTTAATGCTGCTTTATATTGAGATGTATCCTAAATTAACCCTGAGAATTTGGTTTTGTTACAGTTAATATTACGGGTTGCAAGGATGGTTAAATTTATCAATCTTACTATTTTATTTATTAAATAATATGTTATAATTTACCCTCGTCCCCTGAAATTTAAAACTTTTAATGCTGCTTTATATTGAGATGTATCCTAAATTAACCCTGAGAATTTGGTTTTGTTACAGTTAATATTACGGGTTGCAAGGATGGTTAAATTTATCAATCTTACTATTTTATTTATTAAATAATATGTTATAATTTACCCTCGTCCTCTGAAATTTAAAACTTTTAATGCTGCTTTATATTGAGATGTATCCTAAATTAACCCTGAGAATTTGGTTTTGTTACAGTTAATATTACGGGTTGTAAGGATGGTTAAATTTATCAATCTTACTATTTTATTTATTAAATAATATGTTATAATTTACCCTCGTCCCCTGAAATTTAAAACTTTTAATGCTGCTTTATATTGAGATGTATCCTAAATTAACCCTGAGAATTTGGTTTTGTTACAGTTAATATTACGGGTTGCAAGGATGGTTAAATTTATCAATCTTACTATTTTATTTATTAAATAATATGTTATAATTTACCCTCGTCCTCTGAAATTTAAAACTTTTAATGCTGCTTTATATTGAGATGTATCCTAAATTAACCCTGAGAATTTGGTTTTGTTACAGTTAATATTACGGGTTGCAAGGATGGTTAAATTTATCAATCTTACTATTTTATTTATTAAATAATATGTTATAATTTACCCTCGTCCCCTGAAATTTAAAACTTTTAATGCTGCTTTATATTGAGATGTATCCTAAATTAACCCTGAGAATTTGGTTTTGTTACAGTTAATATTACGGGTTGTAAGGATGGTTAAATTTATCAATCTTACTATTTTATTTATTAAATAATATGTTATAATTTACCCTCGTCCTCTGAAATTTAAAACTTTTAATGCTGCTTTATATTGAGATGTATCCTAAATTAACCCTGAGAATTTGGTTTTGTTACAGTTAATATTACGGGTTGTAAGGATGGTTAAATTTATCAATCTTACTATTTTATTTATTAAATAATATGTTATAATTTACCCTCGTCCTCTGAAATTTAAAACTTTTAATGCTGCTTTATATTGAGATGTATCCTAAATTAACCCTGAGAATTTGGTTTTGTTACAGTTAATATTACGGGTTGTAAGGATGGTTAAATTTATCAATCTTACTATTTTATTTATTAAATAATATGTTATAATTTACCCTCGTCCTCTGAAATTTAAAACTTTTAATGCTGCTTTATATTGAGATGTATCCTAAATTAACCCTGAGAATTTGGTTTTGTTACAGTTAATATTACGGGTTGCAAGGATGGTTAAATTTATCAATCTTACTATTTTATTTATTAAATAATATGTTATAATTTACCCTCGTCCCCTGAAATTTAAAACTTTTAATGCTGCTTTATATTGAGATGTATCCTAAATTAACCCTGAGAATTTGGTTTTGTTACAGTTAATATTACGGGTTGTAAGGATGGTTAAATTTATCAATCTTACTATTTTATTTATTAAATAATATGTTATAATTTACCCTCGTCCCCTGAAATTTAAAACTTTTAATGCTGCTTTATATTGAGATGTATCCTAAATTAACCCTGAGAATTTGGTTTTGTTACAGTTAATATTACGGGTTGTAAGGATGGTTAAATTTATCAATCTTACTATTTTATTTATTAAATAATATGTTATAATTTACCCTCGTCCTCTGAAATTTAAAACTTTTAATGCTGCTTTATATTGAGATGTATCCTAAATTAACCCTGAGAATTTGGTTTTGTTACAGTTAATATTACGGGTTGTAAGGATGGTTAAATTTATCAATCTTACTATTTTATTTATTAAATAATATGTTATAATTTACCCTCGTCCCCTGAAATTTAAAACTTTTAATGCTGCTTTATATTGAGATGTATCCTAAATTAACCCTGAGAATTTGGTTTTGTTACAGTTAATATTACGGGTTGCAAGGATGGTTAAATTTATCAATCTTACTATTTTATTTATTAAATAATATGTTATAATTTACCCTCGTCCCCTGAAATTTAAAACTTTTAATGCTGCTTTATATTGAGATGTATCCTAAATTAACCCTGAGAATTTGGTTTTGTTACAGTTAATATTACGGGTTGTAAGGATGGTTAAATTTATCAATCTTACTATTTTATTTATTAAATAATATGTTATAATTTACCCTCGTCCCCTGAAATTTAAAACTTTTAATGCTGCTTTATATTAAGAGATGTATCCTAAATTAACCCTGAGAATTTGGTTTTGTTACAGTTAATATTACGGGTTGTAAGGGTGGTTAAATTTATCAATCCTACTATTGCATTTAGTAAATAATATATGTTGTAATTTACCCTCGTCCCCTGAAATTTAAAACTTTTAATGCTGTTTTATATTAAGAGATGTATCCTAAATTAACCCTGAGAATTTGGTTTTGTTACAGTTAATATTACGGGTTGTAGGGATGGTTAAATTTATCAATCTTACTATTTTATTTATTAAATAATATGTTATAATTTACCCTCGTCCCCTGAAATTTAAAACTTTTAATGCTGTTTTATATTAAGAGATGTATCCTAAATTAACCCTGAGAATTTGGTTTTGTTACAGTTAATATTACGGGTTGTAAGGATGGTTAAATTTATCAATCTTACTATTTTATTTATTAAATAATATGTTATAATTTACCCTCGTCCTCTGAAATTTAAAACTTTTAATGTTGCTTCATATTAAGGGATGTACTCTAAATAAACCCCGAGAATTTTGTTTTATTACAGTTAATATTACGGGTTGTAAGGGTGGTATATCTTCTCAATTCTACTATTGCATTTATTAAATAATATGATGTTATAAGTTAGCCCCATTCCCTATTATTATAAATTTTTGATGTTGCTCTATATTAAGAGATGCATGCTGAATAAACCCTGCGAATTTGGTTCTGTTACAGTTAATATTTTGGGGTGTAAGGATGTTTAATCTTCTCAATCCTACTTTTGCATTTATATAATGTGTTATAAATTACCCTCTTCCCCTGAATTTTGAAAATTCTGATCATGTTGCATATTAAGGGATGTATGGTGAGTAAATCCTGTGAATATGATTTTGTTACAGCTAATATTACCTGCTCTATATGTGATTAATCTCGTCAGTTTTACTCTTAATTGAATGTTTTTAATATTATTATGTGTTATAAATTATTCTTACCCCCTGAAATTTGGAAGTATTGGTGTTGTTCTATATTAAAGGATATGTGCAGAACAATCCCTGTGAATATGACTTTATTACATTGGATATTAGGTGTACAGTCTTACATTTTATAAGTAAATACAGCTTTGTACTTGTTACAAATTTATGGCACCAGGGTTGTCCAAAGTATTTTACTCTACGAATCGGCTGCTACGAATCGGCTGCTAGCTTCAGTCTCATCCTTAATGATGAGTTCTCCATATAAACTTTGAACCGCTACTCACCCCCTTCAAGTTTTATTTTCGCGACAAAAAGTAGCCTATGTGCTTCTCCACAGTCTAATCTATCTCTATACCAAAATTCATCAAAATTGGTTCAGCGGGAGAAATGATGGATTCTCCATACAAATTTTTATCCCCTATTTCACCCCCTTCAAGTATTATTTTCGCGATAAAAGGTAGCCTATTTCCTTCTCTACGGTTCAATCTATCTCTATACCAAAATTCATCAAAATTGGTTCAGTGGAAGAAATGATGGGTTCTCCATACAAACTTTCATCCCCTATTTCACCCCTTCAAGGTTTATTTTCGCGACAAAAGGTAGCCTATGCCCTTCTCTACGGTTCAATCTATCTCTATACCAAAATTCATCAAAATTGGTTCAGTGGAAGAAATGATGGGTTCTTCATACAAACTTTCATCCCTATTTACCCCTTCAAGGTTTATTTTCGCGACAAAAGGTAGCCTATGTCCTTCTCTAAGGTTCAATCTATCTCTATACCAAAATTCATCAAAATTGGTTCAGCGGAAGAAATAATGGGTTCTCCATACAAACTTTCATCCCCTATTTCACCCCTTGAAGGTTTATTTTCGCGACAAAATGTAGCCTATGTCCTTCTGCAAGATGCAATCTATCTTTATACCAAAATTCATCAAAATTGGTTCAGCGGTTTAGGCGTGAAAACGTAATAGACAGACAGACAGAGTTACTTTCGCATTTATTATATTAGTATGGATTTATAATATTAACAATTAATAAAGAAAAAATCAAAATCACAATTAATTTTTTTTTATTACAATAATCAATTAACAATGATGACAATAATTTGTGTGATAGTTATTTTTATTATTGCTATCAGATTTAGTCTACTGTAGGTGAAAATTGTTGTAATCAAATAAAACTACATTGACCGGTAGTATTTACTCAAAATTTTAGTCACCCTAACTAACTAATTACCATGACTACCATTTAGAATTACATTGGAGTGATTAAGAAACAACTGAATTTGTTACTTTAGTCAACGCTTCATCACCCCTGTTTAAGAGTAAATACTACCGGTCATTGTTATTAACTGTAAAACTTTTCATTGTTGTAATCAAATTTAATCTTTTGTATTTGGACGTTTATTTGTTCTAATCAAATAAAACTACACTGTAATAAACTGTAAAAGTAAAAGATGTGAGAAAGAATATCAGAAATACCTGGAAATCAAAATTTTCAATTTTGTTCTTTCTCGGAGAATTTAATTTTGACTCTGGATTATTTAAATTTCTTTTTGTTTTCAGCTAGAATCCTTTTTACTGTACTTTGTGAAATATTTATTGTAGAACCTTGCTTATGCTTTCGATTCATTTTGATTATTAAATTTTGATAATTCAATTTTTTTCACGAAAGTTTTATCTTGCGCTACACGTCAATGACAAATATTTCATTGTCCAATTAACCAAAGAATTACTCATCATGCGTCAGTGACGTTCAATTTATTATTCACTTGTGCAACTGTACTAATAGAGCGGTACAAACTTTCATCCCTATTTCACCCCTTTAAGTTTTATTTTCGCGATAAAAAGTATCCTATGTCCTTCTCCAAGCTCCAATCATCTCTATACCAAAATTCATCAAAATTGGTTCAGCGGTTTAGACGTGAAAACGTAACAGACAGACAGACAGACAGAGTTACTTTCACATTTATTATATTAGTATGGATTTGTCAGAACTTACAGAGTGAGTTTTATTTCGTGATTTTGCGGCTAGAACGCTAGAAGTGAATCTTCACCCACGAGTTTGTTACAGTTTTGTACATTTTGGCTTCGAATTGGGAGAATTTAATTGCTAAATATTTCTGGTCGCTGGTACATAGGGGTTTCATTGTTGGCGAAATCTTTCCTCGGTTTATCCGGATCGGTGCATTATCACAAGGAAAGACAAATTCTTCGTAAGTAACATATTCTTTAGTGTCGATTTGTATTTTTTGTAGCCTTTTTGGTTCAGGCAAAGTTGCTGTAAATCTGTGCAATTTTATACACGCACGTAAACGCACATGGTGTACATATATCCAGATCATTGCACTATATTTTGCCTGTATAGTATAAATTGGGTTGAATTGGAGCCTTGAACGTCTTAATATCCTTTTGGAGGAAATAATTGGCGGAAATCGAGCAATTCCACTCCGTGACGTCATTCTGCAGTCATCATCACTTAACGTTACGTCATACGTCATCATTGGCCATTGGAATCTATTAAGCAGTTTGCATTTTATATTCTACGCCCGCTATTACTTCAGGATTATCCTATTTTATATATATATATATATATATATATATATATATATATATATATATATATATATATATATATATATTTACATCCCACTACCATTGTGGCGTCCCCTGTGTAATTTTCTACATTCAAAGTGACGTCCTTGTGCATAAGACGTCCGTATACCGGACGTCATATGCACATGGCCTTGTAAATTTTTTTCTGACATCAGGGGGGCCTCTAGTATCGTATAGCAAAATTTGTTATGGACGTCAGAATGATAGCGGAATGGAAAATGTATATTTTTTGTAGTTCAAAAAAATTCCACTTGTGGCGCTAGTGTCGTCCGGCGTATATACAATGTATATACTGAAGTTTCATTCCAGCGACATTCTGAACTCCGTACACTTGGCAACACTGGAACATTGGGTACTGCATTAGCGCGCAACTCTTTTAATCGTATTTAAATCTACATTGTGCACTCCTGGTAGTATTTTAAATTAATATTTATGTAATCAAACCTTTTGTTTTGCACTTGTAAAATCCTCTGAGCAAATACAAAATCAATAAACTATGAAATCAAACTGTATGGTGTACAAATGTAATAAATTTAAAAAAGGTAATTATTTATAAATACTCGTATCATAAAGCTGAATTATTAAGTACAAAGTCGAAAAAGAGAGTGTAGAAATAATTATTAAGAGAAAAAATGTTTAAAACATATTAATATGTACTACAAACGATTTATTAAATATAGATATTTTTTATTCTGGGTACTTCTTCCTATTTCTCCTCTACTTGAGGTGTTTCATTAAAGTGTTTTCTTTTAATTAGAAAATATTTTTATACATTTTAGATAGTTTAAATACGTTAAAATATTTGCTTTTTATTTTTATTATAATGTAAATTGAAAAATTTTATTATATGCGTTAGTGAGATATGTAGAAATATAAATGATCAAAAGTAATAACTTTTAAAAACACCGTATTTTTATTGCAATCTATATGCAAACATAGAAAGAAACACGTATAAATAATTTGTTTATGTGTAACAACTAAAGATTAATGAAACAAATGTTTATGAAATACTCTCTCTGGAAATAAGCAGGACTGTTCGATGTAATAATAAATATTTCATAAATTTCACTTATTTGTTTTTACCTCCCGCTACCCTTGGTAAGGGAGTTATAGGGATCTTGTTAAAAACCGCATGTTGAGATTATGATAAATGACCACGTTCTAGGGTCACTAGAATCCGATTTTATCATTTTCATGATGATGTCTGTATGTGTGTGTATGGATTTTGTCAACGTTCTAACTCAAATACTATCATTCAGAAAATTCTGAAGCGTGTTTTAACCCTATTCTAATATGAAAAGAAACCATTAGATTTTGGTGTAAATCGGATAACCGGAAACGGCACTTTACTTGAAGCTCATAATGGTTTTTCGTCAAAAAATACCATTAAATGTCATTTTTTCTCATTTTATGCCATGAAAATTAAAGCTAATTGAATTTTCTACAAGTATACATTAATAATTTTTCTTTGTATTTTACAGATAAATTTAAAAAATAATCTTTTTTATAAATCCCAATGCCTTTGTTTCAAAGATAAACAAAATTCCTTTGTTACACAATTTATATTTCAAATGTATGTCACTGCAAAAAAAAAAATTAGGTATGAATTTAAATTAATAAAAATGAAATAGCGGGAGGTATTGTGTTGGCCACATCAGATTTTTTCATTTTATTTTCTCCGAAGGGGTTCAATAACTCTCAGGGGAGATTGATAATTTCAGAACAGTTCACAAGCTAAAACTCTAAAATTATCTTTTGCTGTGATTTATAATATTTTATCAAATTTCCATAATTTCGACTATACTCCTATGTTAAATAAAAAAAATTTGATGTGGCCATCACATTACCTTCCCTCAGTTCTATACAAATGCCATACAAAAAGTTTTTAGCAAAAGATTCTACATTTCCAGTATTTCATTACATTGCATTCTGGCAGTTCCATGTATTTTGTACAAATACCACATAGAAAATTTCTATATTTCCAGTAAAATTATAACACAAACATATTATGTAATTTGCACTTGATACTATTATGTCAATTAGAATTTTCTTAATAATATGCCTATTATTGTAATTTCCGTAAAAATTCCAATTTATTGGAAAAATAGCCGAACCCAAACGGCTGCTTTTCATATATTTTTACTATTTTATTGACATGTGAAAAATAATTTGTTCACCAAATAGCTATTTACTTAGAATAAGCGTATTAAAATCGGAATTGAATATTAATAATAAGCTTATTATTATAAATTTCATAAAAATTTGAATTGATTGCATAAATAGCCGAAGTGCATCCAAACTGTTGTTTTTCACATATTTTCACTCTTTTTACCTCTCGCTAAGAGAGAGCCGAACCCAAACGGCTGCTTTTCATATATTTTTACTATTTTATTGACATGTGAAAAATAATTTGTTCACCAAATAGCTATTTACTTAGAATAAGCGTATTAAAATTGGAATTGAATATTAATAATAAGCTTATTATTATAAATTTCATAAAAATTTGAATTGATTGCATAAATAGCCGAAGTGCATCCAAACTGTTGTTTTTCACATATTTTCACTCTTTTTACCTCTCGCTAAGAGAGAGCCGAACCCAAACGGCTGCTTTTCATATATTTTTACTATTTTATTGACATGTGAAAAATAATTTGTTCACCAAATAGCTATTTACTTAGAATAAGCGTATTAAAATTGGAATTGAATATTAATAATAAGCTTATTATTATAAATTTCATAAAAATTTGAATTGATTGCATAAATAGCCGAAGTGCATCCAAACTGTTGTTTTTCACATATTTTCACTCTTTTTACCTCTCGCTAAGAGAGAGCCGAACCCAAACGGCTGCTTTTCATATATTTTTACTATTTTATTGACATGTGAAAAATAATTTGTTCACCAAATAGCTATTTACTTAGAATAAGCGTATTAAAATTGGAATTGAATATTAATAATAAGCTTATTATTATAAATTTCATAAAAATTTGAATTGATTGCATAAATAGCCGAAGTGCATCCAAACTGTTGTTTTTCACATATTTTCACTCTTTTTACCTCTCGCTAAGAGAGAGCCGAACCCAAACGGCTGCTTTTCATATATTTTTACTATTTTATTGACATGTGAAAAATAATTTGTTCACCAAATAGCTATTTACTTAGAATAAGCGTATTAAAATTGGAATTGAATATTAATAATAAGCTTATTATTATAAATTTCATACAAATTTGAATTGATTGCATAAATAGCCGAAGTGCATCCAAACTGTTGTTTTTCACATATTTTCACTCTTTTTACCTCTCGCTAAGAGAGAGCCGAACCCAAACGGCTGCTTTTCATATATTTTTACTATTTTATTGACATGTGAAAAATAATTTGTTCACCAAATAGCTATTTACTTAGAATAAGCGTATTAAAATTGGAATTGAATATTAATAATAAGCTTATTATTATAAATTTCATAAAAATTTGAATTTATTGCATAAATAGCCGAAGTGCATCCAAACTGTTGTTTTTCACATATTTTCACTCTTTTTACCTCTCGCTAAGAGAGGTATTGGATTCATGCTAAAATTCGCATATCCAGATTATATTGAATAAGCACGATTTAAGGTCCCTAGAATCCGATTATAACATTTTTAAAATGATGTCTGTGTGTGTGTGTGGATGTGTGTATGTGTGTGTGTGTGTGTGTGTGTGTGTGTATGTATGGATGTTGGAGGGACGATTCCTCAAAAACTATAAGACTTAAAAAATATTTAAGTGCAGTTTCTTCAATCTGACATTCCTGGGAAGAGCTGAAAAGGTTTTGGTAACAATTGAACAACCGGAAGTAGTAGTTTCTTAAAAAAATTCTTCTTAATATAATTTTTTGGGAGTTTTTTTTATTAAATATTGAAGAACATAAAATTCTCCATCTAATACACTTAAAATTTTTATTATATCTTGTATAGATTAAGAGATAAAGACACTATAATTTATAGAGTAAACTAATCGCAGAGGCCAAGGCACTAAGGAAACCAGTTGACAAATTCCAATGTTTATAACATGACACATGTCATTGTCAAATATCAACAGTTTTAGTGACATTCTGATAGCTTTTTCTGGGAAGTATATTTAACTTTTCTTATTGTTTTATTAATTAAATATTTGAAAATGCATATATCCATCAGAAATACCGCCAATCTGGTTAATGAATTGGAAAAATTTCTGACATTTAAAAACTTCTTCATACAATGAAAAATAGATATAATTAGAATTATATGTGTGCAGAAGACATGCTAAATACAATAAAAAACAATATTTGAGTAAAGTTCTGTAATTTTTTGTTATAAAACGACGGTTCGAAAGTGAAGTGCAATACAATACTTAGTATATAGCCTAATATGGGAATGGCGAGAGGTCTTGTGCTGGCCACAACAGATTTTTTACAAATAATTTGTTTAACAAATAGAATAAAAATATTAAAATCGGAGATTAATAATCATATTAACCTTATTATTATATTTCTTCACTATTTTATTGACATGTAACAAATACTTTGTTTATCAAATAAAATTTTTATGACTATAATACAAAGGATGACGGCAAATTTTACTAAAAAAAGTACTGCAAGTATTAATTCAGTTCATATTAAATTATTATTAAAAATAACTATCTGTACTTTTTAATTGTAAGATTTTGGGGTTATTTAAATAGTTCATTCTTCACTTATTTTCACATATTTACATTTACCGTCAGAGAAAATAGAATTGTTGTTCTTGTACACTAAGTGCAAGAACATTTCACATTTCTATCACATTTTGTACCATCGAGTTCTTTTACTGTAAATACATTATTAAGATTTTGTTATTGTTTACTTGTATAACGGGTATCTACTTTTTTTTACCTTCCGTCACCTTTAGGTAAGGAAGGTATTGTCTTTGGTCAAAAAATTCGGTGGTGAGTTTTTAATGAATAAGCACGTTTTAGGGTCCCTACAATACGAATTTACTATTTTTAAGATGATGTCTGTATGTATGTATGTGTGTGTGTGTGTGTGTGTGTGTGTGTGTGTGTGTGTGTGTGTCCGTGTGTGTGTATGTGTGTCCGTGTGTGACAAATTTTTCTCCGACGATAACTCCAATACTATAATTCTAAAAATTATAATTCTTTCGTATTCCTCTTCTGTATTTTGGTTATAACTGATCCACCGGAAGTACCCTTATTATTCATTTTCCTTCATATTCAATAGATGTAGAGTTAAAGCATTATAAAGAAATTAATTTTCAAAAATTAGTCAGCTTTGTTATTTATCATGGAAACAGCTGACATAATTATTCAAAAAAATTTAATTGACAGATGTCAGTTGCAAGTGCAAAACCAAATATGGAAAAAAGTATAGGATCTAAAATTGGTATGTCATAGTGTTGCTCGCAAGTGACACGCAGAGAAAGGCCAAAGAGAAGATGGAAGGACATTACTTAGTGTAGCTTATGTTATAATTTTATGGGATTTATAGAACCTTTTCAAATGAACTTTTGGTATGGAATTTGTAAAAAATAGTATGTGTTCCTGTTCGATTTTACATGATATTATATAGAATCTGTTCCAAAGACCTTTTGGTATGGGATTTGTACAAAATACATGAAATTGACGGAAGGTCTTGTGCTGGCCACAACAGATTTTTTGTTATATGTATGAGAAATACAATGGTAAAATTTTAATTTGGAGAAATTTTTTTCCTAATAATTTTAGAACAAAAGTATTAAGTATTAAAAATGACATTTTAAATGACAAATTAACAGTTCCATTTTCAAATTGCTTGCAGACTGCCAAAATAAATTACCATTATCAAACATTGTAGGAATCTATGATGTTTACAGCAAAGTATGCATATTGTTGTGAAAGAGTGCTTTGGTTTCTGCATCAGAATAATGTATTTAATATTGGCAACGTTGCTGGACGTCACTGTAACGGTAGTATGAATAAAAATATACAAATTGGACGTCACAAGTACTGATTATGTCTGAAGTATATACTGTGGACGTCGGATTCACTCAGAATGAAGGAGCTCATAATGTCCGTCAAATGAAAGGAAACGTATATCGTTGTAAATAGACTTTATTGAAATTTGAACCGAAATTCATAATCAGGGGGAAAAATAAGTAGATATACTTTATAAAGCCGATAGCTATCTCTATTCCTTTCGGTGGTTGCCACAATGTCCTAGCCATGAAAGGACGCAGCAATGATAGCGGGATGTAAATATATATATATATATATATATATATATATATATATATATATATATATATATATATATATATATATATAGTACTTTTTGTTTATCTAATGAGGTCATGCACGACTTTTTTTTATAACTTTAATCGATAGAGTAGGTAGTGAAAAATAATAGACCCGTATTTTCTATTTTTCCTCAAATCGATCTTTAATCATGAAAAAATTGTAACTGAAAATAACATTCTTTAAAATGCGGCTGAAGACCCCCGCTTCGTCCCTTGTCCAATGACGTCACAGAATGAGAGGAACGATTATTTTGATTTTCACACTGTTCTAAACGTCAAAGTGACATTTAAAGATAACCTAAAATTTATGAAAGTAATAGCTATTTTAGTACAAGTGAGCAAAGTATTTCTTTTTCTCACGCGTCCGGAAATTGGCCGCCCGAGCGGGAGCGAGTACACCAACTGGACAAGTGAGAAAAAGACATGCTCACGTGTGCTAAACATGATTTTTTCCACAATCTTGAAATAAAATTTTTCTAAAAAACGAAACATTGTACTTTTTTATTAATGAAAAACTCAACAATTCATATGTTTATACCTGAATTTAATGTAAAGTTAACTACAAAAAATTATTGTTCCTTCATGTATAATGGTAGATATTTATTGTACAATTTATGACTCCATTAAAATTTATGACTTCTGACGTAGATTATTATAGGCTTGTGTATTTTACTCACTTGCGAAGAAAGTTATTTACTTTGCTCATTATTTTAAGTTGAATAATAATGAATTTTGGTAACGAATGTGGAAAAAATAATAGGGCGCGTTCAGCACCCCGACAGCGTTGACAGCGATGAGCACCGCTGCGTGCCGATGATTGCCAAATGCAATTGCTGGACCAATTACATTCGTCCATTTATTGTGTTCGTCAAACTTCGGAGGTCGGCGATGCCAGCGATGAGAGGTGCTGAACGCGACCATATTCTCCAATGTATTCAATGTCTCACGTGCGTTTATAACCTTCTAGCGTGTAATCTCAAATCAAAAGTGAAAGAAATAACTGATATAACGTGCGGTTAAGTTCACGCCAAATGAAAATTATATTTATAAAAATAAATAGAACGATCTTATATTAATATATTCTAGCATATTTAGATACGTAATCCTCAATTTACAGTTTATATATACATTTTTCTTTTAGAAATTATGTGTCTATATAAAATGTCTGTTTGAAACGAGTTTGAACTTGGTTCGGAACCTTATGGCGATACAACATGGCTGGTTTTTGCAACTTTTTAAAAATATCATACTTTAAAACGATTTTTTACAACAAAAAATGTAAATAAAAAATAATTTAATCATACTGAATAATAAATTAGACTATCTTTCTTCGATTTAAACAGAAAAAAGGTGCAATTTTTTTTTTTGCATGACCTCATTTACTATTCAGTTGTCGGTCTGTGTAACTGTGTGTTAATGTCTATCAGCTGTCGTTGTTCACTTACTGAGTATATTGTTAAACAATTCGAATATTTAATTGTCATTATTCTGTATATTTCAACGAATTATTTAGTACACATTACTGATTTACATATCTCAACAGTAAAAGCGACATAGATAAAATAACATATAAACAGGCACAAGCAAAAGTAAGACGAAGCATCTGCCAGAAAAAAAATGAATCTTGGGAAAAAAATTGCTCAAGAATAAATACATACATAGGAGGAACAAGAAGTTCAGAGAGTTGGAAATTAATTAGCAATATGAGAAAAGTAAAATATACAGATATTATATCACCAATAACACTACAGAAATGGGAAAATTACTTTAAAGAGCTCCGTATGAAGCGCCGTTTGGGTCATAATTAAATGTGGGAAATATTTATTTTTGCATCGTGAGAAATATATTTTTTTAAGAAATAAATAAAAATACTGAGAAATAATTTTTATTTCTTAAATTATTTTTTATTTTGTGTGCTATAATGAAATGAGGGAAATATTTATTTTTTAAAATATTTCTCCCGGTCGACACAGGGCGTTTCGGGAAAAATATTTTTCAAAATATTTCTCCCGATTGAAGCCGAGCTTTTCGGGAGAAATATTTTTTTAAATATTTTTTCCCGGTCGACGCAGCGCATTGCAGGAGAAATATTTATTTAAATATTTCTCCCGGTCGACGCGGCGCAGTTCGGGAGAAATATTTTACGCACAAAAATATTTCTCACAAAGTGCAATGCTTCGTCTGGGAGAAATAATTTTCATAACTATGCTAGTTTCCGTTAGATGGCACAGAGCTAGTGGACGCGTACGTACGCGTCCACAAGCAAAACACAAACACCTCTGACAAACACGGGGGGTGGCCACGGCCACGAGCACTCACTACTACCATTTAATAAATATTTAATATAATAATATATATATATATATATATATATAATAATATAATATTTAATAAATAATATATTATTTATTAAATGCTACTACGCACTCCGGTAATAACAGCTAGCTCAGCGCCATCCAGCGGTAACTAGCTCTGTGCCATCTAACGGAAACTAGCATAGTTATGAAAATTATTTCTCCCAGACGAAGCATTGCACTTTGTGAGAAATATTTTTGTGCGTAAAATATTTCTCCCGAACTGCGCCGCGTCGACTGGGAGAAATATTTATTTAAATATTTCTCCCGAACTGCGCCGCGTCGACCGGGAGAAATATTTAAATAAATATTTCTCCTGCAATGCGCTGCGTCGACTGGGAAAAAATATTTAAAAAAATATTTCTCCCGAAAAGCTCGGCATCAATCGGGAGAAATACTTTGGAAAATATTTTTGCCGAAACGCCCTGTGTCGACCGGAAGAAATATTTTAAAAAATAAATATTTCCCTCATTTCATTATAGCACACAAAATAAAAAATAATTTAAGAAATAAAAATTATTTCTCAGTATTTTTATTTATTTCTTAAAAAAATATATTTCTCACGATGCAAAAATAAATATTTCCCACATTTAATTATGAGCCAAACGGCGCTTCATAGCTCCGTACCGAAAACAGAGAAGAATTTAAGGAAGAATATAGAAACGAGAAGCAAGGTATAATAACGATGGGATCTCCAATAAGAATTACAATTGAAGAGATTAAAAAGGTTTGTACAGAACTGAAGAATAAAAAAGCACCTGGCCCGGGAGAAATTCCAGGAGAACTTATAAAAAATGGAACCAACATGTTGTACGAACATCTAAGAAAATTATTTCAAAACTGTGTTAACAAATCTAAGGTACCAGAAGAGTGGAAGACATCTTTCATGTCTACTATTTACAAAAAAGGCGACAGGTGCAACCGCGACAACTACAGAGGATTATCGGTCACCAACAGTATTAGCAGAATATACGGGAAAATATTAAAAACCAGAATTGAAATTGAATACAGTGAAATGGAAGCCGAAGAACAAGCCGGTTTTAGAGCTGGCAGATCCACTATAGATCATCTCTTTTCTGTTCACAGATAATACAGAAAAGAGCTGCACATAATCAAGAAACACACTGACTATTCGTTGACTTAAAAAAACATACTTGCCAGTACACAAATTATGGAATATACTAGAACAAATAAATATTAATGTTGAAATTATAAAAGCTGTAAAATCATTATATGAAAATTCAGTAACAAAAATTAGGATTAAGAACAAACTGACACCTGGATTTAAAGTTACAAAAGGCCTGAAACAAGGATGCTGTCTGTCACCTACACTTTTTAAAATCTACCTCGAATATGCTCTAAAAAATTGGAAAAGGAAGTGTAAAGATATGGGAGTACAAGTAGGGAATAACACGGTATACACTTTATCCTTCGCCGATGACCAAATTGTCATGGCTGAAGACTACGATGATTTAAATTTTATGACAAGGAAACTTATTGAAGAATATAAGAAATTTGGACTGGAATTAAACATAAATAAAACCGAGTATATGTGCATCGGAGGCAGTGGCGGAACTACCATACAGCAAAAGGGAGCGGCGCGGGGGGGCCCAGGCCGCTAGGGGGCCCGAAGTCCGCCTAATTCGACACTATCCGTTGAATTCACTTACACAAATTTTGATGTTAGACAGATATATAAATAATTTATAATATCACAGGAATATATTTTACGTTAAAGTAAACTAAAAAAATAAAAACTCAGTGAGTTACCAAGGTGGTAATTTGAACTTTAACATCTAATTTAGATTTAAAAGAAGTAATACGTAATTTCGCCAACGCCAAAGCACGACGCAGACAATTTACATAGATTTAGAAAATATTATTTTTTTATTTATTTTGTAGTTATTTTGTTTTAATTATGTATTAAATGTTATTTTCATTTAATTTATTATTAAATAAATAACAGTATACTCTTTATTCAATTATATCGCAATTTCACTGCAATATATATTTATATAGATTTAAATAAAAATAAATATATCATCACGGCATATTACCCATTTCTTGGTGTGCCAGTATCTGCAACACATGTAGACATCGGTAATGATGACGATATATTTTACCGTGTGGGCGCTTACCAGGCGTCACCTCACGGGCACTCATAGCTGGTGCGGAGAGTGCACCACAGGGGTTACTTTTGTGCCATTTAAAATTGGAAATATTTGGCATCTGTCGGGATCGAACCCGGTTCCCCCAAGTTCGCGACCAGACACTCAGGCACGCGGCCACGGGACCCCATATATGTATACATAGATTTAGAAAATATTATTTTTTTATTTGTTTGTAGTTATTTTATGTTTTAAATATGTAATAAATGTTACTTTTATTTCATTTATTGTTAAATAAATAACATTATACTCGTAATACTCTCCATTCAATTATATCGTAATTTCACTGCAAGTTGAAGAGGCCTAATTTGAATTTTGCGGGGGGGGGGGGGGGGGGCAAAATTTGAAGTTCCGCCACTGATCGGAGGAGAACAAACTGATCTAATATTAGAAAATAACGATTGCATAAAACATTGTAAAGAATATAATTACTTGGGTATGAAAATTACAAATGAAGGAAAATTAGACCGTGCAATAAAAGATAGGAATACACAAGCAAGAAAAGCTATTACACTACTCAATGGAATACTATGGGACAGACAAATAACCAAAGAAAATAAGATAAGAATATACAATACGGTTGTTAAAAGTATTATGATATATGGTAGCGAAGTATGGCCACTTAAGAAAAATACAGAAAATATGCTAAATGCTATAGAAATGGACTACATGAGAAGATCAGTGGGAAAATCACGAAAAGAAAAAATAAGAAATGATAGAATAAGAGAAATAATGAATTACGAACACGAAATAACAGAATACATAAAAGAAAAACAGTTAATATGGTATGGACATGTACAAAGAATGCCAGAAGAAAGAATTCCTAAGCAGGTCCTAGAATGGAAACCGCAAAGGAGACGGAAAAGAGGAAGACCGAGAAGTTGGACCGAAGGAATCAATGAAGAAATAAGAAAAAGAGGACTAGAGGACGAAGCATGAAGAGATAGAGATGAATGGAGATTAGGAATCGGAAGACGTCAAAGAACGTTGTAAACCGAATGATATATATATATATATATATATATATATATATATATATATATATATATATACCGTGAGTTTCGGCTAAGATGCAACATTTACTTTACTGTTATTAATGTATTACCATGGATACTAGTTATTATATGTACTGCATCGTTCCAGATAAAATGCAACATAGGTTGTCAAAGTTGTCAATGTCAAATTAATTTTTCTTATCATTACTCTTCAAAGACGTTTAGAAAAGAAGAAATGATTCGAATGGTTACTTGGTAGGTATAATGTTTATAATTTAAGAAATGTGTGTGATATGTTCAGTTTCGAGAATATTTTCAAAACTTAAGTGATGGATGTTTGTGTAAGTATCATAAGAGGACAAGAACAAGAACTGCATGGACTGAAGAAAAGAGAAATAATTTACTAACAATAGAAAATAATTAGCTATCTATGAAAATTTTGGCAAATATATTAGCAAAACTTCTGTATTTAGATTATTAAAAGACGACAAATTTCATCTTTAACATTTTCAAAATCACTATGAGTTAAGAAACAATGACAATGAGAAGAGAATTGTCTTTTATGAGCTACTTTTTGAGAAAATTAATATCGATCTGGTTTTGACGAGCAAAATTTTGTTTACTGATGAAGCAAATTTTTTGTACAACAGGAGAAGTAAATTCACAAAATATATTTGGAACTGCTATATAAAATAAGATTATACCAAGTTTAAATAACTTCCTTTAGTGGTTTTTTTTTTTTAAATCTAAAGTATATACAAGAGAAATTGAAGACATTAATTTATAATTAGAGGGACTTCGTCAACATTCTGTCTATGAACATTTTTATAATCGTCTAAATTATAGTTTAATTGTTAATGGTGCAGTTTTTGAAAATATGTTCTAATTTGTGATTGAAATATATTGATTCTTTATTGCTACTACTCTTACGTTATTTATGCATCAGTAAATTATGATAAGTTAATTTGACATTGACAACTTTGACAACCTATGTTGCATTTTATCTGGAACGATGCAGTACATACAAAAACTAGTATCCATAGTAATATATTAATAACAGTATAGTAAATGTTGCATCTTAGCTGAAACTCACGGTATATACTGATTTACAAACTACCAGCGAGTTATGTACTGTTATATCGGTACATTGTGAAAGTGACTCAATCCGTTTGAAAGGTAGATTTATTAATGAACTTTGTTTATTTTCCCGAGTCATTAACAGGGCACTGATAATCGCTCGCCTTTATTTGTATTTTAAACAGTACTTTGGTATATTTCGGGTTCCGAAACTGAATTTATTTATTTGTAGTAAAATTCTTTTCACAGGTTCATATTTTACTCAGTTGAGTGTAGAATTTTTATTAGAAAATCCCCTAAGCCTAATAGTGTGTTATATTTTCCTTTACGGTTGGGCATACAAACAGTGGCGCCTAGTAGATTTGCTTGTTCGAATTCTAGGTTCGACTGTTTAGAATCGGGAAGTTCTTCCGCAGGAACTGTTGGTGCTGCAGGAGAATTCCGCTCTGAATTTAAGCATCAACAGTTTGCTGGGCGGCTGGGACGGGCCTCTCTCTCAATGGAGGTAAAAGCTCGGGAGCCACAGGCGGAGCAAGAGCAGGAATATTGTTACAAGTGTAGGGCGAACACGCCTCGCCTATACCGGAACGAGCAGGGGTGGCTATGTGCGGGATGTGGTCCAGAGAAGAAGACGTGTAATAACGAGGGCTGCGACTTCCAGGTAAGAAACCAAATTCTTGTGTGAACTGCATAAGGGTGAATGAACTTGTATTATTCAATTTTGCAACATATTTATTTACAATAGCTATTTGTGTATTAAGAGCGCAAAATGCGACATTGTCGATTGAGAGGTTGTTGCCGCGCGACGAAGGAGCGCGGCATTCTCTCGAAATCGACAATGTCCATTTGCGCTCGAAACACACACAAGATTTTTTTCTACAGTCGCCACAATGGGGTCCTCCACCATAACAAAAAATAATAAAATGTATACTTTATACTTACAGTACTGCTCAATAAATAACGATTGGCTAATACAAAAGATACGGTTTAAACTTAAAAAGGCTTTTAAATGATTATATCGTTACATTAGCCATCTATTCCATAAAAAAAAACCAAAATTAGAGCTTGGAGGCAAGGATTTGTGATGATTTGATGAGTTTTTGTAGCAAAATGTGTGGTTAGTTGTCACGCCTGTCACACTGAAAAAATTAACAAATATTTCAAGGAATTTGTGATTATATAGACATGTATGTGCATTGACTGACTTCTCGCAATGGGGAAGTTTAGCGTTTTTTTTTAATTGTTTTATTCCATGGGAAATGACTTGAAAAATGATGTAACATGTTTTATTTTTTTCAAAAATTCCCAGGTTTTCCGGAAAAGCCGATTTTAAGCTGTGATAACGTCGGCAGAGGCTTGGCGCAACGTATGTCGAGTGATACACTGACGCACGCGGTTACGGTTACCAGTGAAGCGCTTTTACGCTTTGTTACGACCTACGTTCAAGTAGTTCGATTTCACCGTTCTGTCTGAGTTTGCGCATTACTGACTTGTGACGTACTTAGAGTTTACCTAAAGAATATTAATTATAAATAAATGGAGCAATAATTTTAATTTTTAATTTCAATTTCAGCAGTCATTTATGGTATATTTGTGAGAAAATAGTATGTTATGTAGAATTTTTACCATGCTAAACTTCCCCATTATTTAAGTAACGAAATAACTAATAACTTTATTGTAATCAAAATAAATAGTTAACTATAGATCAGATGTCAGTACGACTCGCAACTATCCTACCACCATCTGTGTACAATCATTCCTATTACTAAACATAACTGTTCACACAATTTACTTTATATTTAATTTTATTTTATCGTTATTTTCCATTCTTCTTGAGTTTTTATTCAATTTAATCTAAGCATTTTATACTTTCGTTTTTGTAAATGAATGCCCTATTTCATTTTCACAGTAGTGTGGCATTTTGTTAGGTTATATTAAATACCGACAGAACATATGTCAAATTGACTTGTGAAAGTGATAAATGTGTAATTACAGTGCCATTAGTTCCTAACTAAACATTTTCATTAAGAATGTAGACAAGTGACATTTCTCAACATTGTATACTTAGAAATTTGGACAGCGAGCGTTTTTTCTACTTTGTCGCGCATGAGCGGCAAAGTGACATTTTGCGTTGACAAAAGAGAGCGCAAATGGCTACTTTCTATAGTGACTGTAGAAAAAATAAATAACATGTTTGTAAATAAATAAGTAGTTATAAAAAAAATTAAAATATGAATTAAATATTATATCTCTAAAGAAAAATTTTTAAAAAATTCAGTTTCCATAAATTGACCTTAACTAAAAAAGACAAATTGTATCACAAACTATTTATTTAAGGGACAATCATATTGACATTGTATATCTATAAAATATAAAAATAAACTATTTTAATACATAAAAAAAAGTTGTCTGTAGAAAATTGTTGAAACTATGGGAAACTAATTCCTTCTGGTTATAAATATTTATTCCAAGTATAATTCACCAAATCTATAACAAAAGATTGAAATATCATTGCAAATCAAATAATTATGACAATATACTTACATGAATGTGGAAACAAACAATAAACAATGAATATTTTTTATTTCAATACTTTTAATTGTTTTACACTTTGCTTTATACTTATGTTTACTTTGCGTGTTTTTCAACAAATGTATAATAAAAGACCGAAATATTACAAATCAAATAATTATAATAATATTTTTACATTAACACACGCTTCAACATGTTTTATCACGCCTCGCCATAAGTCGATAAAACAGAAAAACAACCATTTTGTTGTAGTTTAAAAACGACAAAAGTGCTATGCGCGTCTGGGTTGCGTAGAAACATATTGCTTCCGGTTACCTATCTTTTAAGTGGTCTTGTTATAGTATTATTCTGTCTATAATAAAGACCTACATCAATTTTCTGTAGCGTGCATAATAAGAAAGTTTTTCATATAAGAAACACGAATATGTTCCATACTGTACAGTATGTCTGCTGTAAGCGGGCCACCATTGCTAACTTTCTTATTTGAAGAGATAGAAAGACGATTAAATGGACAAAGTTGGGCGATATTATACGACAAATTTAACGGTGGAAAATACAAAACAATTGAACATCAAATACGCGACTTATTCAACAAAATAACATTTTTTAAATAGAATGCCATATTGAAAATGGTACCATTTAAAAGATTTTTATTATGTGAATATAAAAGTTCATTATCACTATGCCTCTAAAATTAAAAACAAAAGAGTTATTTCTAGTTGAAATTTAAATATTTTATTTCATATTTTAATACACATAATATCATTGTTGCTATGGAAAAAACAAAAACAAATAACGAAATTAATTATTAACTAGTAAACTTAAAAAAAATTGTTCAAAATGTTGACCATTTCTTTCACGACAAATGTGTGCTCTTTTTATCACAGACTTCATTGTTTTAGTCAACATCCTTTTTGATATTAGAGCACAGGCAGCAGTAATTCTGTTTTTTAATTCATCAACCGTATTCACTGGTCTTTGATATACTTTATCTTTAATAAAACCCCAGACATAAAAATCTAGGGGCGTAAGGTCAGGTGACCGTGCTGGCCACGGAACAGGGCCATATGTGCCAATCCATTTTTGAGGGAATCTATCATTCAAATAGTTCCTAAAATATGTTCTATTGGGTTGAGGTCTATTAGGATATAGCACTGGCTACAGAATTTTTATTGCACTTTGCATAAACAAAAAGCATATCAACTAATTCATCATTAGTATATTTTTCCATTTTGTTGACAGCATCTATCCATAAAATGTCAATTGTTCTTTGTTTAATGTTAGTTTCTGTTGTTTCCATAGCAGAATGATATATGTATGTGTATTAAAATATGAAATAAAATATTTAAATTTCAACTTGAAATAACTCTTTTGTTTTTAATTTTAAAGGCGTAGTGATAATGAACTATTATATTCAGATAATAAAAATCTTTTAAATGGTACCATTTTCAATATGGTATTCCATTTAAAAAAAAATATATTTTGAATAAGTCACGTATCTGATGTATTTTCCACCGTTAAATTTGTCGTATAATATCGCCCAACTTTGTCCATTTAATCGTCTTTCTATCTCTTCAAATAAGAAAGTTAGCAATGGTGGCCCGCTTACAGCAGACACACTGTACATGTATGTACTTGAGGGTGTGAGTGGAGTGGTGTATATACATTTATTCACAATCATTATAGTAATATACCGATTCCTATCTTTTTGGAGGTTGGGAAATACGTCATTCCTAACTTCAATAACAATCTCTTGGGTTGGAAATAACAGATTTCACTTCCATCTCTTGGGTTGGAAATGTTTATGTAGGGGTTGCCTAGCAACATTGCCATTAAGTAGGCTAAACAAATTTTAAGCTGTCAAAAATATTAATAAAATTAAAGGTTATAATCATGGTTATAACCAGTGACCTCTATATACAAAATGGACCGACGGCTTGAACAACTTGCGTGTATCCACCGAGAATACCACCCGCCTAACTGGTGGGGTGTCTATCTCTCTCTAACTTTCGTGTATAGAGGTCACTGGTTATAACCTTAGACCAGGAATAGAGGGGAGACAGGGCATATTCTCGCGTATATTTCCAAATCATCTCTGCGATTTTGACCCTTATTGAATCAGCTGGAATAGCTAGTCGACCAGTTAAATATTGTTGTTACAGTTGACCAAATCTAAATAAATACTTGATTATCCATAACATAAATAAAACAATTTAAAACTAAGAAAACTATGAATCAAACTAAAGATGTATGTATTCAAGAACGTCAGAAGTCAAAATAATGATTGATAACGTCGGGTGACGCTTGTTGATTTTGAAAACTTATTCGTTCGACTGCACACGTATGTAACACATCTGGTCGATTGGGCTATTGCAGCTGACTTTGACGTTTCAATAAGGTCGAAAGTCGCTATGATGATTTGGAAAGTCTTCTTACGGCGAAATACATAGCATGCCCTGTCTCCCCTCTATTAGGCAATCCAGAACACGTGACTATTTAAAGGTCCAATATGGCGACAGAGGGCAAACATTGCGCTGTTTCATTCCTTGTTTTGCTGTTGTTTGCAATAATTGTCAGTAATTCTACGTGATCGTGTGTGCATTTTAACTAATCCGAAATAGATAATAAATATTTTGTAAAAAATCGTTAATTTAAATATGCAAATGGTTACTTTAATTACTTATTTTATTTTACTGCATTTTGGCTTCATTATGTTTGTCCTACAATTTTTGGTAAATTTATCTAATGAATTAGGTCATTAAATGGAAAATTTAAATACATATTTAGTTCATTTCTTTATTTATATTTAGTTCAATACTTACTACGATATAAACGTAATCATTTCATCTAAGGTTGTATTTAATTTTACTATAATTTGTTATTACAAATTTAGAAAACTTAACTAAATCAACTTAGATATTTTAAATGAAACATAGAAGGCTAAAAAATAAGGAATTTAGTTAATTTAACTACAATTTAGATGTTTTTTCTTTCTGTCTATCTGTAATAAAATTTCATATTTATTAATGATGGAGAAGGAGCGTCCAGATGTTGGACGTCGTTATATGGAGAAAATAGAAACTATTAACTACATACATCCTTTCACAATTTCTGACCAAAATGTGGATTTTGGAATAGATGCTGTATCTCCAGTGTCAAGTATGGGTATTGTGTCGTATTTAGTATTAATACACAGTAGTTACACTGCACAGTAAATGATAGCTTACAAATCCCTGGAAGCACATAAATATTTTGAAGCAGGATTTACAAAAATAGGCTGCATCAAATTGGATAACGTTTTTGTTCTTATTGGAAAAGTAAAGTTTCGCTACACACATACAACTAACGGTTATTTAAAGATTACTTTATTTCCAGGTTCTGTACCTAAGATTAATTTTATCCTTAATGGACTCATGATTTACGCTCCCTACAATTGTACAATGGGATGGGACCTAATATTCTCTAGTGACTATAATAAGATCTAAGATATAAACAAATAACACTATTTTCACTGTTATTTATTTAAAAATACCGTTCAATTTTCGAACTTGGGTGTAATTTAAATGAATTAGTTAAAATTTTAATGGTGGATAAAATGTTATATGTAGGGTATTTGTGTTTTTGTTCCGTTTTATCCACTCGAGAAAATTAAAGGTTCGAACTTATTTTCACATTCTTTGGTGGATAAAACGCTTCTTAAAACAAATAAATAACTATTGTCAATACTTACTAAATCCCTATATACTATAATATTTATAAAAATCGTCCAAAAATCAAGGTTTAGCACAAGTAAAGTTCTTACTTCAACATGTGAAATACTTATGACAGCTCAATGTTTGCCCTCTGCCGCCATATTGGAACGAAGTGTGACGTAGTGTTGGATTGCCTAATTCCTGGTCTAAGGTTATATATAAGGTTTAGATTTCTGGTCGGTGGTTATAACTCATTGCCGGCAGTACCACAGTGTGGTTAGAATGTCAGCTTTGTGATCAGCAAGTCCGAGCAGGCTACACAGCAGCAATATGTTGGATGGGTGAACGCTCAGCAACAAAAATTTATCACACTGCGGCTCGGTGCGCCCGGCACCCTTACACCGAAAGCTACTAAAAGGGTTACAGATTATATAATATAACTCATTGATTTATTTTGAAAATTGTTCATTTAAAATGAGGATGATTGTGAATAAAATAGTATACATAACCTCGCGTTCTATTTCACCTCTAGGCTTCGTCTCTCGGTAATATACATAAGACATCTCCCACCTCGGATATAATATACTATTCCTCTGTCTGCAGGACATCGGCGAAGAGAAGAGGAACAAACACAGAAACTTGTTCTGTCAGCGGCGCACCAGTTGCAGTTATTGTAATGCTGTCTTGCAGCGCGGCACGCAATTGCAGCAGCATTATACAACCTGCAACAAGTTGACAGTAATCGCGGCCGGCTCCAAGTTCCTCGTCCAGCAGAACAATTACTGGCAACGCTTCCTGGTGGAGACCGCTGTGGGCCGTGTTATATGCATGTGCCACTACAACACTCAGTACGAGTTCACTATGCTGGTGTATGCACCTATGCCTTGTGACGAGCTCCACCTACATCGCTGCGAGGTGCAGTTTGAGTGCGCAGGCAACACACGGACATACACACCAGACACACTATATTGTGCTTGGTGGGACTGGAAGGTCAATTGCAAAGAAAATAATTTCCTCACAAACCAACATGAGGTTCATGTTAGCCTTCAGCTCAGCAAAATTGAATGACCATGTAATGATGACATCTTTACTATTATAGTTATTTACGTTATAAGCACAGAATACATTTATACAGAAACGACACTCCTTGTTGGCACCATTGTTGTTGCAATTTTACGTTTATGACCTTGAACTTTAAATTTGTTGGCAAATTTACGCGCGAAATTTAAATAGTTTTAAATGGTAAAAGAAAAATTAGAACATAAAAGTATTAAAATTTTTATTTTATTAACGAATTAAAAAGAAATCAGATAAAATTAACACATAATTATGTTTTTATTAAACAAATACCTGAATTTTACAAATACATTACAATGCAGAATTGTCTATATCTTTGATGTGGGAAACACAAACGTCAGTCTCGATGAATATGTCCCATTTCCTTTTCCATCAAATCTTCTCTTCCACAGGCTTTGAGGCACATTTTACACCTATATTTATTAAATGAATATACATTTTACATGATATTGTAGTCGTTTTTCATAACTTACATTTCTGGATCTTTCGAAAACGAAAAAACATACATTTCCCTTCTTCCATTTTTACTTCCTTGTACGAAGTAAAGGAAGTATTGTAATCGCGAAAAATTTCGGTTTCCAGTTTTCAACGGAAATATCCATTTTGACCATCCCTAAATCCATTTTGACTAATTTCGTCGTGACGTCTGTACGTACGTATGTGCGTACGTACGTATCTCGCATAACTGAAAAACGGGAAGCCGTAGAAAGTTAAAGATTTGTATTTAGGACTGTTATAACATCTAGTTGTGCACCTCCCTTTTTGGTCATTACATAACTTTCGGAAGTGGCACTTTACTTGAACCCTATAATAGATTTTAAAGAAAAACTATATTAAAATATAATCCAAACCTTTTCAAATTTGGTATATAAGACTTTTATGTCAATGGGAATAATATAATTGATTATAGTTAAAAAGGTTTATCCGGAAGTGGTACTTTACTTGTAGCCTATAATGGATTTTAATGAAAAACTATATTAAAATATTATCCGAAACTTTTCAAATTTGGTATATAATACTTTTATATCAATGGGAATAACTTAATAGATTTTGGTTAAAATAGTATAATCGGAAGTGATACTTTACTTGAAGCTGTTACCAGTTTTTCTTGAAAAAAATGTTGTTTTGATTTTAATAATAAATGCTTCATATAAAAGTTTTAGAGACTTAAATTCTGCGTCGAAAACATTAAGTATGATTAAATTAGCTCTTTGTATAAGCGACATATGTAAATTTAAAAATTATGTACTTTTTGATTTCTGTAATTAAGTTTGTTATGAATTAGGACAATAAAATAACAAAAAATAAAGAATTTAATGTCAATGTCAAATTATGTCAAATACGTGCAATTTTATGATGGGTCTGTTATAATACATATTTTAATTATTAACAAAATATGTACATTTAGTGTAACTGGCGTACAAGGAAGTCATGTGGTGTCCACATCAGATATTTTAAATCTAATTATACAGTCTTTATATGAACAAACAAAGTCCTCCCGATTCTCCCTTCTTCGTTTTTTTCATTTTATTAGAAACTAACACCACTTCTAAAATTCACAAACAGATCACAAAATGACATATGTCAAAAGTGAGAAGACGTGTTTGGTTTGCTTGAATTAGCCATAACCCTAAAATGCATAGGCGTGACAAGCTGAGACAAAAGCTCCTCCAGAATATGTGAAATATAATGATTTTCTTTATGATAACGATTTTTCTTATCGTTTGTTGAAAAAATAACATATTTGTTCTTAATAGAAATCAATTTGTGTTTCTCAATATAGGTACTTTTATTATTGACCCCTAACGGAAAATATTCACGTCGAGATAATGAAAAGAACAAAGAATCGTAAGATACGAAAATATGCCGAAACAATCCGATTTTATCCCATTAGCCCTTTAAATTTGTTGGCATACTCTTTCTCTCTCTAATTTTCGTTTCTCTCTGACTGTCGCTTCTGTATAAATGTTTATTCTGTGTTATAAGTCCAGTAAATGAGTTTTTACGGTACGAATAAGATGTCTGGACGAGGCGACGAAGGAGCCGAGTCAGGAATTTCTAAATGAGTACCGTACAAGTCATTTAACGGATGTATGACGTACATTTTATTTCATACTTGTGTCGCATTTTTTCACCAAAGATTGCCATAATACCTCATTTTTTTCTTTAAAAAAATCATATCGTTTTGGTCTTAATAAAAATAAAAAAATAATGACAGAGACCAATTTTCGTGACATTTCTAATATTTGTTAAAAATGACTACGAAAAACGATTGTATGATTTTATACCATTCACACGTAAACACCTTGGGTGGTAGTATGAACAAGTGATTAAGGGTGATTAGCTAGGAGATGACTAGCAGTGTTTTAGTGCTGTTAATCGTTTATAGATTATTTTAGAGAAAAGTACTTCAAATAGCAGTTATAGAAAAAATAATTGTGCACAACTTTTATTTGAAGAATTTTTCTCTAAAATAATCCATAAACGATTGACAGCGCTAAAACAGTGCTAGTCAACTCCTAGCTAATCACCTTTAATCACTTGTTCATACTACCACCCCTTCAGTTTATAAAAAATGGGAGTCCTCCACTTTTAATTTTTACCTTCCATCACCTTTAGGTAAGGAAGATATTGTCTTTGGTCAAAAAATTCTGTGGTGAGTTTTTAATGGATAAGCACGTTTTAGGGTCCCTACAATAAGATTTTACTAATTTTACGATGTCTGTCTGTATGTGTCTGACAATAACTCCAATACTACAATTCTAAAAATTGTAATTCTTTCGTATTCCTCTACTTTACATCCATATGAAGAGCTGATTAGATTTTGGTTATAATTGGATAACCGGAAGTTTCCTTATTTGAAATTCTTAACAGTTTTTCTTAAAAAAAAAACCAAGTTAAATATTATTTTTTGACATTTTATGTGAAAGAATATCTTGTTGTCTATATGGTTTGATTATACATTTTCCTTCATGTTCAATAGATATACAGGTGAGTCTGGAAAAATGCAAACGCCCCCCCTCCCCCCTTTTATTTTTTATTATAGATAATAGACAAAAAAAATGGCTCATATTACGACCAACTTTTATTTTTTAAATAGCAATCTATAATTATTTTACTAAAATATAAACCGCCATTTTTTCTCTTTTCAACGATGTAAAAGTTGTACTCGTATATTAAATACATATATGAAAAAATTCGAAAAAAGTATGATAATTGAACAATATTAAATATTATTTTTATTCGAATATTCTAGGTGGCTATGTAAAAATTAAATTTAAAAGTTTATTTATTAATTTAAAAAAGCACGTTTAACAAATAACAAAAAATTCCATTTTATTTCGTTGTTTTTTATTTTACATTTTGTTTATTTTCACATAGCCACCTAGAATAATTTCTAATAGTGTACAATTATCTTATTTCTCTCGAATTTTTTCATATATTTGATATACAAACTTTTACATCGTTAAAAAGAGAAAAAAATTGTGGTTTATTTTAGTAAAATAACTATAGGTTGCTATATAAAAAATAAAAGTTGTTAGTCGTATCTTGTAAACTTGTAGTGGTAGCACGTACTTCTATCAAAAGAGGCATTTGTTTTCGCTTTTCGCTACGAAGTGAAAATTTGGTAGCATGCGTGTATCAAAATATTCGCCTGCAAGCGTACGACTCGAGGCGAAAGTGTCAAAGTAACGTCATTATTTTCCCACAATTCTATTTAAAGTCAATTTACATATAATTTATACATTTATTACATACAACTGTCATAATATTTTTTATTTTAATAGTATAAAATCCAATAATTTCCGAATCAAAAAATGGATATAGAATTCTAAAGTGCATGCTACCAAGATTCGTAAAAGTAAAATCGCATTCGCCTGCTTTCTATGATAGAATTCTAAAGTGCGTGCTACCACTACTGGCTTTATAAAAATTCTATATCTGCCATTAAATAGTATATTTAAAATAATAAAACTTATATGAGCCATTGTTTTTTATTACATATAATAAAAAATCTGTTGTGGCCAGCACAATACCTCTCGCCATTTCCATTTTATATAAGTATTGTATTGCACTTCGCTATCGAACCGTCGTTTTATAATAAAATTACAGAACTTTACCCAAATATTGTTTTTTATTGTATTTAACATGTCTTCTGCACACATACAATTCTAATTATATCTCTTTTCATTGTAAGGGGAAGTTCCGAAATGTCAGAGATTCTTCCAATTCATTAACTAGATAACATTAATATGTTATAAGCATTTGAATTTGTCAACTGCTTTCCTTAATATAGTTTAGCCTCTGCGATGTATTACATCCGATTATTCTATATATTATAGTATCTTTATCTCTAAATCTATACAAGATATAATAAAAATTTTAAGTATATTAGGTGGAAAATTTTATGTTCTTCAATATTTGTAATAACAAAAATTTGCCCAATTGTTACCAAAATCTAATCAGTTCTTCCCATGAATGTCAGATTGAGGAAACTGCAGTTAAATATATCAATAAAAAAGAATAAATATATACTGATTTTAGTTATGTCTTACGACACCGAGCGCTAGTGTTGCAGGGCATGAATGCCTACTACTTTATCATTGCAGTTGACTATCTTAATAGTATCTGTTGTCTGTGGTTGCCACTGGCTTCGCAATAACAAACGTCAATGTTCACAAATACAGTGATGCCACAACTCACGCCATCTACTGTTCGATTGTAAAAACTTAAAAGGCAACCCTCGTAATTGTAACGGTTTAAATAAAACACGGATTACTTATATGAACATATAATATTAAACAATGTTACATTAAAAACTTGCTTAATAGATACACAGAAGTTAATTCAATAATCAAAGCGAATTAAATAGAATCCTGATAGAATCAAAAACACAAATGGAAATATGTCAAATTCAAATGTTTCCCACGCATCCTTATTTTCCACCTCAGAAAAATACGTGGACCAATAGTTGCTTAGAAATAAAATATGCAGGTTCTTAAATTGACGTTAGCGACATCTATTGACTGGAATTGAGTACTACTGGCAAATGCCCGGCACACGCCGTATAAGTTTCCCAACGTTGGATGGCAGCACCCTAGCCATGAACTGTTGCCGCCGATAATTTTGAATGAATTTTTATTGTGTTTCTGACATAAAAGTACAATTATAAAATCAAATCCATATGAAATATTTAACTATTATATTTTTACCAGTAGTATAACTAAAAATTCATTTTTCTCAAAATGATTTAACAAACAAATACTTTGTTTTATATTTGGACTTAAATTTTATTATTTTTTTCTTTTTTCATCCTTTGGTAAACTATAAGAACATAACAGTAACGCAATATTTAAAAGAAAAATCCAAATACAAGATAGTTTTATATAACTATCTGTCACTCTTAATACCGGATTGTCCAATTGTGAGTACTTTGGCCTAGCGCGTGCATACTAAAGAGCACAAATTTTATTACATAGTTCTAGAATCTAGATAGTTCATAGCTAGGGTGGCGCTATAGTTACTCTATATCACCACCACCTGCTCCCAATATTACCAACTTACGGTAAATGCGTAAAATATCACACTATTTATATCAGATCACTTTGCAATTATTGAGAATAGCTACAAGTTATAAAGTGAAAAATTTTCACTGCATATTATCATTCTGGTGAAATTTGAGAATAGGGGATTCCATTCATATTGAATTTTTATATAAATTATATACACAATTATTTCTTCCCATATAACTGTGTTTTGACGCAAATTTCTTTTCTATATGTTTTATCACTTTTTTATAAATGCTAGAATATATTACACACTTTCAAAACGCGCGGATTTTTTCGGGCTTGATGACGCAACCGAACACAATAAGTAGGCGTTCCCTTCATCAAACCAGTAACTACCAGACTGTTTCACTTCAGTATTTGGTTATGGGGTTTTGTGGCTACACGCTATTATTTTTACAAATACTTAAATACCAATAAACTATAACTACAATACACTAAATTTAAGATAAGTAAAAGAAAAGAAAATGAGATCAACATGAAATTTTCAATTTTAACAGCCGCACAACATTGACAAATGATTTAGAACCTGTGATAACAACAGCCAAGACTGCAGCTGTTGAGAGAGAAAGCACGATATAAAGTCAATGCTCTCCACCACTGGGTTCGCTTCCATCGTAAGGCGGGAAACGCTGGATACCAAATATTTGCCATTTTTTTTCCACAAGAAGCAGAATTTTAAAAAATTAAAAATTAGGAAATTTCTGAATTTAAAAATACTATAACATATAAAAAAATCAAAAAATCGTGGAATCCACCATTGAGCCCAAATCTAACGTTCCTAACAAAATAAAAAGAAATGTCTCATAAGAATGAGGTGCGTATGAAACGCCATTTTAATATTTATTCTATATTTAAATTCATTTTTGGATGTTCTTATAATATTTTTTGATATCCAAAATGTTTTAAAGACGTCTTAAATTCAAATATTTATAGATATCAAAAATTCTTTTTTAGATATCAAGAATTGAATTAAGGATATCAAGAATTAAATTAAGGACATCAAAAATTGAATTAAAGATATCAAAAATTGAATTTTGGATATCAAAAATTCAATTCTGGATATCACATTTCCATAAATAATATGTCCAAAATTCAAATTTTTGACGTCTTAAATTAATTTTTGATATCAAGAATTGAATTATGGATATCACATCTCCGTAAATAACATGTCCAGAATTCGAATTTTTGACGACCTAAATTAATTTTTGATATCAAGAATTGAATTATGGATATCACATCTCCGTAAATAACATGTCCAGAATTCGAATTTTTGACGTCCTAAATTAATTTTTGATATCAAGAATTGAATTATGGATATCACATCTCCGTAAATAACATGTCCAGAATTCGAATTTTTGATATCAAGAATTCGGTGCGCCATCTAGTTTAAAATGACTGAAATACTTTGTGTCGGTAAATCAGATTGAATTCTTGATATCAAAAATTGAATTCTTGATATCCAAAATTCAATTCTTGATATCAAAAATTCAATTCTTGATATCAAAAATTCAATTCTTGATATCAAAAATTGAATTCTTGATATCCAAAATTCAATTCTTGATATCAAAAATTGAATTCTTGATATCCAAAATTAATTTAAGATATCAAAAATTCGAATTTGGGACATGTTATTTATGGAGATGTGATATCCATAATTCAATTCTTGATATCCAAAATTAATTTAAGATGTCAAAAATTCAAATTCTTGATATCAAGAATTCATTTAAGGATATCAAGAATTGAATTAAGGATATCAAAAATAGAATTAAAGATATCAAAAATTCAAATACAGATATCCAAAATTGAATTGTGGATATGTTAAATTTACTTTTTGATGTCGAAAATTCAGTACCATTTTAAGATGTCTAAAATTTAATCTTTGATATCTATAAATGTATTTTTGATATCCTTTATTCAATTCTGGATATCTAATATTCAATTTTTGACATCCTAAATTATTAAAGGATGTCTGAAATTAATTTTAGACGTCCTTAATTATTTAAAGATGTCCATAATTCAATTTTTGATGTCTTTTAATAATTAAGGATATCTGAAATTAAATTTTTGACGTCTTTAAATAATTGAAGATGTCTTTAAATGTAGAATAAATACTAAAACGGCTTTTCATAGGTGCGGGATGCCACATGACTTTGACAAGTGCTTGTGGGGCCCAAACATGGTTGCCAAGAATACGGCTTATGTACTTTGCCTGTGATGCCAAATAAATTTGAGTGTACAATTAATAAATAAAATAGTAACGCTAGTTATTATTAATAAATATCATGTTGTTTTACTTTCTAACATATAAACTTAATTTTCAAAATATACAAGACGTTCAACATTCATCTGATGGTTTTCCTTAAATTTAGCGCGCCAAGAAATGTGTCATAGATTTATTTATTTGAAATATTTGGGAAGCCAACAGTTGCCCAATTAATGGCTTCCACTGATTAACAACAACATAAGTAATAACATAGTCACACAGTCCATAACATAAAAAATAATAATAGATAACATGAAAAACATATAAAACATAAAAAAGAATTACATGAAAAACATTAAGTATCTGTATGTAATACACCCTTGAACTGAGCTAGGGATAAATGAAAGATGTCCATGTGTTGATATAATTGATTATAAGTAGGTTATATATTATCTGTGATAAGTTCCCATGACTCTGTTGAAGGGTGAATTCCTGTAATTATTTGTATTGCATTTTGGTACATAAAAAAAGTTTCTATTGCGAGTTTAAATACATGGAATATGAATTCTTATATGGTCTATAATATTATAGTTATCAATATAGTTATTTAATAATTTGAAGAGGAGAAGCATATCAGGTTGCGATCTTCTTTGTTCCAATTGGCAACTGTCTTTAAGCTCGCAGCGCCAAAGCGGAATTTACTTGAACTCACGGAGTTGAGATAATCATATGATAACTATAATATTTGTAGGAGTGTTTTTGTGTTTTCTTCGTGTTTTTTAAACTAATAAAGCTTCGGCAGCAACAAACTCTGCTTAAGAATGTAATACATTTTCAACATGATAAATATTAGTTTTATTTTTTCTATAATTTCTTGCAAATAAGCGAGAATTTCGGCTACTGCTAGTGGAAGGTTTGTGTTCATGCTTTAAAGTGGGCAAATTTTTGGAAGGTACAGCAGTTTTTTTTAAACATTTTCATTTATTTGTATTAACATTTAAAAAAGAACATATACTTATTGCAAATAAAACTTTTCCTCTTGCAGTATACATACCTCTGGTAAAATAATCACTATCAGCCAAATGTAAAGACCTTCATAAATATAGAAAATGGTTTCCCTATTTTTGATTTTATTATCCAGGTTTTTCGCCGGTCAATTTTCTCTTTATCTCCAAATTTGTTCTCGATGATAACATAAATCTTTATTTTTTTGAGAGAAAGAATGGTAACTTACATATTCTGTTTTTTTAAATAACGATTTGCATTGGGGTACAGAACAGTAAATATTACTTATTTTAATATAAAAAACAATTATGCAAAAATTAACGAAACTTCGAAAACAAACTTGTTTTAAAGGTTAGAATGCAATTATTTGTATATAATAATTAATACAATAAGTTAATTATTGTACATACAATACACTATCTGCAAAACAGATCTACGATGGCAAATTTCACAAATTATTGTAATAGAAAGCAAGAAATAATTAAATAATATTAATTTTTTCAGATACGACAATGTTTTATATTGACAACTGTAGAGCATCGATATGACATCTGGTGACTAAATTTTGAACTAGTGCATGACGGTAGGTGCGAGAAAATACAACATAATGTTAGTATACATTTTTTAAAAGTATTTCTTTTATACGAAAATGAATGTTGTAAAACACGGTAAAAGCAATATTATGTGTTGTGTATACGGGTGTCATTCGCTTATGAGTAGGGAAACTCATTTAAGTTTCTACATTTTTCCAAAAATAGGTAAAAATAAAGTGAGTATAACCACAAATGCAGGTATTCAACAAACATTGGAGCTTGGAAGTATGTTTTACGTTCTGGAAAACAAATTTCCTAGTATATGAGAGTATGTTCGATAAGACAGTGACTTTATTCTTCCAGGTAATATTATTAATAATTATATTTGAAACATATTTATGATTATTTAAATTTTTAGAAATTCCTTCTCAACGGAGAAATTTAAAAAAAGTGCTGTACCATCTTTGTGACGACAGAGCACTTTTTTGAAGACAGAGTGATGTTACATTTATAATTTCTCGATAACTATCGGTAATTCCACATAATATAATGTGATTCGCATTCAGAACTTCTTCGCCTGTTTACAAGATTAATATTTTAAATTAAGTAATAAATGAACATTATATACAATCATACCTTCAACAATAATCCTAGAATGATGAGTAGCATTTAGAAAGTCAAATATCTGAACAATACTTAGATTCATTTTGAAGAAACACAAGCAATATTGTATCATATGACAGTGACAGATTGTACACCTACCGTCATGCATCCACCATATTGAAATAAAGTCACTAGATATATAAAGTACCGCAATTGGCCGCCATATTGTGTCGAGCTTCGGAGCCAAATTTAAAATGAATTATCTTGAAACGAGTGCGTTATTACAAAGAAAAATAATCGGCAGTGAAATAAATCTATGAAGGTAATTAATTAATGTTGATTTTATGTTCATAATATTTATAATATGCATACATATGTATAAATACAAAACATAACTGATCAAAATTATAAAGAAAATAATAAAAAATAAGAACAATTAAGGTTAATTTTCTTCAGGTCGTTTGACATGATGACAGCATTGACGCTAAAGTCTCCAGATATAGTAACTTTTATAGGCACAGCCAACTACAACTAGACCCTGATTGGTCTGATTCCGCCATATTGTGTCTTAAAAACGTTCTTCTTTCTCTAACACATTGCTACAAATAATTGCGGTACTTTATATTATCTAATGACTTTATATTGAAAGTGCTTGCAGCGCCTCTATCGGTCATTTCAGTTGAGAATACAGAGCGCGCCAAATCTATCTCAACTCCTAGAGTTCGAATTTTTGCCACTAGTTAGCGTACCGCTTAAAGTCAGTTGCCAATTAATAAAATTTCATTGTAACTCAAGTTGTCAAAGTAAAATTTCAGATGGCAGCACAAGTCGCATAATTTTTTTTAAAAATAAGTTCATGCGTTAGAAATTAAAACAACATGATATTCATTAATAATAACTAGCTTTACAATTTTATTTATTAATTTTACACTCAAATTTATTTGGCAACACAGGCAACGTACACAAGCCGTATTCTTGGCAACCATGTTTGGGCCCCACAAGCACTTGTCAAAGTCACGTTGCCTCCCGCACCTCATGAACTTTGTATTTCAGATTATCATCAAGTTGGAAAGAATTCTTCAGTGCATCTGTTCCATTTGTCGTTTAATCAAGAAGCATTCATGGATCCTCAACTAAACACGGTTAGCGTAGATTCGAAAAACGAAGATACAACAACAATAACAAATTTTCAAAACTTTGAAGAAATTTATATAAAAGAAGAACCGCTGGAAGAAAATCACCAGGATCGAGATTTGTATGAAAATGTGTTACACGGTGTAAAGGAGGAAGAATTTATAACTGATAATGATGAACAAATTCACAAATCATATGACGTTCCAATTACTGAAAATAATGATATTCGGAAATTAGAAAATATTGATTCAAACAGATTTTGTTGTGCGGTATGTAATAAGAGTTTTATGAAGAAGACATTCTTGATAAGACATGTAAAGATACACAATGGAATTCAGGAATTTGAGTGTAAAGTATGTAAAATGTTTATCAGAAATGAACAATCACAAAACCACATGTTAATTCACAGTGGAATAACGGAATTTCGATGTGCTACTTGTAATAAATCATTTACACGACGTGATCATTTTAGAGATCATATTAAAATTCATATTGGAATAAAAGAATTTGTATGTTTGATATGTAACAAATTATTTACAAAACATTTTAATTTAAAAGTTCACATGAAAATCCATAGTGGCATAAAAGACTATGAATGCCGTACGTGCAATAAACGCTTTACACATAGTAGTGATCTGTCCAAACATTTGAAACTTCATACTGGAATAAAAGATTATAAATGTACAATATGTAATAAACAATGAGCCTGTTTCACATTTTTCAAAAACTATTTTAAATGAAAGTTTATGCAATGATTTTCTTAGTAATAATTTTTATTTTAATAATTTGTTGTTATTTGTGGAAATAATTAAATAAAAAGATTGGCGTCCTGAAAAACTACCCCCCACTCCTGTGACGTAGAAGCACATACATTACATCATTAATAACCAATAGGAAAATAGTTTTTCCATCACCTAGGTTTATTCATATTAATTATATAAATAAACGTAGGCTTACAGTTTGTCACATGTTAATAAAAAATCTTTTAATTTGACATTTGACGCAGACATTGCTCATTGTAAATGAATAATAATTACACTCAAACTAAGTCGGACAATTTACCGAAGGTCAGTAGCAGTAGCTGGATGGTGGCTGAATTTATATCAGAGAATGATTGTTTTATTGTTACCGAAATAAGGGGTGTTAAATATCTGAGATAAAATAAAATATAAGAACTGAATTTACTATATAAATTGATAATATATTTTACTTTAAGGTTCTGGTTATGATTCTTACATTGAATCTGCTATAGGATATGTAGATCTACGTCGAGAAAAAATATCTGTATAGTAGATGTAAAGTTTGCCCTGAACATAAAGTGAAACAACAAAAATATACTGTTATCTTGAAGGTGGATGAAAGTTGAAATGATCTTCACAAACATGAAAACACGATTTTTCTGTCATTATCAGCTCATCAATCTATTGCTTCTAGTCACAATTTTCTTTCCTTCGCATCTTTTGACAAATTTATAAACTCTATAGTAGGTTTGTTCCTAACAGTATTTTTGTAAAAAGGCACAATATAATATCGTAAATTACTCATTTTATTTTGAACTTTTTATTACCTACATATTATACAACTTGAACCAATCTTAAAAATTTGACATTTGTTTGACAACTTTGACAATACACTTGACACCAAACACAAAAATTTTTACATTATAAACGGACCAATTAGAACCGCTGAAGATGTATGTGTTCTGACGTCACATTCTGTTTCAGATCACGTGACTTCTTCAAAATTTTATCCAAATTTCAAAAATTAATTGTAAAATATCTAAAGGATATTTCATGATATTTTTAAATTTGAGGCTCTTTAAAGAACAATATCTTTTAAAATTTAATACTTAGAAGTCATATAAAAATTCTTGCAACAGCCCTATTTGCACAAAACAGATATCTACACCAACATATGAAAACTCATAGTGAAACAAGAGACTATGAGTGTAATTTGTGCAATAAACAATTCACACATCGTAGTTACCTATTAAAGCATATGAAAATTCATACTGAAAAAAGAATATGAATGTACAATATGCGATAAAAAACTTCCACATAGTAATAATCTATCTCTACACAAAAAAAAAACATAAAAAATCGTTCACCCATACTATATTATAAAAGCTTGCATCCATCTCCTGCTTGAATCCTTAAAATATATTTTTATAGTTCCTGCCAAATATAGTAAAAAAATATGCAAAAGAGTTACGTCATAAAAACATTACAATATGAAAAGAAACTGAAGTAACGGCCGAGCGGTTTATGTTTAGAAAAACTAAGAAAATAAATTGTTACGCAAGGATTTACTGTAGTTAATTAATTTGTATGTGTATACGTAATACATTGTTTATATAGGTTGGAAATAATAATTTGGGAGTTAGTTGTATTTGATATGCGACAAGAGGAATGGTATTCAGAATAAAGGGAGTGTTTAGTTTCATACTTGGTTTTTCTTATTTTCCTAGTAGTTCTAATAAAATACTGTATTTTGCATACTATAAGAAAAATACATTTCATTAAATTTTCAAAGTCGAACATATTGGCTCGTACCACGATCACGGTTCTAAGACCGGTATTAGTTAAAACCTTGACGACGACTTGACACATACTTCAGGGTTATCAACAAAAATCAGTGATGCCACTATACTGATTAAACCGAAAATGTACTGACAGGCATATTCAATACATTTGGCTTCAATTTATCTTAAAAACAAGTCCAGAGACAAATCATATTAAACAATTTAAAATAATGAAGCCAAATGTATTAAATATGCCTATCGGTACATTTTCGGTTTAATTAATATAGTGGCATCACTGATTTTCTTTATAACCCTGAAGTATGTGTCAAATAGTTAGCACGGTTCTAGCTAACACCAATGTTAGAACCGTGATCGTGGTACGAGCCAATGGCTGGTAGCACAAGCCCTGTTTTAACTAAAACACTGTTTTAAGAAATGTCAAATTCAAATTTCAATATTTAATTTCACCTTTATGTTTAAAGAAAGATTTTTTTAAAAATATTTATTTGAATACAAACTATGGTCTGCTTTAAAATCATATTTTGTTGAATTTGATACTATTTATTTTTGTTATTAAATAATGAAATCTGACATTTCTTAAAACAGCGTTTTAGTTAAAACAGGGCTTGTGCTACCAGCCAATGTTTTTAATGCATTTTTAATTTATTTCAAATAATTTTAGTTCATTTTTCACCACATGTTGGCACTATTGTATTTCATTGGGTGCTTTCCATTTAGCGACACAAGTTGACTCATTTGCCTTCCATTTGTTTTGTGTCGCTGTGAGTCGGCGACTCAAGTCGACTCCTACCGACTCTACAAATCCGTGGAGTCAAGGTGGGTTTGCGCTATATTCAAAGCAATATCCGAAAGAGGGCAGAGTGCATTTATTTACGTGAAAAAATTTGATAGAACTAGAAATAGTTTTTCGTTGTCATTGCATATTGTATTGTATTTTTTATAAAAATATGGAGCTTGTAATTTCTTCATCACTGCTACTGCTGCTGAAAGTTGAATCTAATAGGGCAGCTAAATGTATGTTATTTTAATAACTTAAAATTTACACAAATCAGATTACCTTAATTTTCAAAACGATGTTGTTTTCTTTTTCACCTTAAAAATTTGTCGACATCAAATGACACTTGATTGATACATACAGCCCTAAACAGAGGGCACTATTACGAACACTTACACAGAGCCAGTATATCTTATAGAGTACCGCATTCTAAACATTTGCCGCCATTTTTACTCCAAGTGTTCATGCGGTATATACATAGGATTAGCAAACTCTATTAAAATAATATTTTATTAAGGACAAAAATGAGTAAAATTAAACTTAATAAAATATATAATATGTATATTTAATGATATATTATAACAAAATTTATAAATACAATATAATTATGTGATTAAGGTAAAATATGAGTCTAATTGAGTCTAAAGTCTATTGCATTTGAACATGATAATTTGGGAAAATAATTAAAAGTATTTATTTCCAATAGCATTTTTTGAAAACTTCAGAAATAATTAGACGTATGTATTACTTTATACTTATTTATACTTTTTTTACTGCTATTCTCATACCAACACTTCGACTACCACATTTAGAAGACTCATTCTTTGTACTGATAAATTCAGAACAATGTTTTTTCAATAGAAAATATAATCTTGTTTTAAAATATAATTTTAAAACTTTTTCATAAATATTATGACATTTGGGCAATGCGTTAGTTGACGATTGGATGTAATTTGATGTTAAAGTTTTTAATGTTAATTTTTCGTCTATCAGTTTTTTACTACGTTTTCTGAAAAAAACCTCCGCTTCTAATATAGTATCAAAAAGAGTTTTGGTAGCATATAAAAGCGAATTTTGTTTATAACATTTCAGATCTACTAACCGACTAACAAAACTAATAGCCTGATCAGTACTATCTGTTATAACAGACGGCAAGCAAACCGCACAAGTTTTAAAATTATTTTTTTATTTTCGATAAAACTGATCCTAATAAATAATAGAGTGATTGTTGTTCAGGAATAGTTACTGTAATATCATTATTAAAAATACATGTATCAAATATTTCCTCTTCGACATCGTTTTCTTCTACTCCACTTTCATCTAGTTCTTTATTACATTTTAAAAATTCAATTAACTGCTCCGAATCAGAAATACCATAGCTGCCGTGTTTAGGTGGTGAAAAAAATTGGGAAATAGATATTAACCGTAATGCAGTTTTAAATTCTTTTCAATCTGGTATAGGATTTCGGGACCGAACATTAGAAAATAAATTTTCTAGGGCATCTTGCGTCAATCGTCCTAACATTAAATACTTGAAATTGTTTTTATTAACAAATATCTCCTGAATATGAAGAACTGTTTTTGTTGCCAAGATAACACCAGTTTGAAAAGGTTTCCAATGACCCTTTAAACCAACTTTAATATTTTCTATTATGAATATTACATCATTCAAAAAAGAAATTGTGTCTCGATTTTCTTCTTCATTGTAATGACTTAAAGCTAATTTTGTGGAGCGACAATTCATTATACAAAACCACTTATGCATTATTTCAAAAAACCAGGCAGTTGTTGCATGAATCCTGTGAATTTTGTTTTGTTCAATTAACCACTTAATAGCTGCGGCAACGTCACGATTAACTAAAGCTAATGCGTAACTGACATTCATTTTATCGAAATGACCAGGTTTTATAATATTATCTGTAAGACGCGGTGCTAGTTTTAATTCGCGTTTACTATCTTCACCTATTAATATTTTCACAGGTACTAGATTTATTTCGTTTGAAGGTAATTTGAAATGTTCAACCACATTCTGTGATAAATAAAATGAGTTACCATCTGTCAAAGCAAGACGCAAATTTTTAAAAACGTGCGGTGAATCTGGCATGAAAAATAATTTGTCTTGTTCGTCATTGGAGCATGGATGAGTACAAAAATTTTTTGTTTTTGCATATCTGGAACAAGTTATGCCATTTAACCGCCACAATGCTTGATTTTGGGGACCCATATCAGAAACCACTGCACATATTTTAAGATTTATTGCATTGCACTTCATTATTATTTCAGTGATAATTTTATTAGCCTCGTTGGCATCGTACGAATTCCCTGTGTATTCATACGCAATGGTTTGTTTCCAGCGAGTAGTTAAACCTGCAAGCATGAACACAAGAGCATGTGTTGCGATGTTGCTATTGGAATAATTTTCTTTGGAATGAGGAATTGTGAATTTTCCTAAAAATAATGAACAGTTCTTTAGTCATTAGGCATTTACACTATAAATACAAATAGATACCTATAATTTGTCCAGTAGCGTTATCAAATTGTAATCCTTGTTTTAATGCCATTTCATCTACTAATAAGACAGCATATCTTTCTTCAGGTTTCATGCATGAAATTTTCGATTGTAACAAGGGAAATAAATCATGCAATATACCAGGTTTAAATTTAAAATCTTCAATGCGCTTCTGCAGAGTACGTATAGAAGGAAGTGGATAATTTTGATGTCTCAATTCTTCATAACCGGTTGTACCACATGATAAATATAACTTTAAACATTTTTTTATTGTATCGGTTTGGCATAGACGACCCGTCATACGTCCCCTTTTTAAGAAATCTATTTGGTCATCATTAAAAACATTTTGAATTTGTGTTTTCAAAGTTTAATTTTCTTTATTTAAAATTCTAACTTTTTTTGGGCCAGTTGCAATGCTCTAGTCAATTCTAATATTTTTGGATCTACCTCTTCTGCAACAGGTGTATCACATTCAGTATCTAATATATTTAAACCAGCAGCTTTGTCTTCTTCCATCAGTTCATTAATTTGACACAAATCTATTGAAAAATATAACATTTATTAAAATGTATTTAAAATATACTTTTATGTTTACTTTCTACTACTTTAATGCATCGAACTGCTGGTGGCTTTCTTTTCTTTATAACTTTTTTATGTGAAAATATAGTAGGAATAGCGTTCCAACGTAAAGGTCGTTTTTGGTCACTTCGATTATTCTCAAATTGATTGGGTTCAAAATGTTTCTATAAGTAAGAGAAAGTAATTATACATGAATTGGTAATAACACTTTACGTTTTATTAATTTTTATTATTAAATAGAAAATATAAGAAAACTAACCTCACAAACGTATGCTCGTTTGGGCAGATTTGTTCTTTTTAAATTTATCATCCATTGCTTTGCTCTTTCTTTATTTTTCTGTCCCTGGGGTATTAGGAACAATCTAACACCCTTTTCCGATCTTTCACTACAATTAACAGCGCAGCAACAAGGCATTTTCCTTAAAAAAAACCTGGGAACTTATACAAACTAAAGTCACTAGATATATAAAGTACCGCAATTGGCCGCCATATTGTGTCGAGCTTCGGCGCCAAATTTAAAATGGATATTGAAACGAGTGCGTTATTACAAAGAAAATAATCGGCAGTGAATAAATCTATGAAGGCAAGTAATTAATATTGATTTTATGTTCACAATTTTTATAATATGCACACATATAAGTACAAAACATAACTGATCAAAATTATAAAGAAAATAAAAAATAAATACAATTAAGGTTAGTTTTCTTCAGGTCGTTTGACATGATGACAGCATTGACGCTAAAGTCCCCAGATATAGTGACTTTTATAGGCACAGCCAACTACAACTAGATCCTGATGTGACCCTGATTGGCCTGATTCCGCCATATTGTGTCTAAAGAACGTTCTTCTCTCTCTAACACATTGGTACAATGAATTGCGGTACTTTATATATCTAGTGACTTTAATACAAACACAACGTCAGTGACCTCTATAAACAAAATGGACCGGCGGCTTGAATAACTTGCGTGTGCTTGCGTGTATCCACCGAGAATACCACCCGCCTTACTGGTTGGATGTCTATCTCTCTCTAACTTTCGTGTATAGTTAGACCAAGCAGATATGCGAAAATGTATTTAAGCTTTCTTCTTCATGTTCATCGTTAATTCGTCGTACTGGTACTAGCTGACGCATGCGTACTTCTCACTGTTAGAAAGAGATAGCCACCCAACCATGACAGTTGAGTGGATACAGCTCGCGCCGTTGTAAAGAGATAGGAGTCGCCGGTCCATTCTGTATATAGAGGTCACTGCACAACGTACACCAGCAGATGACAGGAATAAACATGGCCGCCTAGGCGGCATTTGCGACTTCAAAAGAATGCGGTACTCTATAAGATATACTGGCTCTGCACTTACACACGTTCCATTTAACAACGGAGTTAACGTGAGTCGACACAAGTCGACTCCACAGACCATCGACTCATAGTTCGTGTAAATGGAAAGCACCCAATATTTATTTGGTGTTTTTTCATTCGTTTTTATCTTTTCGTATGATAGTATTTGTTTACGTTATTCACTGTTTTTTCTTAGATTTCCTCACTGTTGTCTTGTTGCGTATCAAATTTGTATTTCTCAATACAAACAGTAACAATTTTTCCAGTTGTGCTTCGTTGTTAAAATTAAATTAGTATACCATGTAAACCTAGTAATTCCGTGATGTCATTTCCGAATCATCATAGCTTAACAGTGTGAAGACGTTAACGATTCGAACCATACAAAATTGACAATATTGCATCGAAATGAAATGTCCAATGAATTATAATATATTGCTGTTAAAATTTCGATTTGCATTTTCTTGTTTAAACATAAATTAAAATTTAAGTCTTGTTGGTGCAATTGGGCGTTACTCTCAGAGTTTACTCTTAACCTGTTCCAAAACTGCCAGAGTTTAATCCAAAGTGATACTCCACTTACCCTATTATCGAGGAGTATACAGAAATTATTCTACCATATTTTCAAATATGGATGTTCACGATTCTCAACATATGAAATAATTTGCCTTTTTGAGGAAGAAAACATGCTTTTTTTTGAGTAAACGCATTGGCCTGTATTACGAGCACACTTATAATAAAAGCGTACTTTCACATTATAAGGAGAGTGCTCTATAAAAGCGCTTTTATTATAAACAAGCGCTTGTAATACGGGCTTGACATTAATGTTGTAATGGGGTATTCCAACATTTTTTAAAAATATCTTTTTACATTAGTACAGACCAGTATGACTTTGAATATCTAACTTTGAGTAAGAAAATGTATGCATCACATGAGATATGAATTTTAAAAAAAATTATCGCAATTCAAATTTTCTTATCATGGCGCGCTTATGACGTCAACTCGATGGTGACATCTGCAACGAACTTCAGCGCCTAAATCCACATGTTCATGACAGCCATTTGCTTGTTTACATATGATTTTAGTAGCAGCGTCTATTTCGGTGTTTGTTTATGGTAAAAATAGGAGAAAGTGGACGAAATGTCAAACAAGAAATATACCCGCGCGTGCTAACTACTGGCACCATCTGTGTTTTTAAACGAAAATATTTACTTTGAAATGAGAAACAGATTATCAACTTGACGTCACAAATTTCAAGGTCGTTTCTAGAGCTGTAAAAATTCCAATTTTGTAACGTTAAATTATGAATTAAAACTTTTTATTAAACATGTTTTATTATATTTTTCTACTATATGAAGATGGAAACTATAGAAAAAAGTTATTATTTTGCATTAATTCCATGTCACCGGAGTACCCCATTATAAGTAGTTTTGTTAATTGCATATGTTTAAAACGGTCGCCAGATGACGTCACGGCCCTAGCACAACGAAGTTTCTCCATTTGATGGTGTTGTGCGCTGTGCGCATGCCTGGCTTTTACCGCGAATTATTTTTGTTGACAGCAGGTTGACAGCACAGACCATCTAAATCTGGTTGACAGACATTTGGAAGTAAATCTTGCTTGCACGTGTGTACCAAGAAAACTTTGGTTAAACTTTCGCGTTGTATCAAGTATTTTAAAATAAAACAAGGTAATAAATTGAATATAGTTTAGAAATAATAATTTATTATATTGAATTTATTTTTTCAGAAAATGGAAGCAGAATTTGTTAAAGCTGATAAGTACCCGTAATTTGCCTCTTGTCGATGGTTTAATGATACACGATTTTTACAAAAACAATCCAAATTTTGTTAGCGTAGAAATTAAGAACGTGAAGACTCAAAGGTAAATACATATTTCAAATAATGTTTTTATTTAAAATGCATGGTATATTTTTCTACGACTACTAAAATATATAGCTACTTATTAAGAAAATATAATACTGCATTTTATGAGAAAAATATGGGGATGAAGCTAATTATTATGTTCAAGTTCATAGAAAAAACCAAATTTGCACTGTTAAAGCCCCTGGTTAAAGCTAAAGTAACACCAGAATATCGTGTACGTGATAAAGGTTATGATGTAACTATTGTACTCAACGAAGGAAATGAAGAAATAATTTCCTGCGAATGCTCAGGATGCACGGCTTCTCTTGGTAGGTAATTTTGTGTTTAAGGTTTTAAATTACACATTACATTTTAATTTTTTACTTATAGGTGAATGCAAACATGGCGTTGTATTATTATTTTGGTTGTATCAAAGAAGTCAAGATCCTTCTTCTACTTCTGTAGAGTTTATTGGGGTTCTTAAATCCTTTCAAAATTGGGTAAAACAATGAAAGCAATGACACTAAAAGAAATAGTCCAATGTCCACCACTGCCATTAAAAAGTGAAAGAGTTCTGAAGGAATTTTTGAATGAAGAACGTGCAGCATCCAGTAAAAACTTGCTTGTACAGCAGTTTATTGAAGAAGATTAATTGTGCAACGTACATGTTTCCACAACTTGTTGTGACGCTCTACCCTCGCTACTGCGTGGTTTTCGTGCTCGGGCGCCAATTCGTGGATCTGGAGAGGGTAGGGGTTGTGGATAGCTCGCCGGTGGACCCAGGGTTGGAACACAATCAGATATTTTGGCTTAACTAATTTTTATTTACACACTATGTACAGTATATATGTTGTGAAATGTTGAAATGGATTTTTATTAACTAAATATACTTTGAAATTGAATTACTGACTTTACTGATAAAATTGTCCCGACACGGGACTTAGAAAAATATATTTACTTGTCGTGATCTCGACACGGGACTTAGAAAAATATATTTACTCGTCGACGTACGATCCCCGCTGGTTCGTCGTGGCAACTCTAACTCACCACTCGGTGAACTTGGAGATCTCGGTGTCGGTCGGACAGCGCTGGTACTGGACTCAATTCTGCAGAACGGCTGCAGAACTCCTGGCTTTGACTAGAACGGCTAGTCAGAAGACAGAATGAATTCTAGGGCTGCTGTGGCATCTTTTATAGCCGGATTTTGATCTCTCGTGAGTGGGAGAACAGACTCGGCTTACTGTTGGTCGAGAGGCTGGGTTATTAAAATATTTCTAGTAAATTCTATACTCAAGAGAAAATGCGAAAATCCAGTTTTTCTTATTTCAAACTAACAGGTAAAATATTTACAATAATATTTTAAATAAAATAAAATTTAACAAATATCCCAAGTTGTAGGTTTGTTCCGCTTTCATTGGCGCTGCGGTCTTGACAGCTCTGGAATGCGTGCTCTAGTTGTGAAATCTAGGTGAACTGTTGCTTTTGAAGTTGCCCTGTGATGTGCAGAGTGAAATGCCGGCCTCGAAAAACCCCGGAAAGATAGTGGCAGGCTGGAAACTAGAGGATTATCTGTTGGCTGTTACCGCGTGCTCACCATGTGCTACAGGTAAGGTTAAAAGCATGTTAAGGGCATTTTAAACTGTCGAAATCTGTTTTCGTGTTACAGTTATCCCTGAAAACTGTTTACACGCCGTGATACGACCCCGAAGTGGATGGTGAAGTTCCATGGAGAATACCGCGTGCTAGCCATGTGCTCAAAGTGAGGTTATGGACATTGCACCGCCAGTTTTGACTGCAGAATCCTGTTCTTGTGCTACAGCGGCTTCTGGACAACAATTACATGCTACTCTGCAGCCCCACAGTGGTCGGTGATGTTCTCTGGACGATGGCGTGTTGGCATTTTATGGCGAAACAATGTGACTTCGTCACAAATTATTGTAAAGCAGAAGAGTTTGTTGGTGGCATTCCTAACTTTCAAACTTTTATTAAATTTGTCAAAGAAAATTTGACGCATTAAAAAGTATGTATATCCGAGAGCCAGTCAAAGACTTTAAAGTGGTACGAAGCAAGACATTGTAGAATAACTGCATCAAGAATTTATGACATCGCAAAATGTAAAACATTTGACGGTTCATTGATAGAAAAAATGTTTGGGGCCAGTAAAGTACCACAAACAGAAGAGATGTTACGAGGACTTAATTTAGAAGACCATGTTTTGGCAGAAATAAGAAAAATATACAATATAAATTTAAAAAAATATGGGATGGTAATAGGGAATTCCACTCATATCGAATTTTATATCAATTGTATACATAATTATTTCTTCCCATATAACTGTGTTATTGACGTAAATTTCTTTCCAATATGTTTTATCACTTTTTTTATAAATGCTAAAATATATTACACACTTTCAAAACGCGCGGATTTTTTCGGGCTTGATGACGCAACCGAACCCGGCTCTCTTTTATTGGCCGACACAATAAGTAGGCGTTCCCTTCATCAAACCAGTGACTACCAAACTGTTTCACTTCAGTATTTGGTTATGGGGTTATGCGGCTACATGCTAATACTTTTACAAATACTTAAATACTAATAAACTATAGGCGTTTAAAGTTTAGATCTCAGCGCCACTGCGGATAAAATTTGAAACCCTGCGAGAGACATCCACAGCCATATTCATAGTAAAATAAAAAAACCAGGTCTAAACACGAGTTTAATAGTTCAGGTTTAGTCTAAGACCAAAATGACCTATTCATAGTAAAATTTGTGCCAAGTTTAAATCTGGGTTAAAAAGACCTAGATTAAACTCATCGATCTACTAGGACTTGGTCTTTTTCGATATCCGCCATGCGCAGTAGCACAGTTTGTGACAGTTGTCAGATGATAATTATTTGTTTTTAAACCAATCTACAAAATTAAACTTGTATGCAGTTGGCATTTAAATTTAAATAATTGTTATAATTTGAAGGTCCATAAGATAAATACAGAAAAATGCGTAATATTTCTTTTTAGTGTGATATATTCATACTTACAATGAGTAAGCGAGAATCTAATTGGACATAAAATGAAAAGAATCTGCTTTTGGAGTAACTGAAAATTCATGCAAAGGTTATGAAAAATAAAACTGTAAATAGTGCAGCCAATTCCAAAAAAAGAAGAAGCTTGGGAAAGTATATTTCATATATATATATATTTGCGGCTTACGGTTTTGCAAGGAACAAAAAGGAAATAAAGGAACAATGAAAAATAATGACGATGACAGCAAAGTAACTACAAAAGCAGTAACATCAACCCCAAAGAATTAAATTTTATTAGTTATAATCTTTCATACAGCATGTATTTTATTTATGAATCATGTTTGCCTGCTATTTTAATAAACTTTGTTAATTAAAATGTTTCTATATAGTTCCGTCTAAATATATTTCTTGTGTCATTATCCTGTCTTTCGTCGTTTTGTTCTTCATTATCCGGTTCATAGGAATCTCTGCTACTTACATCATCTATAAAGAAATAATATAATATTAATAAAGTTATTTTACTTCCCAATAATAAATATACCGTCTCTATCATCCAATGTTTCACAGCTATATTGTGAAGAACTGCCAATGCAATAATGCTAACTTTAGCTGTTTCTAAAGACATCTGCATTCTAATTAAAAAACATCTAAATTTATTTTTCCACTGGCCAAACAACGTTTCTGGTTCTGATGTGTGCTTCGTTGTATCCAGAATCCAGAGCATCTGTAGTAAAACGAAAATCTGGAATAAGCATAAAACTCCGATGATGGATATCCATTGTCTCCTATGAGGATTCCATTCATTTCACTAGATTAACATAATTTAATATTATTAATATTAGAATTTCGTTTACATAAATGTCGGCCTGTTGTATAATGTACCTAAAATCGTGGCTTCAAGTTGCAATGATTCCATATTCTTGAATCTTATGCACTGCCCCTCCATCGTGCAATAATATCCCAGATCTTGGCATTTGAGTTACAAACAACCTACAACCAAGTAATAAATGTTACACAGGGTATTAATTAAAAAGCGGGCCATAGGCGTCTAACATGGGAAACTTATTATTTTCTTTTTACGTAATGTAATATATTTTCGTGATAAAATTAGACCATTACCCATGTATATATTTTTCTAAATTCAGTTTCGTCATATTTTTCGATGGGATTAATGTGTTGAAGATATATCTTTTGCTTCCTTCTGCTTTCAATTACATCCTGAATTCTAATCACATAATCTGAAAAATAAATTAAAAATCATTAATATAAATATATTAGTTATATAGGTAGATATATATTAATCAATAAAATAAATATCTACTTACATTTACTTCTATAATAATATTTTCAAATATAACCTCACTGGCTTTCTTCTTGTTGACAATTGAACATCTGCATTTAAACCAGCGTAAAACTAGGGGTCTGCCAGGTCTAAATATCAGACCGTATTTAAACCAGCACTACCGTTAGTCCAGTTCTATGAATAAGAGAAAAGCCGAATCTAAACTACTATGCCTATAGACCAGGTTTAAACCAGCATATTTTTACTATGAATACGGCTGTCAGAGTTTATAACCTATGTTTACAACGAACGTGTAACTGCATTTTTTTTTCATTTTTCTTATTTTATTTTAAGTTCTAGTGGTGTATTTTCGTAATTTTTTATTGCTTCATTAATATATCAGTTTGATATTTACCAAACAGTCTTTTTAAACACAAATTTTCGTGTGTTTATAGTTTCTTTTATCATATTATTTCTTATATACTTTTGCATCTATATTTCTTTTGCTATATGTTTAATTCATATTGTTGTGTACCGATGTGCAATGCATGAAAAAAACGTACACCAGATTTCGACTTTTTCGATTTCCAACCGATAATTCTAAAGTACAAATAAAAAATATTTTGACAAATACGAATTGGTCAGTTGGAAAAAATTGTGGATAGACGTATTGAAAATTGGAAAAAAGTGAGCCCTTTCATGAAAGTGTGCTCCTTACATTTTGACGAAGAAAGTTTTACTAAATCTAGGGTAAAGTGTGTACAAATATTGTGCAAACCAAAATATTTCATTATGTAGAGAGTGCAATCTTTTGATATGCTAATTATTTATAGAAACAAGATCCATTAACCGTAAATATCTAAAGAAAAACGCAATATCGACATTAAATTTACCAGTAACGTCAATAGCAAATGTAGAAGATCCTGGCCCATCTAATCGACTAATAGGGCACCTGCACCTACGTCACAACATGGCGGATGATCAGCTGATCTCGGGCAACCAAGCTTCAGTTTAACATTGCGTCTTATGCAGCGAATGTGTTTTCTGTACAAGAAATTCAGTTTTTCCTAAATTTATACATGCTATTTTAAAATGTAATTAGCCATAATTAAAGATAAGTGTATGAATTATTTACTAGTAAAACAAAGCAGTCGTATTTATAAATACATTTTTAAAAATATTAAATTGAAATAAGTAGCATGTAGCATCAGGTTGTATTACATTCATTTGAGTTTGTATAAGTTTTTTTTATGTGTATTGTTGAATGAAAACATGAATATTGAAATTAAAATAAATTGAATTATTAGATTTTTTTAATTTATAAAGAAAATTAAATTTGAAATCTATATATTTATCTTCGAGTTCATTTTTCTTATTGTCATATTGTGTATTTTTATTGTATATAAATGAGTTTATTGAGTTTATACGTCAAAAATTAATCTTTGGAAGCCAAAGTACGTTAAATCGATAAATTTAAGTGGATAGTGGATACATAATGTGGATCCTTATACATTGACATTTTTTTGACGAGGATTATAAATGCCTTTTAAAAATCAATATGAAATCAATAATTGATTACCTATCTAATTTTTAAACCTTTGTGAGAAACAGACACACATATACAGGGTGTCTCTTAAATAGGGGGACATGGCTTAACCACAGATTCCTGAGGCTAAAATAAGACGATTTAACCAAACTTGCTTCTACCGGAAAGTGTACCATTTAGCCAGAAATCTGCTTCAAAGTTCTTCGAAAAAAAATTAATTTTGCTTATAATATTCGGACGCTTTATTCGATTTGGATGAAATTTGGTATGGCAGTTTATATGGTTATAAGTCATCTTTTAAGGTGATACTTGTTCTTATAAGTGAACCACTAGTGTATGAAACTTAGGTCTCCCAACATTAATTAGACCTTAACTTTTTAATGGCAATGCCGAAAACGTGAAATTATTTTTCTTCAGAAAGATACATTCAATAGTAAACTTTTGTCTCTCTGTGTAATTTGTGATATCTGTTACGGTTCACACAGAAAAAAATAAAATCTGAGTGTCTGCACTGCTAAATTTATAAAATAAATTTAATCTAACAGTCTATCCAAATGTCAAACAAGTAATTTTTAATGACAGTAACGAGTTGTCAATCTTCACAACTTGTTTAGGAGTAAGCTAAGATATGTAATTGTCTTATTTATAATAATGGTAGTAAAATACTATTAGGCCGAACACACGGATGTTACTAATTTTAGAATATTGCGAAGAAAATTTTTGACAACCCGTAAAACAACTGTTACCGTCATTAAAAATTACTTGTTTGACATTTGAATAGACTACTAGATTAAATTTATTTTAAAAATTTAGCAGTGCAGACACTCAGATTTTATTTTTTTCTGTGTGAACCGTAACAGATATCACAAATTACACAGAGAGAGAAAAGTTTACTATTGAATGTATCTTTCTGAAAAAAAATAATTTCACGTTTTCGGCATTGCCATTAAAGAGTTACGGTCTAATTAATGTTGGGAGACCTAAGTTTCATACACTAGTGGTTCACTAATAATAACAAGTATCACCTTAAAAGATGACCTATAACCATATAAACAGTCATACCAAATTTCATTCAAATCGAATAAAGCGTCCGATTATTATAAGCAAAATTAATTTTTTTTCGAAGAACTTTGAAGCAGATTTCTGGCTAAATGGTACACTTTCCGGTAGAAGCAAGTTTGGTTAAATCGTCTTATTTTAGCCTCAGGAATCTGTGGTTAAGCCATGTCCCCCTATTTAAGAGACACCCTGTATATATATATATATATATATATATATATATATATATATATATATATATATTCTGTTACTAAAAAAAAACTTCATTAAAAATTTGTAATTCTGTCATTTAAAAAATATTTTTTCATGTTTTTTATATACAGAGTGTCCCATTTAAGGTACGAATGCATTGGTATCTCGAGAACCGTAAGAGCTACGATGTTGGTTAAATTAGACAAAAGTTGCCCCATTAGGAGGCTATTTTAATGGTGTTTTGTTATTTGCGAAAAAATGCATAGGTCACTAGATATAGGTGAAAATGTAAATTTAGCGATTTTCTTTTTTTGCTTATAACTTTGTTATATGAAATAATACGAGATTCTGGTTTGCACTTTTTTAAGGCACTTTTATATGGTGAATTTGCAGAAGTACTCAAAAAAATTTTATATCTAACCATTTACGAGTTACTGATAGCAACTTTTATTTTTCATATGGAGGTCGTATTAAGCTGTGGCATTTTTAAATAGAGATTTTTTTTAGCTTTACAATGATATAAAACAATAATAATTTATTTTTATAATTAACAGAAAAATGAACAAAAATTGTTATTTATACTAAAATTGAATTGAAAAAAGTAAATCGAAGGCTGCTATGGAAACAACAAACAACAAAAAAGTGCAACAATTGAATTTCTGAATTTTAGTTGACAATAGTAGATTATTACGAGTAAAAAACGAACTTTGACAACGAATGTTACAACTCAACATATCATATTTTTCCCAACGAGAAAAATTCATTTTTATTACTCGTAATAATCTACTATTGTCAAGTAAAATTCAGAAATTCAATTGTTGCACTTTTTTGTTGTTTGTTGTTTCCTTAGCAGCCTTCGATTTACTTTTTTCAATTTAATTTTAGTATAAATAACAATTTTTATTAATTTTTCTGTTAATTATAAAAATAAATTATTATTGTTTTATATCATTGTAAAGCTAAAAAAAATCTCTATTTAAAAATTCCATAGCTTAATATGACCTCCATATGAAAAATAAAAGTTGCTATCAGTAACTCGTAAATGGTTAGATATAAAAAAAATTTGAGTACTTCTGCAAATTCACCATACAAAAGTGCCTTAAGAAAGTACAAACCAGAATCTCGTATTATTTCATATAACAAAGTTATAAGCAAAAAAAGAAAATCGCGAAATTTACATTTTCACCTGTATCTAGTGACCTATGCATTTTTTCGCAAATAACAAAACACCATTAAAATATCCTCCTAATGGGGCAACTTTTGTCTAATTTAACCAACCTCGTAGCTCTTACGGTTCTCGAGATACCAATGCATTCGTACCTTAAATGGGACACCCTGTATATTATTAAAGAAAATTACATATATTTAAACATTCATACAATATGTTCCTATCCGATTATGTTTAAATTATTTTATATGCAATAAAAGTACACACACAAAAATAGGATTGGGTTACTTTTAATTTAATAACCTGGAACTCATTAAATAGTAAGAATGTCCTGACTTATTTTTTACGGAAAACACTCCTCATATACTAACTTTTACACACTAATCAGTTTTTCCCAAATAAAACAATAAGTGCCATAAAAACACAATAAAAGCTTACGGCACGATATTTCTCCGTAAGACACAATGCAAACTGAAGGTTTGGTTGACCAAGATCAGCTGGTGACCACCATGTTGAAACGTCACGTGCAGGTGCCCTATTGTGCTGAATCGAACCAAAGAAACTGTTGACAGTCCTGTTATGAGCACTATTTGTGAAGATAATCATAATGAAAATTTACTCAATTCGACATCGGTACACAACAATATGAATTAAGACATATTGCAAAAGAAATATAGATGCAAAAGTATATAAGAAATAATATGATAAAAGAAACTACAAACACACGAAATTAGTGTTTAAAAGACTGTTTGGTAAATATCAAACTTATATATTAATGAAACAATAAAAAATTATGAAAATACACCACTAGAACTTAAAATAAAATAAGAAAAATGAAAAAAATGCAGTTACACGTTCGTTGTAAACATAGGTTACAACCTCTGAATGTCTCTGGCAGGGTTTCTAAAATTCGTCACCAGAATGCATATTGCTGGGCTGGAAGTCCGTATAACTACAATACGCTAAATTTAAGATACGTAAAAGAAAAGAAAATAAGAACAAAATGAAAATTTCAAATTTAACAGCCGCAAAACTTTGACAAATGGTTTAAAACCTCTGTTAACGACATCCAAGACTGCAGCTGTTGAGAGAGAAAGCACGATAATAATGATGTCAATGCTCTCCACCACTGGGTTCGCTTACGTCGTAAGGCGGAAAACGCTGGATACCAAATATTTGCCATTTTTTTTTCTTCCATAAGAAGCCGAATTTTAAAAAAGAAAAATTAGGAAATATCTGAATTTAAAAATACTATAACATATAACAAAAATAAAAAAGTCGTGGAATCACCCATTAGGCCAGAATATCCATTATTTGGAACTTCACATGATCCTATTTCTAATAATTTTTGTATAGAAATAAAATGTCCCTCCAAAGAAAAAAATTAGTCAAAAATTACATTGTTGATGATAAAATATGTAATAAATTTTTGGCGCAAATACAACTTCAGATGTTTTCGCTGCAGAAATCTGAACGGCTCTTTTGCGTAACATCGCCAAATTTTGAAGAAAATAGGGAAATAATTATACAGGAAGGTAAATTTGATGATTTTTTTGCAAAAGTGTAATAAAAGATGCAGAATGTTTTTGGAAAAGTGCTGTATTTCCCAAATTGATGTATTAATAACTGGCTGTTTTTACTTGTATATAAGTTTTGTAATGTTATTTATTATATTTAATATCAGTAAAATATTTTTCTTTGTAATCTCTTTAATACCCTACAGGCATTACAATGTACATTTTATTTATTACACATATGTAAACATTGTTTGTTGAGACCACAAATCGTTGAGATTGCTTAGAAACTATTGAAATTAGAGTTTGGAAGCAACGCCCGCTATTTTAATCCATGGTTAAATTGGATCTGTCAGGTAAAACAAAAAATATCACATTGCAAAACTGATACGAGTGTAAATTTTACCACTTTTGCTAAACGAGTAATATCGATGCTTTATTTATCGTTTTAACTGGCAATTAAGTTAACAGTTTAACCAGAGATAAAAATACCAGGCCAATAATATAGTGTTATAATAAGCTGTACAACAGTAAAACAAAAAATAATGGAACAAAAATGATGTAAGACTTTCAGGAAAAACAGATTTTTTATTTTATTAATGGCCGTTTGCACCAAAGTAACTTAAATATTAAACTCGGCTTAAATTGACAATATTGCATCGAAATGAAATGTAAGGGCGAGTTTCTTTATTCACCGATGACTAGCGTGCATTAATCGTATATTCATCACATAGTTTCTTTATTCACTGCTGAATTGCAGATGAAATTCATCATACCGTTTCTAATTATCGCGCACTATCCATCGTAAATTCATCGCATGCGTCGGCTTTGACTACCGATAGATTTTACGATTTCCAATGAATCGGTAGTGGGGGGTCTAACGAAATGTTTTTAGGTTATATTTTTGACATTTGCGTTAGTTTCATGCTTGCGGGTGTAGGATTATGCATGTTTATAATGCCACAAGCTATTAACACAATACAATCTAAATATTCTATTGTATGAGTATTGATACAAGCATGTGGACTTAACATGTCAAACGCCGTATAGGAGGTGCTATCCAAAATTTTCGGGACTGGTGCTGCCATCTGGAAAGTAGGATTAGTTCATCCTCTCCAAGACTCAAAAAGCGAGACAGGTAAAGAGCATGATCATCGTTTTCTTTGATACCAAGGGAATTGTGCACAAAGAATTCGTCCCACCCAACCAAATAGTAAATTCCGCATACTACTGTGACGTTTTGCGACGGCTCCGTGAAAACGTGCAACGACGACGGCCCGAACTTTGGCGCATCACGACAACGCGCCCTGTTACACGTCCTTGCTTACCAGGACCTTTTTGGCAAAAAACAACATGGCGGTTGTACCCCACCCACCGTACTCGCCAGATTTGGCACCTTGCGATTTCGCGCTATTCCCAAAACTGAAACTCAAGTGAAAGGCCGTCGCTTCGACACTCTAGAGAGGATTCAAGAAGCATCGCTGGCGGTGATAAACACCCTCAAAGAACAGGACTTCCAGAAAACGTTTGACCAGTGGCAGAAGCGCTGGGACCGGTGTGTACGTGCGGATGGGAACTACTTCGAGGCTGATGGTGACCATTAGTCCAAAGATAAGGTTTTCAACAGATGGCAGCACCAGTCCCGAAAAATTTGGATAGCACCTCGTAACTCGCTCTACATGGATGTGAAGAGACGCGATTCCCTTACTTTCCATAACTTCTTTTCTTGTACTCTTTGTACCAGCAGCAACTGACGGTGGTCGTATTAAGGTACATTTTTTGCTGTATAACTGGGTAGCAGTATTTTTAAGCCCACGATCTGCCATTACTGCTGATTCTTCTGGTAGTACAAGTAAATATCTACTATTCTCTACAATTTCATAATCAGTAGTGCGTCCTCCGAAACCATGTGAAATAAAATTTACAAAACCATACGGCCTACAAGAAATTAAATATTTGGCAGTATTGTATATCTTGTACTTGTACTGGCTCCAATTTGCAGCTTGATGGAGAGGATTACTTGGGTTTTCAATTTCTGTTTCAAAACAATCTATTGTAGATTGAGTTTTATTATATCTGTAACGAAATGCTGTTGTTAACAGTCGTCTTATTGTCCATTTCTCCGGCCAGAATACAAAATTTTGAAAAAGACCAGCTATTTTTGGTAATGAAGTTTTAAAATAATTTCCATTAGTACTTGTACTTAACGAAAAATCTATAGCTAGTCTGGAATATTGATCATTAGCACGTATTTTCTTCAAAGTAATTAAAATTTTTATGTATGATATTACCAAATTTATTTCGCAAAATTTTATTTAAAAAAACTCCTCTTTCGGTAAACCTAAATAAAACCTTTATTATTTTCTATTTTATTTTTTGTGCAATCCAAACTAATTTCTTTAAAATTCATATTTGTTTTCATTACTGAAGCAGTTGAAGACCCAGAACATAATATTGAAGGAGAATAAACAGACGACGATTGTATGGAAGATGGACTAACATATTCTACATTTCGTACAGGTACAGGGAATCGATATTCGCTGCCGATGTTGATGGTTCTGGATCATCAAAATGTAATTTTCGTCTACTATGACTTAAATTGTACATTTCAATATTTTCCTGTTTCCTCTTCTTTGCAGAGTCTGTCATGTGGATTACTACAGTTTCCCTGAGTTTTGAAACAGCATCTGGCTTTGGTGTAACTCTGGTGTAACTGTTTCTCCAATTGTTTTAAGCATGCCCAGTTTGACGCATCATTCGGTAACTATAAATAATTATTAAAAAGTCAATAACACCAATAATCATATAAAAAATTATGTAATTTACATACATCAAAATGATCTTCACAGATGTACTTGTTTTTGCTTTTTGAAATTGGTTCATTTGGTGCGACAGCTATGTACCTACCAATTGGATCTTCTTTCTTCATCTTTTGGAACCGTTATACCTATATATTTTGTCTGCATTGTTTCGCGAATTGACTCCAAAAGCATGACGTCAAAATCGACCGGGAATTACAAAACCTGAAAGTAGGCTTCCGGTTTCTTGACTGTATCTTGAAAGTTTATTGTGAACGAACCGGACTACCGCCAAATTTAAATAGCTGTCATTTGTCTTATTTGAAAACTAGAAAATTTAATGATGTGATTTTGTTACATATTCCTGTTTTATGTATTTAAAGTAAAAAATTAACTAAAATATAAGCGTAATTTGTTTCAAGAAACCTTATATTGAAGTAAATTTTAATAAATTCCAAGAAATAATGTTATTTGTGGCTATGTCATTCTTCAGCGACGACGAAAAGATTTTCCTCTGATTCTATAGTTATCGACCTAGGCTATTGTTCAAAGGATTGGTATTCTGCACCTGATCACTTATTCTGTCCGTTCTTACTTTCAATTCAGTTCGTAGTAGCCAAATTTGGAAAAGCAGTGGAATTTAATCATTGTAAAGTTGCGAGTCACTTTCTCGCCGGTGATTTAATTCTCGCCGAGAGAGGTTTTTTAGTAGCCGAACTTTTACCAACAGTCGTTAATTTTTAATGATACCATAGTTTATGTTGGAATAAATTCAGAAAACAAGAAATATTACGAGGGTAAAAATACAAGTAGAAAGGGCCATAGGAGGAATTAAAACTTTTCAGATATTACATATGATTGCTTTTTTTAATGCCCTGTTCATCATTCATCCTTAAAGTTTGTGGGGCTTTGACAATTTTTTAATACCCGCTTATAAGTCGAAATATTTTACAATGAACAAAGTATGTAATCGAATTTTTGTAAATATGTACAAAGGCTTTTAATGAATACGTGTTACAAATTTATAGGGTATGTACGAGATGCAAAATAGAGTAACTTTTACTAATAAACTATAAAATGGTAATTATCTTTCGCTAATTTTCGCTGGCTGTTACGATCTCTCACTGCAGTTATTAATCTTGTTTATTTTATTTTTGCATCCCCTACATACCCTATAAATTTGTAACACGTATTCTTTAACACTCAATATTATTTATACGTATGTGACAAATATATTTTATTATATGATAATCTACTTTTCAAATTTTGCATACCTACTTCTTTTATTTTCCATGCCCAATATTTCTCATATGCGTTATTCATTTTATTAATTGTATATATTGCAAAATATTGTTATAAAATAAGCTTTATAAAAAACAATTTTTAATTCTAAAAAAGTTTTATTTACACTTTATAGATATCAGCTTTGATGACAGCAATTTAAATTTAGCGCTAGTACGGTTCGTTCACAACAAATTCTTTCAAGATGCAGTTAAGAAACCGGAAGCCTACTTTCAGGTTTTGTAATTCCCGGTCGATTTTGACGTCATCACTTTCGGAGTCAATTATTTTTACATTTAGGTACAAAACAATATTTAATTACAAAAACTATCTTTAAAATTGTCACTATAAAAGCAGCGATTCCCAGCAAGTTAAATTCATGTTCCCACAGGTCGACATAGCTAAAATAATACAGAAACTATTTTCATACATTAATTTATTACTTATTTATTATTATTTGTATACTTAACTACAATTCGTATACGCGTGTAATTTAAAATACAAATAACAAGCAAACAAACGTGCTGAGTCAGTAACCAGTAACCGCGTGGGTTCAAGTTAATGCTGGTTATGCGTGGGTTTCTTTTATATTTTCCCGCGCTACATTTTTGTAGCTGACTTCACTTAAAACAACTGTTTTCGCTTATTTTCTTCAAATTTTGCCTTTTTCTCCCACTCTACTATTTTTTTTTTTTTTTTGCAAAACAAAAAAATACGGGTTTATTAATTTTATCTCTACATGAACATATAAAAAAAATCAAAAATCGTGGAAAACCCTCGTCGTATCGTCGTTGGTTAGAAGTGAAATAGGGAATTTATTTGAGATTCATTTATCAACACTGCTTCAATATTCAATTACTCATTTGATGTTTTGTTTCATAGAGTTAAGAATATATAATATAGAGGGAGCGTAAGACTAAAATCTTGAATCCGTGCGGGGAAATGGTCCGCCATCTTTTACTGTTCCATCAACTTCCACGGTTGTTAGGGAAACGAAGTGTTATTTGTCGCTACGTTATCATAGCGTAGTCTTAGGATCCCACCCCTGGGCGGAAATCAAAACACAGAAATCTACTGAAAGGAAAAAACATGACTTTTCATGCGTAATTATTCTAAATATATTAATAATATCCATACGACTATAACAAAAAATATCAAATATTAATCACACAGTAGACGATAATAATACAACTAATTAATTCTTTACGAAGGTTCTTAGATTCACATGTTTATATTTATTGTATTTCTTTAAGTATTAAATATTATGTACTTTAGTAACAGATATACTTATATAAACAAAAACACTTTATTATAGCAAATATTGTTTTCTACAATATTTTTTTAAAAATAAATTGCAGTATTCTTATTGTTTATTACTCTCTACTTAACTTTATTTTAGAAATATGTACCAGTAAAATGGAAACCATGGAAACATTTGAATAACGCGCCAAAAATGGAACAGCACAATATGGCTGACGCTTCATTCCCTTTCCGTCACTAGGCATCAAGGTCATTGTCCACAAGCTCACTTTACGCTTCCTCCATTTATATATTCTTACCTCTATGTTTTGTTTCGACGACATGAGTTCTCAAGTTTAGGAACATTTAAAATTTAAGCGTTAGCGGTGTGTATCCGGGCAATAATTTTTTAGTGATATTCGCGTAAATTATGTGCCTAACCTTATACATTTGTCAAGTGTTTCACATCAAATTGAAATAAGAAAAAATGGATACAAAACCGAAAAAATTCCGGATATTTTACCACAATTTCTATAATCATATATTAGACAAATTCAGACAATTTCATGCAGATAATTCTTTTCAAAACGTTACAATAGAGTGTGAACAATATATTTTTAAAACTGACAAAACTATTTTGTGTGCTATAAGTCCTTATTTCTTCAAATTGCTAAGAAATACAGATCGAAAGTCTAGAATTCGTATTAATGTTTCAAGAAATGTGGTATCCAAACTTTTAGAGTTTATGTACAATGGGCAAGTTAAACTAGATGGTGACTGCGTGGAAGACTTTGCAAACCTTTTGGAAAAGCTTGAAATAGTCGATAAATACAAATCAGTTGACGCAATAGATGACGAAGTTAAAGCAGAAATCAAAGAAGAAGTGATAAAAGATGAACCGGATGAACAAACAGGTAATTTTAGGTTAAATATCTTTTAAACAGTTAAAGATATCTATTTAATAGATCAATCCAGAACAAATGAATTTTGTGAGGGGCAGCTGTCAGAAATAAATTCCATACGTAATTTACTCAATGATGGAGCCATGGAAAAATTTATGGTTTAGTTTTATGAATGAATTGTATCAAATGTGGAACTAATTCTTGAAGAGACATTCTATAAAAGATGATAATTGGAGGCGAACTAATATAATGACTTGTTCATGTTCTAGGATTAGTTCCACATTCTCTCGCTATCGCGAATGGAGTGTAGTCTGGGATGGCATATATATTTTTGGGCCCTTCGATAAAGTATTTTTTCTGAATTTAGGCATTTTATATCCTTAAGTAAAATATTGAAAAAAAAAATCAAATTTATTTAATTTGATTTTTTTTACCAAGGCTGAAAGTTGAACATTACGCCCGCCAGGCTTTTTGCTAGTTTTACCGCCCGCCGGGCTGTAAAAAAGCCAGTACGCCCGATAATGATACCTACCTTTATTTAATTATATGAATTTTAGAAGTATTTCTTTAATTATTTATAATATAACGACAAAATAAGGTTAACCTAGCCACGTAATATTTTTGTATAGCAACAAGCTTTGCATGTATTTAAAAAATAATTTAAAAACACTTTATTTGATTGCAGTAGTGCGTAAAACGTTGTACATACCTAAGGCCGTAAGAAGTTTACACCCTTGGACGAATAAAAGCCCTCCGCTACGCGGCTTCAAATTTCGTCCACAGGCGTATACCATTTCTTTCGGCCCTCTATTCGTAAATAACTATTTCAATGGACTATGTATGAAAAACAAAAACGCCTATCTCTCAATTTAGGGTAAAATTCCTATTGTTGCTACTTATAAGGTTATTCTAATAATTAAGGTACCAGAGGAAATTGGAAAGTACAGTGTTGACCTCAGGTATTACTGTTCGTTTAACTCCCGTGGTGCCTTCAACGTTTAATGTCATACTATTTTTTTTTTTTAATATTCTATGGATTATGGATCTGACAACATTACCCTAGCAATCTCATAATGCACTTGGGCATTATTTGTTAATTACACTGAAAGCAGGATTATTACGATAATAATAATAATGTACCGGTTGAACTTTAACAAATATTTATTTCGTTTTAATTTAAGCTCAATTTTTTATACATAGCCTACTGAAAAATAACTGAAAATAAAATTTATTTAAGTTTCAATTTTCTTTTGCCAGATGCAGAAATTAACTGCGAAACAACTTTATTTTCTTCGCCCAAAAGAGAGAATAGTGACCACGAAACTTATGAAAATGTTACTAAAATAAAAGAACTAAATGATTCTGGATTTGTGACATCCACAAATGAATCTGATTTTGAAATGAAAACCGAAACTTCACAAACTTTCGGCTTAAAGGAAATGGATGACTACAGATTTAAAAATCCATATGGAATCTATGATTCACAGATTGAGTCTACAGGATGTGAACTATATGATTCTGGATTTATGAGATCCACAAATGAATTTGATTTTGAAATGAAAACCGGAACTTCACCAACTTTCGGCTTAAAGGATATGGATGACTACAGATTTATAAATCCATATAAAACCTATGAATCACAGATTGAGTCTACAGGACGTGAATTATATGATTCTGGATTTATAACATCCATAAATGAAGTTGATTTTGAAATGAAAAACGAAACTTCACCATCTTTCGGCTTAAAGGAAATGGATGACTACAGATTCAAAAATCCATATAAAACCTATGAATCACGGATTGAGTCTACAGGCTGTTCAAGAGTTCGACTTTACGACCGCAAAAAAAGAAAGACTACAGTTAAATATAATTTGAGAAATAGGTCGGTTTTGCAGAAGGCAGACGTGTAAGTATTTTAATTAATGGGAATAATTTCCGGCAGTTTTGAATAAATTCTAGACAGTTAAGAACAATTATTCAAAATAGTTTCCGGCAATTCTGAATAAATTTTAGACAATTGCAAACAATATGAAATAGTTTCCAATAATTCTAATTAAAATTTGAAAAATATTTGAAATAGTTTCCAGGAAGTCTAAATATTTTTTAGACGGTTGAAAACAACTTAAAATAGTTTCCGGTAATTCTGAATAAATTTTAGACAACTGCAAACAATTTTAAATAGTTTCAAACAATTTAAAAAAGTTTCCGACAATTCTGAATACATTTTAGACAAAAGCACAATTTGAAATATTTTCCGACAATTTTGATTAAATTTTGGACAGTTGAAAAATATTTTAAATAGTTTCCGGTAAGTCTAAATAATGTTTAGATAGTTGAAAATAATTTAAAATAGTTTCCGGTAATTCTGAGTAAATTTTAGACAAATTTCAACCAATTTGAAATAGTTACCAATAATTCTAATTAAATTTTGAAAAATATTTGAAATAGTTTCCAGTAAGTCTAAATATTTTTTAGACGGTTGAAAACAACTTAAAATAGTTTCCGGCAATTCTGAATAAATTTTAGACAATTGCAAACAATTTGAAATAGTTTTCAACAATTTAAAAAAGTTTCCGGCAATTCTGAATACATTTTGGACAAAAGCACAATTTGAAATATTTTCCGACAATTTTGATTAAATTTTGGACAGTTGAAAAATATTTTAAATAGTTTCCGGTAAGTCTAAATAATCTTTAGATAGTTGAAAATAATTTAAAATAGTTTCCGGCAATTCTGAATAAATTTTAGACAATTGCAAACAATTTAAAATAGTTTGCAATAATTCTAATTAAATTTCGGACAGTTGAGAATTATTTGAAATAGTTTCCGGCAATTCTAAATAATTTTTAGACAGTTGAAAACAATTTAAAATAGTTTCCGGTAATTCTGAATACATTTTAGACAAAAGCAAACAATTCGAAATATTTTCCAACAATTTAAAAAAGTTTCCGACAATTCTGAATATATTTTAGACAAAAGCACAATTTGAAATATTTTCCGACAATTTTGATTAAATTTTGGACAGTTGAAAATAATTTAAATAGTTTTCGGTAAGTCTAAATAATGTTTAGATAGTTGAAAATAATTTAAAATAGTTTCCGGTAATTCTGAGTAAATTTTAGACAAATTTCAACCAATTTGAAATAGTTACCAATAATTCTAATTAAATTTTGAAAAATATTTGAAATAGTTTCCAGTAAGTCTAAATATTTTTTAGACGGTTGAAAACAACTTAAAATAGTTTCCGGCAATTCTGAATAAATTTTAGACAATTGCAAACAATTTGAAATAGTTTTCAACAATTTAAAAAAGTTTCCGGCAATTCTGAATACATTTTGGACAAAAGCACAATTTGAAATATTTTCCGACAATTTTGATTAAATTTTGGACAGTTGAAAAATATTTTAAATAGTTTCCGGTAAGTCTAAATAATCTTTAGATAGTTGAAAATAATTTAAAATAGTTTCCGGCAATTCTGAATAAATTTTAGACAATTGCAAACAATTTAAAATAGTTTGCAATAATTCTAATTAAATTTCGGACAGTTGAGAATTATTTGAAATAGTTTCCGGCAATTCTAAATAATTTTTAGACAGTTGAAAACAATTTAAAATAGTTTCCGGTAATTCTGAATACATTTTAGACAAAAGCAAACAATTCGAAATATTTTCCAACAATTTAAAAAAGTTTCCGACAATTCTGAATATATTTTAGACAAAAGCACAATTTGAAATATTTTCCGACAATTTTGATTAAATTTTGGACAGTTGAAAATAATTTAAATAGTTTCCGGTAAGTCTAAATAATGTTTAGATAGTTGAAAATAATTTAAAATAGTTTCCGGTAATTCTGAGTAAATTTTAGAGAATTGCAAACAATTTAAAATAGTTTGCAATAATTCTAATTAAATTTCGGACAATTGAGAAGAATTTGAAATAGTTTCCGGCAATTCTAAATAATTTTTAGACAGTTGAAAACAATTTAAAATAGTTTCCGGTAATTCTGAATACATTTTAGACAAAAGCAAACAATTCGAAATATTTTCCAACAATTTAAAAAAGTTTCCGACAATTCTGAATACATTTTAGACAAAAGCACAATTTGAAATATTTTCCGACAATTTTGATTAAATTTTGGACAGTTGAAAATAATTTAAATAGTTTTCGGTAAGTCTAAATAATGTTTAGATAGTTGAAAATAATTTAAAATAGTTTCCGGTAATTCTGAATAAATTTTAGACAAATGCAACTAATTTGAAATAGTTACCAATAATTCTAATTAAATTTTGAAAAATATTTGAAATAGTTTCCAGTAAGTCTAAATATTTTTTAGACGGTTGAAAACAACTTAAAATAGTTTCCGGCAATTCTGAATAAATTTTAGACAATTGCAAACAATTTAAAATAGTTTGCAATAATTCTAATTAAATTTCGGACAGTTGAGAAGTATTTGAAATAGTTTCCGGTAATTCTAAATAATTTTTAGACAGTTGAAAACAATTTAAAATAGTTTCCGGCAATTCTGAATACATTTTAGATAAAAGCAAACAATTCGAAATATTTTCCAACAATCTTGATTAAATTTTGGACAGTTGAGAAATATTTCAAATAGTTTCCGGTAAGTCTAAATAACTTTTAGACAGTTGAAAATAATTTAAAATAGTTTCCGGCGATGGGCCCATAAACCAATTTTTAAAAATATTTTTAAATGAAAGTTCGTTTAATTTTGAAGCAATTCGTAGTATCAAAAAGTCATTGTTAATTGTAATCAATTTGAAATAGTTTCCAACAATTAAAATAAGTTTCCGGCAATTCTGAATACATTTTAGACAAAAGCACAATTTGAAATATTTTCCGACAATTTTGATTAAATTTTGGACAGTTGAAAAATATTTTAAATAGTTTCCGGTAAGTCTAAATAATGTTTAGATAGTTGAAAATAATTTAAAATAGTTTCCGGTAATTCTGAGTAAATTTTAGACAAATGCAACCAATTTGAAATAGTTACCAATAATTCTAATTAAATTTTGAAAAATATTTGAAATAGTTTCCAGTAAGTCTAAATATTTTTGCATTTGCAAACAATTTGAAGTTGTTTCCAACAATTCTGATTAAATTTTGGACAGTTGAGAAGTACTGGAAGTAGTTTCCGGCAATTCCAAATAATTTTTAGACAGTTGAAAATAATTTAAAATAGTTTCCGGCAATTCTGAATACATTTTAGACAAAAGCAAACAATTCGAAATATTTTCCAACAATCTTGATTAAATTTTGGACAGTTGAGAAATATTTCAAATAGTTTCCAGTAAGTCTAAATAACTTTTAGACTGTTGAAAACAATTTAAAATAGTTTCCGGCGATGGGCCCATAAACCAATTTTTAAAAATATTTTTAAATGAAAGTTCGTTTAATTTTGAAGCAATTCGTAGTATCAAAAAGTCATAATTGTTTTTTGTATAACTGCATTTTATTTTTAAAGAAACTTATAGCTATCTTTCTCACACCAGTTTCTGTAGTAGGCTGTGCGAGAAAGATACTAATAGTGTGACGTCATCTGTGGCCTGGAAATAAATTCAAATATCTCGCAAAGTAATTATTAAAAAAATGGTTTATGGGCCTATTCTGAATAAATTTTAGACAATTGCAAACAATTTAAAATATTTTGCAATAATTCTAATTAAATTTTAGACAGTTGAGAAGTATTTGAAATAGTTTCCGGCAATTATGAATAAATTTTAGAAAATTGCCAACAATTTGAAGTAGTTTATAGCAATTCTGATTAAATTTTGGACAGTTGAGAGGTTTTTGAAATAGTTTTTGATAATTTTAAATAATTTTTATACATTTAAAAACAATTTGAAATAGTTTCCAACAATTCTGATTAAATTTTGGACAATAGCAAATAATTTGAAATAGTTTTCGGCAATTCTAAATATTTTTTAGAAAATTGAAAACAATTTAAAATAGTTTTCGGTAATTTTGAATAAATTTTAGACAATTGCAAACAATTTGAAATTGTTTCTAATAATTGGGATTAAATTTTGGACAGTTAAAACAATTTAAAATAGTTTCCGGCAATTCTTAATAAATTATAGAGAATGGAAAACAATTTTAAATAGTTTCCAACAATTTAAAAGAGTTTCTGGCAATTCTGAATAGATTTTAGACAATAATAAACAATTTGAAGTAGTTTCCAACAATTCTGATTAAATTTTGGATAGTTGAGAAGCATTTGAAATAGTTTCCTGCAATTCTAAATAATTTTTAGACAGATGAAAACAATTTAAAATAGTTTCGGTAATTCTGAATAAATTTAAAATTATTATTAGAAATCTTTTCAAACATTTTCATATCTTATTTTTATTTCAGAGAACCACTTATGTTAAAACCTACTGTTTCACGTTCTTATACTACAAAGATATCAGATAAAATGTGCGAGATATGTGGTAAGACTTTTAAAAACAAAAGAGGAGTAAATAAGCATAAAAGTTTCACCCATAATGTGCAATAAAAATAATTGTATGAAATACTGTTGAATGTATGTTTGCATAATTATTAAAAATTTGTGTTATTACTTTATAGAATATATTTTATTTTTTGTATTTTGTTTAAATATTAATTGTAAGTAATTTTTTATATTAATAAAAGATTTTAATTGCAAACTGACCAAAACCGAGTATAATTGGGGGGTGAAAATTCGATTTTGTAAATCCTTTATCCTACGGGTATAAATATACTCGTACATATCAAAGATAATCAAAATTTAGACACGGATTTCTAAGAGGGAGTAAATTTGAAGAAAAACCTCCTTAACTCAGACATTCTCGAGTTATTCGCGTTTAATTTTTCCACAATTTTTGACCAGGAGCCGAATTAAGTTGAGTAAAAATAAAAAAAAAATTCTAAACTTTTGTCGTATAACATTTTCCCCTAAACTTGATGGTTCAGCCGGAAACGTTGATACACCAAAAAATGGCTGGAAATATGAAGCCGCCAACTTGATTTTTTACCTCCCGCTACCCTTGGTAAGGGAGGTATAGGGATCGTGCTAAAAATCACATATCGAGATTTTAGCAAATGACCGCGTTTTAAGGTCCCTAGAATCCAATTTTAACATTTTCACGATGATGTCTGTATATGTGTGTGTGTGTGTATGTATGTGTATGGATTTTGTCTTCGCTCTAACTCAAATTCAGAAAATTCTGAAACCTTATATTTCTATCCTATTCTAATATGAAAAGAAGCCATTAGATTTTGGTGTAAATCGGATAACCGGAAATGGCACTTTACCTGAAGCTCATAATGGTTTTTCTTCAAAAAATACCATTAAATGCCATTTTTTCGCATTATATGACTTATGAAAATTAAAGATTATTGAATTTTCTACTGAAATACATTAATACTTTTTCTATATATTTTGCAGATAAATTTTAAAATAATTTTTTTTATTAGTCCCGAAGCCTAAGATAAACACAATTCCTTTGTTACACAGTTCATATTTCAAATGAATGTAACTGACAGTAAATGTCACTGTCAAAAAACTAATCACTTCAAATTAATAATAGTGACATTTTAAAAAGAAAATAGTAAATAAAGCAATAGTTTTATGCAATGGAACAGATTGCAGCGTTAGTAAATACGTAGGTATGTATTTAAATTAATAAAAATTAAATAGCGGGAGGTTTTGTGTTGGCCACATCAGATTTTTAATTGTACAGGTCAAGTAACATATATACCCAAACTTTGGTTATTTGGTTACAGGCGCTGAGAATTTTTAAAGTGTGTGTGTGTGTGTATGTGAGAGAGAGTGTGTGTGTGTGTGTGAGAGAGAGTGTGCGTGAGGGCGTGCGTGCGTGCGCGTTTGTGTGTGTGTGTGTGTGTGTCCTGTGGACACGAATACTCAAATACTATCAATCAGAAAAATTTGAAATTTTGTATACCCATTCTATACTAATGTGGGAAGAGCTCATTAGTTTTTAATGTACATCGGATAACCGGAAGTATCATTTATACAAGCTTTTAAGTTTTTCTTGTAAAAAAATCATTGATTATAATTTTTTAGCAACTTTTACTAATAAAAATTGGATATAATGGTACAATCCTCAATTCTACGATAATAGCATTTAGTAAATGACTTGAAATAACTTTAAATATTAAATTATACAACAATTTATTTTTATACATCATGCCTATGCGTCAAACAAAAACATTTTAATAATAATTTGACATATTTAAACAAATGTCACTGACAGGAAGCAGTTACATTAAAATTAATAATGAAACAGTGTTAAGAAAATTGTATTGAGTCTAATGAAATTAAGGTTAGTAAAAATAATATATTTTCCATCATTCATAAATATAAGATGTACAGTATGATCCGATATAAATTTGATCTGTTTGGTAGGGCCCGGGGCGGACTGTAACCCCCCCCCCCCCCCCCAGTCCACTACTGTGCAAAGGAACTTAATATAGTTTGCAAGATTAGTAAATAAAAAATCTGATGTGGCCAACACAAAACCTCCCGCTATTTAAATTTTACATACATACATACGTACATAAAATCACGCGATTCCCACTTAGGGGGTTAGCAAATACCCGAAAACAATAATAACAATAAGAAAAGGGATAAGAGTAAGAGCTCAGCTGACTCACTTCACTCTTTAACAACATTCTTCTTTCGCCTTATCCATCATAGCATTCATACATAAGAACATATTAAAGTGACCGATTTTAGGTAGCGAATAACCCCATCCGGACCACAATAATAGTTACGCAACAATCTTCCTTCGCCACACTTTCTTATCCATTTTTATTAATTTAAATACATACTTACGTATTTACTAACGCTGCAAACTGTTCCAATGCATAAAACTATTGATTTATTTACTATTTTCTTTTTAAAATGTCACTATTATTAATTTGAAGTGATTAGTTTTTTGAAAGTGACATTTACTGTCAGTTACATTCATTTGAAATATGCAAATGTTTTTCATGGCTTCGGGACTAATAAAAAAAATTATTTTTAAATTTATCTGCAAAATATATAGAAAAAGTATTAATGTATTCCTGTAGAAAATTCAATAATCTTTAATTTTTATAAGACATAAAATGCGAAAAAATGGCATTTAATGATATTTTTTGAAGAAAAACCATTATGAGCTTCAAGTAAAGTGCCATTTCCGGTTATCCGTTTTACACCAAAATCTAATGGCTTCTTTTCATATTAGAATAGGACAGAAATACAAGGTTTCAGAATTTTCTGAATGATAGTATTTGAGTTAGAGTGAAGACAAAATCCCTACACATACACACACACACACATACATACATACATACACACATACATACACACACACATACACACATACAGACATCATCGTGAAAATGATAAAATTGGATTCTAGGGACCTTAAAACGTGGTCATTTACTAAAATCTCGATACGTGATTTTTAGCACGATCCCTATACCTCCCTTACCAAGGGTAGCGGGAGGTAAAAATCTGATGTAGCCAGCACAAGACCTTCCGTCAATTCGATGTATTTTGTATAAATCCCATACCAAAAGGTCCTTGGAACATATTCTATATAATATCATGTAAAATCGAACACGAACACATACTATTTTTTACAAATTCCATACCAAAAATTCATTTGAAAAGGTTCTATAAATCCAATAAAATTATAACATAAACGTACACTAAGTAAAATGCACTTGACACTTCCTTCATTTATTCTTCAGCTTTCCCCTATTTTATTACGGGTCGCTGTTTCTTCTTCTCTTCCACTCATTCCTGCATCTTCTTCACACATTCCTTCCTTTCTCAAGTCTTCTGCGATACAGTCCTTCCATCTTTTCTTTGGCCTTTCTCTGCACGTCACTTGCGAGGAATACTATGACATACCAATTTTAGATCCTATACTTTCCATATTTGGTTTTGCACTTGAACTGACATCTGTCAATTAAATTTTTTTTTAAATTATCGGCTGTTTCCATGATACATAGCAAAGCTGACTAATTTTTGAAAATTAATTTCTTTATAACGCTTTAAATCTACAGCAGCTATTGAATATGAAGGAAAATGTATAATCAAACCGTATAGAGAAGAGTAGTTTCTTTAATATGTATAATAACAAAATGTCAAAAAATAATATTTAACTGCCTTTTTTTAAGAAAAACTGTTAAAAACTTCAAATTTGGGTACTTCCGGTGGATCAATTATAACCAAAATCTAATCAACTCTTCATATGGTTGTACAGAAGAGGAATACGAAAGAATTATAATTCTTAGAATTGTAGTATTGGAGTTATCGTCAGAGAAAAATTTGTCACACACGGACACACATACACACACATACACACACACACACACACATACACACACACACACACATACATACAGACATCATCTTGAAAATTGTATATTCGTATTGTAGGGACCCTAAAACGTGCTTATTCATTAAAAACTCACTACCGAATTTTTTGACCAAAGACAATACCTTCCTTACCTAAAGGTGACGGAAGGTAAAAAGCGGGAGGAAATGTGTTGGCCACATCAGATTTTTTCAGAAGCTATCGTTTATTTGAATTACGAAAACTGGTTGCTTGCAACCTCTCAATGTGAATTCAGCGTATAATAGCATAGCGAAAAATACCCCTTACGTTTCACCTTCCTTTCCATATCAACTTCCACGGTTGCTAAGGAAACAAAGTGTTGCTTTCTCTATGATAGCGTAGACTTGGGATCTATTAGTCCTACCGAAGCAAGAGTCCTATGTGTAGTTTCACCCCGAATATTTAAACTAATTCCTCTCGATGTAGGGTGTTTCGGGTGTAGAAGTTTCAACTCCTTGCCACCGGTGTGAGTGGATGATGGGTGGCGCATTGAATGTTCTAGAATATCATAAATTTGTCACTGAGACAGCACATGTGTACGACAAATCTCCGAACCAGCCTTGGACGCCAGCTCCAGGGGTCGTATTGACTTGTCTTAACGGCCTGGGCGTGTTCCTTTACTCTCTAGTGAGACAGAAACATTTGTGCACAGAAAAAGTATTTTTCTACGGTCTATATACAAAGTAGGCATTTGCGCTCGCTTTTGTCAACGCAAAGTGTCACTTTGCCGCTCATGCACGACAAAGTAGAAAAAACGCTCGCTGTCCGAATTTCTACCTATATAATGCATCTCCAGAAGTCAATCTGACTTATGATTGCTCTATCGGTATATTACATAACCAAACAATATGCCGTACTGCTTAAAAGCTGTTCAAAACTGACATATTGATTTCGGGTGCCTTAAAAACTGTCAAAGCTATCGAAATCTTCCAACAAATTTTCTTTTGGAATGTTTTAAAACTAATTTCTGGGGGATTTAAAAGCTGTTTTAAAATGTCATATTGATTTCTGGTGACTTAAAAACTGCCAAAGCTGTCAAATTCTCCCAACAAAATCTTCTTTTGGAATATGTTTAAACTAATTTCTGGGAGACTTAATAGCTGTTCAAAACTGACAAATTGATTTCGGGTTACTTAAAAACTGTCAAAGCTGTCAAAATGTTTCAACAAATCTTCTTTTGGAATGTTTTAAAACTAATTACTGGGAGACTTAAAAGCTGTTTAAAACTGTCAAATTGATTTCTGGTCTCTTAAAAACTGCCAAAGTTGTCAAATTCTCGCAACAAAATATTCTTTTGGAATATTTTAAAACTAATTTCTGGGAGACTTAAAAGCTGTTTAAAACTGTCAAATTTCCCCAACAAAATCTACTTTTTGAATATTTTAAAACCAATTTCTGGGAGACTTAATAGCTGTTCAAAACTGACTTTATTTCTGGTGACTTAAAAACTGCCAAAGCTGTCAAATTCTCCCAACAAATCTTCTTTTGGAATGTTTTAAAACTAATTATTGGGAGACTTAAAAGCTGTTTAAAACTATCAAATTGATTTCTGGTGACTTAAAAACTGCCAAAGCTGTCAAATTCTCTCACAAAATCTTCTTTTGGAATGTTTTAAAAATAATTCCTGGGAGTTTAAATGTTTAAAACTGTCAAATTGATTTCTGGTGATTTAAAAACTGCCAAAGCTGTCAAATTATTCCAACAAAATTTTTGAAATATTTTAAAACTAATTTCTGGGAGACTTAAAAGCTGTTGAGAAATGTCACTTGTCTACATTCTTAATGGCACCGTTTAGTCAGGACTGCTTTGTTGTGTACATTTTATTATTTTTTGTTATGGTGGACGACCCCATTGTGACGACTGTAGAAAAAATCTTGTGTGTTTCGAGCGCAAATGGACATTGTCGATTTCGACAGAATGCCTCTCAATCAACAATGTCCCATTTTGCGCTCTTAATACACAAATAGCTATTATGCAGTGACCATCACAACTAAATAAGTATTCTTTCAACATTAACAATAATAATAATATACCATACGCTTTCAATATTTGTTTATTTTAACCTCTCGCTAAGAGAGGTATTGAATCATGCTAAAAATCGCATATCCAGGTTTTAGTGAATAAGCACGTTTTAAGGTCCTTACAATCCGATTTTAACATTTTTACAATGATGTCCATGTGTGTGGATGTTGGAACCACGGTTTCTCAAATACTACAAGATTTAAGACATGTTTAACTACTGTTTCCTCAATCTGACATTAATGGGAAGGGCTGATTAGGTTTTAGTAACAATTGGACAACCGGAAATAGATTTAGAGGTAGAGAATTATAAATATGATGATGTCCGTGTGTGTGTGTGTGGATGTTGGTACCACGGTTTCTCAAATAGTACAAGACTTGGTAACAATGGACAACCTGAGTAGTAGATTCTTAAAAAAATGTTTTAAATATTTTTAAAAAAATTACAAATATTAAAGAATATAAAATTATCTATCCGATATATTTAACATTTTTACTATATCTTCTATAGATTTTGAGATAGAGAATTATAAATATATATAATAATACGTTGTAATGAATCTCACAACCCAAACAACTCTTTGGAAACCAGATAAAAAATAAAAATGTTTGTAGTTATACAAATATATGCGATCAAGCGATATATGTCCATGGCCTTGACGCGGAAGGCACGCGCTAACGTAAATACTCAACCAATAACATTAGAGAATTTTGCCGTGAACGCTTAAGTACATACAGAATAAAAGTACAAGTGCTGTGGCGGCGGCGACAGGCGTACTAATAAATAAATTATGGAGAAAGTATTTATTACATCAACAAGAGTTTAATTACTTTTCCTTACACACAAAAATAGTAATATCAAGTAAGAAATATAAATATTTTCTTTTTAAATGAACCGCTAAAATTTGTATAGAAAACTACTGTCTTCGAATGTACTGTAGACCACGCCTCCCAAGTCGAGTCCAGGGGCACATATCGCTTGGTCGCACATTACAGTGACTGTATACAGAGTATACAGTACTGCCATCTATTGATATTTTCTTTGAACAACACTTGTGAATAAGTTCACTCCATTGGTATTTTACAAACAAATCGCTGTCATGGTGACAGTTGCAAGATGGTGCCGTGCCAAATACGAAGTAAAAGTAAGTGTATGATCTTTGCAACAGTGACTCCCGCTATAACTATAAAGAATACACAACAAATGTGAAATTCTTTAAGCTTCCGCGGCCATCCGAAGACATTGAATTATGTAACACTCAAATGTCAAAACACCAGTGACAGAAGACAGAACTTTAAAAATGGCGATGGTTTGTTTGTAATCGGTCGGATATTCCATCTGAACTTCTACGTCGTCGCACTGTTTCTTGCGTGCAACCCTCCATTGACATATATCAAAAATCTAGCGACATTACTGAAGTTTTTTTCTGGTAAGTACATTTAATATTTCTTATTTTATTATTAATTAAATATTTAAAATTATAGATATATTACGTATACCCTTCAGAAATACCGCCAATCTCGTCAATGAATTGGAAGAATCTGGAATATTTGAAGAGTTGGAGAAAAATTGTTCATAGAATGAATTAAAAACTACAAAAATATCTAAAAAATAGATGTATTTGGAATTCCTTGGGAGTATAAGATATGTAAAATGCAATATGTACCTATTTATACAGCCTAAAATGGAAATTGCAAGAGGTATTGTCGAGGGTATTGTGCTGGCCACAACAGATTTTTTTGTAAATTTAAATACAGCATACGAGTTGGGACCCAGAAGAAACCGGACTGCCGTACCCTCAGTCCTGTAAAGTGTAGCTGGGCGTTCTCCCGCTAGGTTACGGTAGCACGCAACCTTACGTGTGCGTTGCCTCCGAGCGGTTGTCAAGAATAAACTTATTAGAGTGTTGCTATTTTTACCTCCCGCTACCCTAGGTAAGGGAGGTATAGGGATCGTGCTAAAAATAGCATATAGAGATTTTATATAATAAGCACGTTTTGATGTCCCCAGAATCCGATTTTAACATTTTTACAATGATATCTGTAGGTATGTATGTGTGTGTGTATGTGTGTGTGTGGATCTTGTGGACACGATTACTCAAATACTATCAATCAGAAAAATTTGAAATTTTGTATACCCATTCTATACTAATATGGGAAGTGCTCATTAGTTTTTAGTGTATATCGGATAACCGGAAGTATCATTTATACAAACTTTTAACAGTTTTTCGTGTAAAAAATTCATTGAATATAATTTTTTAGCAACTTTTACTAATTAAAATGGAATATAATGCTTTAATCTTCAATTCTACGATAATAACATTTAGTAAATAACTCTAAATAACTTTAAATATGAATATATAATATAATTTATTTTCATGTATCACCTAGCCTACGCGTCAAACAAAATCATAATTTTAATGACAGGTTTGACATATTTAAACAAATGTCACTGACAGGCAGCAATTATATTAAAATTAATAATGAAACCGAGTTAATGAGAATATAATAGTAAAATATTTTATTAAGGTTTGTAAAAATAATATATTTTCCATCATACATAAATGTTAGATGTACAGGATGATCTGATTTAAATTTGCTAATTGCTATTTTTGTAGCACTATAAATTAATATTAATTTACAACTACACATTTACGAAATGGATTATGTACGGCGAAGAATTTACAAAGATTGCGTTTTAGAGAACCTAGAAGATGATGCTGATTTTTATAAGAATGTACGTGTGTGACGATTTTTCCTTAAAGCCTATTAAAATATGATCCAAAACTTGTCAAATTTGGTATTAAAAACTCATATATAATTTGAAACAACATATTAGATTTTAACCATATATGATAAATCGGATGTAGTACTTAATTTGGAGCTCTAACAAATTTTTGAGGAAAAACAAAACAATCCAAAATTTCGTATTACAAACTTTTCTATTTATTGGACAACAAATTAGATTTTATTTACAAACGATTAACCGGAAATGATACTTTACAAAGCTCACTGCTATTTTAAACATCATATTTTTTTGTTAACCTACCTTGCATAGCGTTTGCGAAATCGTGAGATGGACAATCGCAAAGAACAGCACGTTTATACAAAGTTTTGTTTTCTTTTTAGGAAAACTTTAGGAATACTAATGCTTAAAGAGGCATTCAAGAAGAGCTTCCGTGCGACTTTTTGTAGAGCGCCCAGTACGGGGTTTTCTTCAACACTCATTTCACCTTCTCTGAAGCGCGAAAACCATTCAAAAACTAGAGTACATTTGTTACATACTCCCTGCAGTCTCTTTAAGCACTTTCGGGAGTCGTTTTTCCAAGCAGAAAACAAAACTACGCAAACGTGCTGTCTTTGCGATCACCCATCTCTCGGTTTCGCAGACGCTGTGCAAGGTAAGTTGACAAAAAAAAATAGCTACGCTCTAAAAAGTTCTGTTTATATCAATTCAACGCAAGCACGCAAAGCAGTACCGTAAGCAAGTTTAAAAGAAAGGAAAATATTCGGTCGCAAAGTATGTGATTTATAACCACGCTAAATTTGCTGCTGCTAACCAATCACAATGCATAGTGTAAATCGGAACTCACTACACAAACACAACTGTAGTACGACTCTACTAAGGGTATATTCCAAAAATAACAAATTTTAACCGTGGTTAACCAAAAGTGTTCCACCAACGCAACCATGATTTTTCCTCGGTTTTGCCGGTTAACATCTTCTGTCCTTTTTCATAAGATGTTAGATTTTATAAGTTAGTGTGGTTAGATACTATTTATTGATTCTTTGATGTTTGCATCTATTTTCTACGGTTTACATTATACGTATTTTAATTTTCCACTCCATAATTTAGGATTATGAAGGACGTTAGACGTAATGTTTTGAAAAAAAATTTTAGGGTTCCCGCGAATGAAACCGAACTGTTTCAATAATAATAGTCACGTGACTAGAACCAGTCGGTAACCGAAACCATGGTATTGGTTATTATATTTTATTTTTGGAATATACCCTAAATATGACATTTTGAGATTTCAAGATGCGCGCGCCTCTTGTGAAAATACTGACAAGTGATTGGTTACACGCTAAAGGAAACGCACATCACGCAGAAAGTTGAAACCACAGATAATATAAAACCTACCTACGGTACGGTTTTTGGCAACCGCTCCGAGGCAACAGACACGTAAGCCCGTTTTACATTCAGCAACATTTTCAGCAACTTGTTGCTGAACAATTTTCTTGTGTATTACATTTGAAAACATATTTCAGCAACTTTACTAGTTCTTTTAAATTTTATACAAACATAAATCTGAGGAAAGTTGGTAGTCTTAACAGTTGACAGTTACTAGATATGTTTATGTTTATTTATTATTTTTGTAATCTTTTGTATTTCTACAAAAATATGTGTTGAACATTGTAATTTAAAATTGTACGATTGTACCAAACAAACAAAGAAAAGGAGAATGGCGGATTACACCAACGAACAAATATAACTAGACAAAACATCGTTTCATTTGTTTTTATTTTGGCTGGCCAGAGATAGAGATATGTTATATCTAGTTCGAGCATTTCTCACTAGAGGCGCAATATCGTTGACATTTTAAAATAGAATGTTTTTTAGAATATACATCAAGTTATACACATATTTCGATTACAGGTCAAATCTGTAAGTTTTACAGATCTGTAAATCTGTAAAAACTTATAAAAACGCATCCATTTTGCATATGAGACGCGGGCTTTGACATTTGCATATATCTATTAGACTAATATACTGCTGATCCCCTATCTCGCCAATGTGTTGTGCTTCCTTTAAAGAATATGAGATAGAAGATATGTCTCCATCGCTCACAAGCGATACAGTGATTTGTATGCGCATGCTCGTGAAACTAAAATATATTTTTTAGCGGCCAGGAAAATTTCCTTCCAAGTGACAATTTTGTAATTAGAATTAAATAAATAAATATGCAAATTTCAACAAAGTAAAGAATTCTTATACATGATATTCTCATTATAATTTAATATTGTTTATGTATAATAACATTACTACAGCGCGAAATTTAAAATTCAATGAAATTATGATAACTAAACAAATATTTTAAATTATATTAAATTATGTTTTGTACAATTAAAATTTATTTTATTCAATTTTTACATTTTAGACTGTGTTTATTAATTTCATAGGAGCAACTATAAGCAACGATTTATTTGGTAGTGACTGAAAAAATAGCTTTCATTATCATCTAGATAATTAGTTTTTCTTTTGTCAGAATGAAATTCATAATGGTTTGTTATTTCCAAATAAAACCATTCGCCTAATGAATAAACATCTTAACTCAATGCTGTAAAAATATATATTAATATTTATGATACTTTTCAATTCTAATTTGGATTATTTGTCACCGTCTGAACTACAGTTTTTACAAAAGTAAATGAACACAAATTCACTTGTTTTCACAGTAAATGCTGCAATCACAATGAAAATTGACTTCGAATAACGCACGTGGTTACAGGAAACTTCAACTTTCAAATCGCACTCTTTCGTTATTTCCGTTAGCGGTACCAGTAGCCAAAAGAATTATAGAATGCGAGCATGCGCATCCAAAGCACTGTATCGCTTGTGAGCGATGGAGATATATCTTCTATTTCATATTCTTTAACGGATGAATCGCGGAGGATTAGCAGTATATTAGTCTAATAGGTATATGGACATTTGCCCGATGGCCCACCCAAACAAGGTTGCCAAGATTACAGTTTGTGTACCTTGTCCGTGTTGCCAAATGATTTTAAGCGTAAAATTAATTTATAAAAATATCCAATATGTTTTGTTTATTTAATTATTTATAAGCTTTGGTATTAAATAAAAACCAACGTTTCACTCTAAAACAAAACCGCAAATGTCAAATTACACTGATATATTCAAGTGGCCTCCAGTGAGAAATTCACGAATTAGATAATATATATATATATATATATATATATATATATATATATATATATATATATATATATATATTACATCCCGCTATCATTGCTGCGTCCTTTCATGGCTAGGACATTGTGGCAACCACCGAAAGGAATAGAGATAGGTATCGGCTTTATAAAGTATATCTACTTATTTTTCCCCCTGATTATGAATTTCGGTTCAAATTTCAATAAAGTCGATTTACAACGATATACGTTTCCTTTCATTTGACGGACATTATGAGCTCCTCCATTCTGAGTGAATCCGACGTCCACAGTATATACTTCAGACATAATCAGTACTTGTGACGTCCAATTTGTATATTTTTATTCATACTACCGTTACAGTGACGTCCAGCAGCGTTGCCAATATTAAATACATTATTCTGATGCAGAAACCACAGCACTCTTTCACAACAATATGCATACTTTGCTGTAAACATCATAGATTCCTACAATGTTTGATAATGGTAATTTCTTTTGGCAATCTGTAAGCAATTTGAAAATGGAACTGTTAATTTGTCATTTAAAATGTCATTTTTAATACTTAATACTTTTGTTCTAAAATTATTAGGAAAAAAATTTCTCCAAATTAAAATTTTACCATTGTATTTCACATACATATAACAAAAAAAAGTAGATACCCGTTATACAAGTAAACAATAACAAAATCTTGATAATGTATTTACAGTAAAAGAACTCGATGGTACAAAATGTGATAGAAATGTGAAATGTTCTTGCACTTTGTGTACAAGAACAACAATTCTATTTTCTCCGACGGTAAATGTAAATATGTGAAAATAAGTGAAGAATGAATTATTTAAATAACCCCAAAATCTTACAATTAAAAAGTACAGACAGTTATTTTAATAATAATTTAATATGAACTGAATTAATACTTGCAGTATTTTTTTTAGTAAAATTTGCCGTCATCCTTTGTATTATAGTCATAAAAATTTTATTTGATAAACAAAGTATTTGTTACATGTCAATAAAATAGTGAAGAAATATAATAATAAGGTTAATATGATTATTAATCTCCGATTTTAATATTTTTATTCTATTTGTTAAACAAATTATTTGTAAAAAATCTGATGTGGCCAACACAAAACCTCCCGCTGTTTAATTTTTACATACATACATACGTACATAAAATCACGCGATTCCCACTTAGGGGGTTAGCAAATACCCGGAAACAATAGTAACAATAAGAAAAGGGATAAGAGTAAGAGCTCAGCTGACTCACTTCACTCTTTAACAACATTCTTCGTTCGCCTTGTCCACAATCATCATAGCATTCATACATAAGAACATATTAAAGTGACCGATTTTCGGTAGCGAACAACCCCATCCGGGCCACAATAATAGTTACGCAACAATATTCCTTCGCCACACTTTCCTATCCATTTTTATTACTTTAAATACCTACTTACGTATTTACTAACGCTTCAAACTGTTCCATTGCATAAAACTATTGATTTTTTTAATATTTTCTTTTTAAAATATTACTATTATTAATTTGAAGTGATTAGTTTTTTGACAGTGACATTTACTGTAAGTTACATTCATTTGAAATATGAACTGTGTAACAAAGGAATTGTGTTTATCTTAGGCTTCGGGACTAATAAAAAAAATATTTTTAAATTTATCTGCAAAATATATAGAAAAAGTATTAACGTATTCCTTTAGAAAATTCAATAATCTTTAATTTTTAATTAAATGCGAAAAAATGGCATTTAATGATATTTTTTGAAGAAAAACCATTATGAGCTTCAGGTAAAGTGCCATTTCCGGTTATCCGATTTACACCAAAATCTAATGGCTTCTTTTCATATTAGAATAGGATAGAAATACAAGGTTTCAGAATTTTCTGAATTGAGTTAGAGCGAAGACAAAATCCCTACACATACACACACACACACATACATACATACATACATACATACATACATACATACATACACACACACATACAGACATCATCGTGAAAATGTTAAAATTGGATTCTAGGGACCTTAAAACGTGGTCATTTAATAAAATCTCGATATGTGATTTTTAGCACGATCCCTATACCTCCCTTACCAAGGGTAGCGGGAGGTAAAAAGAGTGAAAATATGTGAAAAACAACAGTTTGGATGCACTTCGGTTATTTGTGTAATAAATTCAAATTTTTATGAAATTTCTAATAATAAGCTTATTATTAATATTCAATTCCGATTTTAATACGCTTATTCTAAGTAAATAGCTATTTGTTGAACAAATTAATTTTCACATGTCAATAAAATAGTAAAAATATATGAAAAGCAGCCGTTCGGCTATTTTTCCAATAAATTGGAATTTTTACGGAAATTACAATAATAGGCATGTTATTAAGAAAATTCTAATTGACATAATAAGTCAGTGTCAAGTGCAAATTACATAATATGTTTGGGTTATAATTTTACTGAAAATATAGAAATTTTCTATGTGGTATTTGTACAAAATACATGGAACTGCCAGAATGCAATGTAATGAAATACTGGAAATGTAGAATCTTTTGCTAGAAACTTTTTGTATGGCATTTGTATAGAACTGAGGGAAGGTAATGTGATGGCCACATCAATTTTTTTTACCTCCCGCTACCCTTGGTAAGGGAGGTATAGGGATCGTGCTAAAAATCACTTATCGAGATTTTAGTAAATGACCACGTTTTAATGTCCCTAGAATTCAAATTTAACATTTTCACGATGATGTCTGTATGTGTGTGTGTGTGTGTGTGTGTATGTATGTGTGTGTGTATGTATGTATGTGTGTGTGTGTATGTGTAGGCTTCTTTTCTTATTAGAATAGGATAGAAATACAAGATTTCAGAATTTTCTGAATGATAGTATTTGAGTTAGAGCGTTGACAAAATCCATACACACAAATACAGACATCATCGTGAAAATGATTAAATTGGAATTCTAGTGACCCTAGAACGTGGTCATTTATCAAAATCTCAACATGCGATTTTTAGCAAGATCCCTATAACTCCCTTACCAAGGGTAGCGGGAGGTAAAAACAAATAAGTGAAATTTATGAAATATTTATTATTACATCGAACAGTCCTGCTTATTTCCAGAGAGAGTATTTCATAAACATTAATTTGTTTCATTAATCTTTAGTTGTTACACATAAACAAATTATTTATACGTGTTTCTTTCTATGTTTGCATATAGATTGCAATAAAAATACGGTGTTTTTAAAAGTTATTACTTTTCATCATTTATATTTCTACATATCTCACTAACGCATATAATAAAATTTTTCAATTTCATTATAATAAAAATAAAAAGCAAATATTTTAACGTATTTAAACTATCTAAAATGTATAAAAATATTTTCTAATTAAAAGAAAACTCTTTAATGAAACACCTCAATTAGAGGAGAAATAGAAAGAAGTACGCAGAATAAAAAATATCTATATTTAATAAATCGTTTGCAGTACATATTAATATGTTTTAAACATTTTTTCTTTTAATAATTATTTCTACACTATCTTTTTCGACTTTGTACTTAATAATTCAGCTTTATGGTATGAGTATTTATAAATAATTACCTTTTTTAAATTTATTACATTTGTAAACCATACATTTTGATTTCAAAGTTTATTGATTTTGTATTTGCTCAGAGGATTTTACAAGTGCAAAACAAAAGGTTTGATTACATAAATATTAATTTAAAATACTACCAGGAGTGCACAATGTAGATTTAAATACGATTAAAAGAGTTGCGCGCTAATGTAGTACCCAAAGTTCCACTGTTGCCAAGTATACGGAGTTCAGAATGTCGCTGGAATGAAACTTCAGTATATACATTGTATATACGCCGGACGACACTAGCGCCACAAGTGGAATTTTTTTGAACTACAAAAAATATACATTTTCCATTCCGCTATCATTCTGACGTCCATAACAAATTTTGCTATACGATACTAGAGGCCCCCCTGATGTCAGAAAAAAATTTATAAGGCCATGTGCATATGACGTCCGGTATACGGATGTCTTATGCACAAGGACGTCACTTTGAATGTAGAAAATTACACAGGGGACGCCACAATGGTAGTGGGATGTAATATATATATATATATATATATATATATATATATATATATATATATCTGTCTCTTTCTGGCCAGCCGAAATCAAAACATTCAGTGGAGTGTCTGTATACAACGGCGCGAGCTGTATCCACACAACTGTCATGGTGGGGTGGCTATCTCTTTCTAACAGTGAGAAGTACGCATGCGTCAGCTACTACCAGTACGACGAATTAACGATGAACATGAAGAAGAAAGCTTAAATACATTTTCGCATATCTGCTTGGTCCAACTATACACAAAAGTTAGAGAGAGATAGACACCCCACCAGTCAGGCGGGTGGTATTCTCGGTGGATACACGCAAGTTATTCAAGCCGTCGGTCCATTTTGTATATAGAGGTCACTGCATTCAACACAAGGTTAACTGAGGTTAGCCAACTGCAATATTTCGATTGGTAAAACAAAAAGTAACCAAAATATAACTAAATGTGGGGGAAAGATGTGAGTTGACGGCAACAAAATTAGAACATGTCCTATTTGAAGAATGAGGCGAGTTCTTTTATTCACCGATGGATGGGTCTTTTTATTCAGCGCTTTAAAAACAATGGCTGGTAGCACAAGCCTTGTTTTAACTAAAACACTGTTTTAAGAAATGTCAAATTCAAATTTCATTATTTAATTTCACCCTTATGTTTGAAGAACGATTTTTTAAAAATATTTGTTTGAATACAAAGTATGTTCTGCTTTAAAATCATATTTTGATAAATTCGATACTATTTATTTTTATTATTAAATAATGAAATTTGATATTTCTTAAAATAGCGTTTTAGTTAAAACAGGGCTTGTGCTACCAGCCAATGAATTTCATCATAGCGTTCCTATTTTCACCGATTAATTAAACAGAAATCCATGGGATCTATCAGGTTTGAGTGTCGATGGATTTGATAATTTCTGATGAATTAATAGTGGGGGTATAGTTTTTAGGTTATGTTCACAAGTTTATTGACGTTTTAGCCGGTAGTCAGTGAAAAAAAGTCTTGAATTATGAATGTTGTAGAATTGATTTCATTGCCATTATCACATAATTTATTTAAATTATCAGTAGAGTTTCTAAATTGTCATTACTCGAATTAGTAGAATTTTCTTCATTGGAAAATGAAGCCCTTCATAACTCCCCTAGTGACAGCGACCATTCTTACTCTAACCTTAACGTTCAATATGTTTAACTTCCAGCACCTTTTCATCAAGTAGTTGCTATTTTCACAATCTATTTGTTCCATCACATATTCATCGGTGACGTTATTATCAAATTGTAATGAATTTCACAGATGAATAAAAGAACTTGCCCATGTGTTGCACAACTAGTTGCGCAACATGAGTTGCCTGCAACTTTAGTTTTACATTCAGCAACTTGGGATCCGCCTACCAAAAAAGAATCCATGCAGTGGTATTATAAGGACTCCCTCCGTCCAAAAAGGCCAAGACACAATCTTCAGGGAAAAAGTTGATGGCAACAATTTTTCGGGATAATGAAGGGATACTACTAACGATAGAGTATATGGTTGCTGCGCTTCCAAAAAGCGCTATGTGTTCTCAGTTAAGTTTTTCAGAAATGACAAAAAACGTTTTTAAAAATTATATTCTACACAGGTTTTTCATTTGAGTGTTTTTTACTTCCTTGTACGAAGTAAAGGAAGTATTGTAATCGCGAAAAGTTTCGGTTTCCAGATTTCAACGGAAATATCCATTTTGAGCATCCCTGAATCCATTTTGACTAATTTCGTCGTGACGTCTGTACGTACGTATGTACGTATCTCGCATAACTGAAAAACGGGAAGCCGTAGAAAGTTAAAATTTTGTATTTAGAACTGTTATAACATCTAGTTGTGCACCTCCCTTTTTGGTCATTACATAACTTGCGGAAGTGGTACTTTACTTGAAGCCTCTAATAGATTTTAATGAAAAACTATATTAAAATATAATCCAAAATTTTTCAAATTTGGTATATAAGACTTTTATATCAATGGGAATAACATAATAGATTTTAGTTAAAATGGTTTACCCGGAAGTGGTACTTTACTTGAAGTCTATAATAGATTTTAATGAAAAACTATATTAAAATATAATCCAAAACTTTTCAAATTTGATATATAAGCCTTTTCTGTCAATGGGAATAACATAATAGATTTTAGTTAAATTGGTCTACCCGGAAGTGGTACTTTACTTGAAGCCTATAATGATTTTAATGAAAACTATATTAAAATATAATCCAAAACTTTTCAAATTTAGTATATAATACTTTTATATCAATGGGAATAACATAATAGATTTTGGTTAAAATGGTTTACCCGGAAGTGGTACTTTACTTGAAGCCTATAATAGATTTTAATGAAAAATTATATTAAAATATAATCCAAAACTTTTCAAATTTGATATATAAGACTTCTATATCAATGGGAATAACATAATAGATTTTGCTTAAAATAGTCTAACCGGAAGTGATACTTTACCTGAAGATGTTATCAGTTTTTCTTGAAAAAAATGATGTTATTTTGATTTTAGTAATAAATGCTTCAAATAAAAGTTTTAGAGAATTGAATTCTGCGTCGAAAACATTAATTATGATTAAATTAGCTCTTTGTATTCTCTAATTAAGTTTGCTATGGATTAGGACAAAAAATAACAAAAAAAATAAAATGTTGATGTCAAATTATGTCAAATACGTGCAATTTTATGATTGGGTCTGTTATAATACATATTTTAATTATTAACAAAATATGTATAGTGTAACAGGCGTACAAGGAAGTCATGTGGTGTCCACATCAGATATTTTTATTTATTTATTTATAATGCCAGGAGTATTTCTACAGTTAGTTAATCAAATTTGCTTGCAAATTGTGTAATCAGTGTTGCCAGAAATGTTAGTACAAAAATGTACCAGTGTAGAAATCTTTTTAAAATGGCGGGATATTTATTTTTTTGTTTACAGGTTATGTTATAACCATATATTCATACCTACCTACTCTTTTTGTAACATGGATTCAAATATGAATTAAATAAAAATATTTCAAATATAATAATACATTTCACGTCAACCAACAACAACAATTACATAAAACACAAATCCTAACTAAACATTTCACATTTGCGATGCTAGCCGCAGCCGCCAAGGGTGAGCGAGAGACTACTTCCGTTAAAGCGTCAATTAAAGCACATATCGCTAGATGGCTACACAAAAAAAGAATGCCGTGTCTTCAATTTAAATGTTTTACGCATTCATTTATCTTTGCATTCGCGTTTAAGTACACAAACTGCGATTATTTTCGAGTTTCGAAAACGTCGGCTTTAGAATTGCATTTTGTACCAGAAATGGACCTAATTTGCAAATGTAGTAAAAATGTATTTTTGTTTATAAAATGTACCAAATCTGGTACAATTGCACCACCTCTGGCAACACTGTGTGTAATATGCGCAGAGCTGTAGTTGTGCTTTTAGCGCTATTGGTTTAGAGAGGAATTATTAGTCCACAATATTAAAAATGAATACAGCTGATTTACAGATCAATTCTTTTATTTTTTCTGCGTTTTAAGAGACTAATAACGCATTTTGGTACAAAAGTGCATATAGTGCTTTTTGGAAACGCAACGTTGATATGCCAAGAGGGTCTACAATTAATGCGAAGGTATATGGTAGAACTTGAATCTTGCCATGGAATAAAAGTGTCCGACATAAACATAAACTATAAAAATAAAATATTCCTTTCATTTTCCCAAATTTTCGATTTCAAATAAAATTTAATATGTAACTCGGCGCTAAAGTTCCTTTTTATCACTCAAATGTTTCATTTTTCTCGGCCTTCCGGCCTCGGCAACCCAATTCCATATTCATGATAGAAAGTAAAATTTCAGTACCTTGATATATAAATAACTTTTTTCTTCAAACTTCATATAAACAACATCTTTTGTGGCTTGATTCACAAGGTAGAAATGAAATAAATATCCATAGAAACGATACAGAATGAGCGAATAGGAAGTACCTTTTGAAATAGAGACCAATAATATCTCCCCAAGATGCACTATAATACACTAGATAATCTAAGAATAAAATTACTAAAAACCTTCAACAGCTGTCAAATTTTAATTGATAATCTATAAATTGAAATACACTGATTAACAAAATTAAGGGGACACTTTTTTGGCCGTGCAGTATTTTTGAAATAAAAGTGAAAAGCAAGTATGATCTACGGTATATAGTTTTTACCTCTAACTAAGAGAGATATTGAATACATGCTAAAAATTGCATATCCAGATTTTAGTGGATAAACACGTTTTAAAGTCCCTAGAATTCGATTATAACATTTTTTCGATGATGTCCATGTATGGATGTTGGAGCCACGGTTTCTCAAATACTATAAGACTTAAGACACATTTAACTGCGGTTTCCTCAATCTGACATTACTGGGAAGAGCTGGTTACATTTTGGTAACATTTGGACAACCGGAAGTTATTTTTTGAAAATTTATGTTATTACAAATATTAAAGAATACAAAAATCTCTATCCGATACATTTAAATATTTTATTATATCTTCTATACAGTTAGAGATAAAAAAATATAAATATATAAAATATGTTGTAAATGTATCTCACAGCACATGGAAAACAAGTGGAAAAATTAAAATGTTTGTAATTAACAGATAAATGTCAGTGTCAACAAACCAAAACATTACTGAAGGATTTTTCTGGGAAGTACATTTAATATTTATTTTATTAATTAAATATTTATAATTATATACAGTGTGTCCCATTTAGAAGTGCCACCATTGGGATCTCGAGAACTATAAGAGATACAATGTCGGTTAAATGGAACTTTTTATGCGCCGTTGGGAGGCTCAAAAAAATCAATATTTTTTCCTCTTTTCAATGATGTAAGGGTTATTATGTTTTATATTTGTTTTGCTCCTAAAATTTAATTTTTCTCTTTATTTTCCTAAATTTTCTTATTATTTCCCAAAAAACATTATTATTTTTATTAATTATATTGTATTTGATCAAAATAATTTGTTTTATACCTTTATTACTTAATATTTTCATTCTAGACTCATAATTACAAATTTCACTATGATGAGCCAAGGGCGACCTGATACAAAATATTATAAAAATTAATTTGATACGAATTTTGAGCAAAATTTTCTAACGAAATAAATTATTTAAATGCAAGGAGTATTTCCAAATAGAAATCTACCAATATTTTCAAAATAATTGACTCCGAAAGCGTGACGTCAAAATCGACCGGGAATTACAAAACCTGAAAGTAGGCTTCCGGTTTCTTAACTATATCTTGAAAGAGTTTATTGTGAACGAACCGGACTAGCGCCAAATTTAAGTAGCTGTCATTTGTCTTATTTGAAAACTAGAAAATTTAATGATGTGATTTTGTTACATATTCCTGTTTTATGCATTTAAAGTAAAAAAATAAATTAAAATATATGCGTAATTTATTTTAAGAAACCTTATATTGAAGTAAATTTTAATAAATTCCAAGAAATAATGTTATTTGTGTCTCTGTCATTCTTCAGCGGGAACGAAAAGATTTTCCTCTGATTCTATAGTTATAGACCTAGGCTATTGTTCAAAGGATTGGTATTCTGCAATTGATCACTTATTCTCTAGGTTCTTACTTTCAATTCGGTTCGTAGTGTTTTGGTCTGATACGATTTTGAACTTTTGCAAATTACAGTGGCACAAGAAACAAGAACAAGTGATTCGTTTTACTGCAATAATAAGTATTTTTTGTGGATGAAGAGAGACCTATTGTTCGTGGTGAAAATGCAGTGGAATAAAACCATGTTCATTTGGTCTGTGATGTCCATTGTCCATGAAATGGTTTATGACGCAGACCTTAATATTATAAAAGGAAAAGTGCATACATTATCTTTCTTAATTTTCGTTGGCTGTTACGATCTCTCACTACAGTTCTAATTTTGTTTATTTTATTTTTGCATCCCCTATATACCCTATAAATTTGTAACACGTATACATTAACACTGTTTATATTATTTATACGTATGTGACAAATATATTTTATTATATGGTAATCAATTTTTTAAATTTTGCATACCTACTTCTTTTATTTTCCATGTCCAATATTTGTCATATGCATTATTCATTTTATTAATTGTTTATATTGCAAAATATTGTTATGAAATTAGCTTTATAAGAAACAATTTTTAATGCTAAAAAGTTTTATTTACACTTTACAGAATACAGCTTTGATGACAGCTATTTAAATTTGGCGCTAGTACGGTTCGTTCACAACAAACTCTTTCAAGATGCAGTTAAGAAACCGGAAGCGTACTTTCAGGTTTTGTAATTCCCGGTCGATTTTGACGTCATCACTTTCGGAGTCAATTGTAAATTTAATACAAAATAAGGAAAAAATAATAATTTTGAAGGCAAAACAAATATAAAACATAATAACCCTTACATCGTTGAAAAGAGAAAAAAATATTTATTTTTTCGAGACTAAAATCAGATATGGGTTCCATTTAAAAAAATATAAGTTCGTGTTATATCTCAAAAAGTTACGGATATAAAAATTTATTCCGTACGTCACTGGTTAGTTAATAAAAATATCTATCTTTTATATTTGAAACGTTTTTCTCAATTACTAATAGTTTAGAAGTTATTTGAAAAAGAAAAAATCAACATTATTCAGTTTTTCATCATTATCTAGTGCCCTATGAGAATTTTTGGAAAAACAAAAGCACATCTGAGATGGCCTTCCAAAGGCGCACAAAAAGTTCCATTTAACCGACATCGTATTTCTTATAGTTCTCGAGATCCCAATGGTGGCACCTCTAAATGGGACACACTGTATACAGGATGTAAATTATAAAACGGGTCATAGGGCTATAACATAGAAAAACAGTTTTTTAGACGCCAAAGTTTCTATATTAATTTATTGAAAAAATAATTGGTGCCTATTGTAAAGAAAAAAAATACGAATTTTTTAATACCAAACACATTACATTTCTGTTTCATATAAAGCCAGAAAATAAATTTAAAAATTTGTACAATTGAGAAAAAATATCATTAGCCATGAAACTGACAGTAACAAAACATTGTCATTTTTTGCTAACATGATAGGGAACAATTCAAGATTAAAGATATTTGTTTAGGAACTAGTACAAAATAACACAAAATAAAAAAAAACAGTACGATATTTATTTAGGAAACAATTATTATTTATTGTAATAGGTAGGTATTTACAAATTAAAGATGATCTACATGTAATACGAAATAAGTTATAAGATACGACAAACCCTGCAAACTACAAGGCAGCAAATAAAACCATTTAATAATTTATATATTTTTTTTCTTAATAATAAATAAATAATAATTTAACAAATAATGTGGAAAAAACCTTTATTAATGAGCGTCTTAAGTCAACAATTGTTTTGTTTCTGTCAGTTTCACGGCTAATGATACTTTTTCTTAATTGTGCAAATTTTTAAATTTATTTTCTGGCTTTATATGGAACAGAAATGTAATGTGTTTGGCATTAAAAAATTCGTAATTTTTTTCTTTATAATAGGCACCAATTATTTTTTCAATAAATTAATATAGAAACTTTTGGCGTCTAAAAAATTGTTTTTCTATGTTATAGCCCTATGACCCGTTTCAAAATTTACACCCTGTATATATATATACATAGGTATATTACATACTTAGATCTTAGATCATATAACTTAAGTTATATGATCTAAGATTACAAATACCCTTCAGGAATACTGTCAATCTCATCAATAAATTGGAAGAATCTCGAACATTAGAAGAATAAGAGGAAACTTGTTCATAGAATGAATTAAAAATATATAAAGAAGATATGTATTTTTGTGGGTACCAGAAATGTTAAATATATACAATACTTATATAGCCTATATGAAAATGGCGAGAGGTCTTGTGCTGGCCACAACAGATTTTTTAACATTGATTAACAAAGTACATATAACAAATATGTTCTACTTTAACCCTTAACTTTTATTTTATTAAGCTAATCAAACAATTCAGAATATTTCCAAAATCAAAAATCTATTTTAACTTAAAATGTAGGTAATGAAAATTATGTTACAACGGAGCATTAGTAGCGCGATTCGAATAAAATATCTTAACATATGTCTTGTGGAAAATTTCTCCATTCTTCTAGAAGAACTTCAGCCAACTCCAAAAGAATCCGAGCTACAACAGGACGACTTCTAGTACGTTTGTCAACTAAACCTCAAACATGCTCAATATGAATATGATTAAATCTGGACTCATGGCTGGCCTCTCCTTCACTTGAATATCTTGTTCTTGGAGAAAACGTCTTGTTAAATTTGATGTATGAAGCCTATAATTATCCTGTTTCAGGACGAATCCATCGCCAAAATTGTTTGCAAGTGGTACAACTTGTTCTCGGAGAATTTCCACAACATAAATTTGTGAGTTGAGTTGTGGGGGAACGACAACCAAATCGATGCGACATGCGACCCTCTATTGGGCTTCCAAATTATCAAGAGATGGCGCTGACGTCAAACGTCAAAATTCAAACGAATGGTAAATTTTTCGCTGTCTTCCATAAGAGTACAATTGGTGTGAGACTAATTTTCGTATTTTTAATTTAATTTTGGATTTAGTAGTGTTTTTTTTTTTTGTTAATTTCGGTAGAATTGAGTTTGATCTTTCTTGTAGTAACAATTTAATAATATTTTAGTTAATAGGGTTAATTTTAGTATTTGTCGGTTAAGAGTATTTTAGTCATATTTTAATTAACAGTATATTAGTTTTTTTAAATAAAAAAACATTTGGTTTCCTTTATTTAGATTGTATTTCATTGCCGTAGTCAGGCCCGTATCCAGGATTTCATTTCGGAGGGGGTTCTGGTTATATAATTATATTATTTTTCAAGAAGATTAACATGAGCAGTTTTTTGCAGACTGTTATCCTTGTTTTGACTGTGGTATCAAAAGAAAGGTAAAAAAATTCTGCATCAAACGACAAATTTAATAATTAATTTATGGGACTAAAATATTACATAATTTACATTTATTTGTTATCATTTGATACAATTTTTATCTTTCTACTGACACCACAACTACTGTTGTCTACGTACACCTTTAAAAAACACCCGGTATACAATTCTCGGGGAAATAATAAAATAAAGGGATTATCTAATGCACCGTCCAGACAGAGCAGCAAAAAAAAAAATCCAAAACAATACCTAACTGACAATTCTTAATTGGTAGACAGTGGTTTTTAGGTAGATGCGAGAAGTGGCCGCTAGAATTGTCCGCTAGATTCCGTTCAGATACGACAGTTCACAAATTTTTATTGCGGCTCTGTCTGGACAGTACAGTAGACACTTTCTAAAATAAAACAATATATTGGCCTTTACGTATATCTTTATTTAATTGTAAAAAGCAATTGGGAATGTTATACTCGCAGTTTGGGACGCGTGCTATGATAGCGCAAACATCTTGGTTAGACTTCTTTAAATTTTTTAGTATTTTATTTTACATTTCAGGGGGGGTTTGAACCCCCAAATCCCCCCCCTTGGATACGGCCTTGGCCGTAGTTGTACATATATTAATTTCTATCTACATAGCTTTACTTTTATTTAATTGTTTTCCTTTCATAATGAACAATTTTCTTTGCTTAGATTTAGATACTATTTGTAGATTTGGGAATTTTGGAATCTAGAAATATGGTGGAAGTAATAAATAGTGGCCACATAGTATTATGTGGTAAATATTTTCGGAGAAAACTCCATCGTAACTTTAACCTATAAATTGCATATCTCCTAATTTGTTCATTAATTTTTCAAAAATCAAAAACTTACCTGTTATATTAGCAGTAATTCAGATCCTACTAAGAATAAAACAATAATAGCTGAAGATAAAAGCGTATTAAAATTCGTATACAAGTAAATACAATCCCTGAATAAAACAACCTCTTTTGTACATGTACACTTCACTCAGTTCAGAAATCTGCCACCAGTGGCGCATTGTAATTTTGGAAGCCCAATACTGATGCCGCCCCAAACCGATCCAGATCCAAATCTATCCACTACGTTTATACACTTGTACACGACCATCACAATGAGTAAACCGCGACTCGTCTAAAAAGTACAGACCTCCAGTGTCGAATTTGTCATTGAACATGTTTGCGGGTAAAGTTTCGACGGTTAAGTTTATGATCCCTGCTCAAGCGAAGAATTCGAACAGGCCTGCGAAAAGTCAAATTGGCTTCTTTGAGTCTTCTTCTAACAGTCTGATCGGAAATAATCACACCAGTGGCATTTCCGAGTAGATTTTGTAGTTCACGATCAGTAGAAGTTCAACGTCGAAGACAAGAATTGACAATATCACTGTCGTCTCAATGGCTGGTTTTTCTTCTGTCCATATCTACCCTTTTCTTGATACCTATGCCAAGGTAGTAATGAAAATCAATTTTGTTTTGAGACATTTTCTGCATTCAAGTGTCTATAAAGAAAGTAAATAAAGGAATCACTGTAATTATTTTTGCACTTCATCAATAACAATCTAGAAAAGAAAAACATAGTAAAAAAATCCTATGTCGATCCTTATTATAAAAAGTTATAGTTTAAAAAAGTGTTCCCCTAATATTGTTGATCAGTGTATAAAAATAATATATCGATGGCTTAAGTGCAAAACGTCGTAACCCACCAAATATTAAAAAATTCCATTTTGGCGCCAATCGAAGCATTGGGTTAACATGTTAACATGCACATTGTGGCCAATCATCGTTAGCCATAGCCGCCTTGAAAATTCATTTTACGCGCTAAAACAAAATGTATCACCCCAGTACACGTTACTTGATATGTAAAACGTCGTAAACCACAGTTTGACATTGGGTTAAAATTAAATTAAATATGATTTTGGAAAATTTTACAAAAGGATTCAACGTAATCATAAAATTATGAAATGCTGATTTACAGAAAGTTCTTTTAAAACCACAATATTTTTTGTTTGTCCTGAATAATTGTGATATGACGTTTTGCACTTAAGCCATCGATATTCAAGAAAAGCACACTTACATATTGGTAATGAAGCCATGCTGTTGGACTTCCGTCCGATTGAACAACTTCGGGAGCCGTACACTCTAATACTTCAAATTCTAATATAATTGCACATAAGGAGGATATAAAATTGCAGTTTTTATTTAAATGTCAAACGTGAAAATTTTCAGTTGAATGTTTATAACAAAAAGTGAACAAATATGAATGTATCCATGGTATACCTCGTCTAGATTTCATTTGAACACATGGGCTGGTAGCACAAGCCTTGTTTTAACTAAAACACTGTTTTAAGAAATCTCAAATTTCATTATTTAATAACAAAAATAAATAACATCAAATATATTAAAATATGATTTTGAAGCAGCACATAGTTTGAATTCAATCAAATATTTTTAAAAAAATCGTTCTTTACACATAAGGGTGAAATTAAATATTGAAATTTGAATTTGACATTTCTTAAAACAACGTTTTAGTTAGAACAGGGCTTGTGCTACCAGCCATTATTTTTAAATCCTCTGTGTTAATCCTAATCTTTGCTACTGTGAATATTTTTATGTTTCACGCAAATATAGTTACTTCTCAAAGTACATAATATGTCTATGAAAGTTGAAAATTGCTTGTGACTATTTAAAAGGGGAAAAGTTTTATTGGGGTATAACTCAATACAATCCTGTACCTCGTGCATATTTACATTTTGGCACTACCATTTGCTCAATTCAGTAATGAGCGTTCACTGTTAAAGCAAGAATAACATCTTGGATAAGAATTTTACAGGTCAACTATGGTTCTCTGGAACCTCAATAAAACTTTTCCCCTTTTAAATAGTTACAAGCAATTTTCAACTTTCATAGACATATAATGTACTTTGAGAATAAACTATATTTGCGTGAAACGTAAAAATATTCACAGTAGCAAAGATTAGGATTAACACAGAGGATTTAAAAGTCATTTGTTCAAATGAAATCTGGACGAGGTATAACAGAGCATTTGAAATCAGCAAACGTACTTAACGTAAAATGTTTATAATTATTGCAACGTCAAGTATTTTTTTTTTTTATTTAAATATGTATGTTTGAAGAAAAAATATATGTCATACGGAGTAAAAAGTGTCTTTGTGTGCAGACTTACATGCTCACCACACAAAGTATCTCTTTTACTCCTACTAACACAATATACTATTTTTGTGTATTTCTCATTCTTACATCCATATGAACACTTGATTAGATTTTGGTTACCATTCGTAATTAGTCATTGCTAAAAATCACATTTAAATATAATTCTTTCACATTTTATTATTATAAATATTAAAGAATATTTTATTATCTATACAATTTGATTGCATTTTTTTCTTCATATTCAATGTATTTACACAGAATAGACATTTATACAGAAGCGACAGTCAGAGAGAGAAACGAAAATTAGAGAGAGACAGAGTATGCCAACAAATTTAAAGGGCTAATCGGATAAAATCGGATTATTTCGGCATATCTTCGTATCTTACGATTCTTTGTTCTTTTCATTATCTCGACGAAAAAATTTTCTGTTAGGGGTTAATAATAAAAGTATATTGAGAAACACAAATTGATTTCTAATACGAACAAACATGATATTTTTTTAACAAACGATAGGGAAAATTATTATTATAAAGAAAATCATTATATTTCACATATTCTGGAGGAGCGGTTGTCTCAGCTTGTCACGCCCATGTATTTTAGGGTTATGGCTAATTCAAGCAAACCAAACACCTCTTCTCACTTTTGACATATGTCATTTTGTGAACTATTTGTGAATTTTAGAAGTGGTGTTAATTTCTAATAAAATGGAAAAAAACGAGGAATATAGAATGTTTGTTCATATAAAAACTGTATAAGTAAATGGAGAAAGTGAAATGTAAGTTTTTTTCGTTTCCGAAAGATACAGAAATGTAAGTAATGCAAAACGACTTCCATATCATGCAAAATGTATATTCATTTAACATATAGGTGTAAAATGTGGCTCAAGGCCTGAGGAAGAGAAGATTTGATGGAGAAGGATATTTGGGACATATTCATTGAGTCTGACGTTTGTGTTTCCCACATCAAAGATATAGAAAATTCTGCATTGTATTGAATTTGTAAAATTCACGTATTTGTTTAATAAAAATATAATTATCTGTTTATTTTATCTGATTTCTTTTTAATTCGTTAATAAAATTAAAATTTTAGTACTTTTGTGTTCCAATTTTTCTTTTACCATTTAAAACTATTTAAATTTCGCGCGTAAATTTGCCAACAAATTTAAAGTTCAAGGTCATAAACGTAAAATCGCAACAACAATGGTGCCGACAGGGAGTGTCGCTTCTGTATGAATGTCTATTCTGTGGTATTTAGATAAAATTATTAAAAGATTAATGGCCCGATTCTGAACAAAACTGTAAGTCTTACAGATCTGTAAATTTGTAAATAATGAACAAAATCGCGACAAAACCTGCCACTCTTATGTATAATTTTATATTAATCAACAAAACTAGATGTGTTTTGTCAGTTTTTTTTACAGACTTACAGATTTGTTCAGAATTGGCTTGTAATTTTCATGTGTCTTACAATCTTTGCTGCGTTACCATAGAAACAGTTTCCATACTTATTCAATATTACTAATTAACAGATGTCATTGTCAAGTACAATTTATAAAGTCCAAGAAATAATTTTATTGAAAATACGAAAAAGTCAGTATGAAATTTATATAAAACACAATTTAGAAAGAGAAACAACTAATATTATCTTGAAAGGTAATGTAGTCTGCTTATGTGAAACTTGGTTGCAAACTGATTTACTCAAATTACCTATGTCCCTGTCTAATTACAATGTTGTTTGTTCTAGTAAAGCAGTTAAGGAAAAAAGTATTGGCCGTCCTAGTGGTGGTCTCTCTGTTCTTGTTAAGAAAAATCAGTTTTCAGAGGTAAAAGTAATAGAGAACACTAACTTATGGGTAATTATGGAGTTCACTAATCTAGACCTCAAATATATCATATTCTTTACGTATTTAAAACCATCTTTACCTTTATATTGTATTGATCTTTTATCTGATTCACTAACTAATATTATAGATGTATATAATTCATATGAAATTATCGTGGCAGGGGACTTTAACGCGCACATTGGTCAAATGAATCAAATCCAAGATGAAACCCTGCTGTCGACAAATGTGACCGAGTCCAGACTATCTTTACACCTAAACGAAAATGCAAGGGGTAAAAAACTAGTAGAAACAATGGAGCAACTAGGTTTCTATACACTCAATGGGCGAACTAAATTGGACATACCAGGTAAATTTACCTATATAGCACAAACAGGTAAAAGTACTATAGACCTAGCCTGGTTAAACATTAATTCATTCGATAACGTCGAATCATTTGAAGTAACGCATACAGTAGAAAATTCGAGTCACGGTATTTGCACAATACAATTTAAAAACTTAAAAAATCCAAGAGACCTTGTTGCTGCTAATAATAATTATAATTGCCCGAAATATGAAATAACTTAAATTTGACAATAGTAGAATTCTTGAATATCAATTCAAACTTGATCAACTAAATAATGTATACTTCCATAGCAATAATGTTGATGAACTTTTTAAAAATTTAGAATTAGCAATCAAAGAAACAGCCAGTAACTGTGGAATGTTAAAAATAAAACAAAATAAAAAATATTATGAGTATAATAACAAACCCTGGTTTAATAGTGAATGTTGTTTATTAAAACAAAAATGCAAACGTAGTTTAAGAAAACTGCACAATAAATACTCTGAAACTAATTATATTAACTACATTAATGAAAAGAAAAATTATATCAAAACTATTAAAATAAACAAAAATAATTATTATACGGAAATAAAACGCAGTCTTTCAAATATTAGCAACAACCAGGAATTTTGGCGCGTAGTTAGACTTTTGAAACAGAAAGTACCTCCAATAAACGAAATTAGCATTAATGACTGGGAAAAGTTTTACTCAAATCTTTTTGCTGACGACACAAGGGCCTACATTCACTTAGTTGATAGTTTACATCCATATTTTGATACTCCTTTTACACTAAATGAACTACAAATGAGTTTACGAAAATCAAAATTAAATAAAGCTCCAGGGTTGGATTCCCTAAGTAATGAATTTTACAAAAATCTCACGCCAGAGTGGGAGCATTATCTATTAAACCTATTCAATACCATTCTTACTACTGAAGAAATTCCACAAACATGACATAATAGCTATGTTACTCTTATCTTTAAAAAAGGTACTACCACCGATCCCTTAAACTACAGAGGAATAGCGGTATTATCAGCTTCGTGTAAATTGTTTACCCAAATAATCTACGAAAGGCTACAAACTTGGTACGAGTTAAATGACATATTTAACGAATGTCAGGTAGGGTTTAGAAGAAATCGTGGAACGAGAGACAATATTTTTACATTAGCTTCAATAATTCATCTAAGTTTACGTCTAAAAAGTAATAATATTTACGCCATTTTTGTGGACTTTCGTCGAGCTTTCGACAGTGTCAACCAGAAAATTCTTTGGCAAAAACTTTACAACTCAGGATTATCCACCAAAATAATACGTATATTACAAAATCTTTATAACAGTGTTTCAGTACAGCTAAAAATAAATTCTCAATTTTCTAAACCCATACCTGTAACACAAGGTGTCTTACAGGGCGAAATACTTTCACCTTTGCTGTTTGCAACATTCATGAATGACATTTGGGCTTACTTTGACCAGGCTGGGGCTAAAGGTATTAATATCAATGGGACTGATAAAATAACTATTCTCGCATATGCTGATGACCTTGTAATACTCTGTAGTTCGCCAGTTGATGTAAGAAAAAGCCTACAAATTCTAAGTCAGTATTGCTCAAACAATTGTCTAGAAGTTAATACAAACAAGACAAAAATTTTGCATTTTTTCAAAGGGCGTCCTAAAAAAATTACAAGTCCATTTACTTTTAACGTCACACCCATTGAAATTGTTAAAACATACAACTATCTAGGAACTCTGTTTACGTCATCGGGAAAATTTAATAATGCGGCGAAAGCCAATTACAATAAATCTGTCATCGCGATGCAAAAAGTAAAACATATATTAATGAAAGGAAGATCCGAAGGGTGGGCGGAAAAAACTAAATTAATTAACTCCGTAGTACATGCTACATCGTTATACTCAGTGGAAATTTGGGGGTCTCAACAAATAGATATGCTCGAAAAGATTCAAATTTATTGCTTAAAAACTTTATTAAGATTACCAAAAAATACCCCGAACTATTTCATCAGACTTGAAACAGGCGTGGCACATTTGGCGACGGAAGCTTGGAGGAGAATTCTGAACTGGTGGGCGACAATCTTGAAAATGCCAGATAAGAGGCTCCCGAAAATTTTATATCAAAGACAGTTACGTCTGGATAGCTATGAATATAACAAAATTGAATTTAACTGGAGCTCCCAAGTCAGAATTTTTCTCGAAGAACAGGGTTTTAGTTTGGTATGGCAAGACCAGTGTTTAACGAAAAATAAGATTGATGAGATTATTTCCACTTACAACAGCTCAATAAAACAGAGAGACTTCAACAGACACCAACTATCAACATACAGCTCATTATATAAACTATTAAAAGATGATACAGACACTGAGCAGTATTTACACATTAAGCTACCTTCAGTCAAACATCAAATAACATGTCAAATCAGATTGTCATGTGATAAATGTTTTAGAATATTTTACAAAAACGTAAAATATGAAATTAATTGTACAGAATTATGTTCACTGTGTAACCTTAACCAGAACGAAAGCATTTTCCATTTCTACATGGAGTGTCCCATTTATTCAAGCATACGAAATGTATTTTTAATGAAATACTTCCTTAATAGAAACGTAAACCTAGAAAATTTTTATTTGCTACTAAAAAATTTAAATACGGAGATCATTAATAGCATTTTCAGCTATACAATAAGTGCTTTTAAGCTACGCAGTTTTTGTCGGAATGAATGATTTGTTGGTTCTACAATAATGTTAATAAAAAAAAAAAAATTTTTTTTTTCTTTAAATGTACCTATACACTTAATTAAAATGTATATAAAACTGGATATGGGATAATGGATTATGTGATATTATATTTATATGTATATTTGCTAACTTAATTTTGATTATGTTGTCAATTCTTTTGTATGGGCCAAAGGCCCGATAGCAAAATAAATAAATAATAATAAAACACATAAAAATTACGGAAGGTATTGTCTGCCCATAACAGATTTTTCATAAAATTTAAAAAATCCCGATAGATGGCTCTGCATGTGGTTACTTATTACTGCAGTCATAACTTTTTGGGATGTTTATTATTCATCTGCTCAACCTTTGAACCTTACACATTGCCTCCTAGACGCGTCAGTACACCATTACTAGAGAGAGCTCCAATAAGAGCAAAACGCGTCTGTGGTACTGGTTGTGTGGGCTAGTCTCTGATAAATGACGAAGAGGTTGATTCAGACATTGAAATCTTGTGAAACGTGTCAAGCATAATTTTTAAATTTTATTAAAACAGCTGCACCAAGTATTGCAATTGTACTTTGTACATTTATTAAGATTTTTCATATTTACAGTTACTAAATTTCTAGGATACTTTTATTCTATTCTTATTTACATTTTTTTATTTTATGGAACAAATAAGACACTTTGTGATATTTGTTTTATATATAGTACAAAATTAGGAACCCTACAAGTAATATCACTATAATTTTTAATTATATTATTAATTACGAGTACTTACAATAATTAATTGTTTTACAAATTTCCTGTTCACAGATTTTCAAATGGCGAAAATTTAAATGATCACCAAATTAATTTTTGAGCACCAAGTTTAATTATTGGTCACCAAAATATTATTGTAGCACTAAAAATAATAATTGTTCACTATAATGCTATTGCTAAAACTATATATGCTAACCACCAAAAATAGTTTTTGTACTGCAAATAAAATTTATTTTGATATCCTAAAATAATCAATAGGTTTGTTCGCGGTAACAATCCCTGACTGATCCCAAACTTATTTCGTACTTGTTCCGTACTAATTCATAAATCGTGAAAAACGCATGCGTGATCCGAGATTGATTTGGAATTTTTTCTACCGTGAACGCTCATTTGGCGTTTGACGTTATGTATCTGAATGAAAATATTATATAGTTTTGAACTGAAATGGAGACAATATTATAAACTTACCTTCAAATATTTATTAATTTAAAATTTGTTAAAATAAACGTAATTAAACACAGAAAAGTATGCACTGAATACACGCAATTAGTCCCTGATTTATAGTACTTGCTTCAATTATCGGACTGGTCTGATTAGTACATAACCAATCATGTACCAGTCCACAGCGTTCCGCGAACACGGAGTTATCAGTCAGAATCGTACCGCGAACGATTAAATCGAAACTGCGCATGCGTGTGATGCTCAAACTAGTTCGGGATCGCTACCGCGAACAAACCTAATGATTACCAAAAATAATAATCGAGCACCAAAAATTATACTCGACCATCCGATAATAAACGATCTTTAAAAATCAATTATTGATACCCGGAGCTAAACTTGGATTTGAAATCTTTTGAAGGCCCATGAAGTACTTTTGTTGATTACAAAAAATAATATTTTAGCAGTTGGGAAGTTTATCTGTCGGACTATAAAAACGAGTGAATGCAACTGCCCAGCACTTTTAAAATTATATTTGTGCAAACCCGATTTTAATGAATAAGCACGTTTCAAGGTCACTAGAATCCAATTTAACATTTTTACAATGATGTCTGAATGTTGGAGGGACGATTCCTCAAAAACTATGACTTAAGACCTGTTTAACTATGAATTTCTCAATCTGACATTCCTAGGAAGAGCTGAAAAGGTTTTGGTAACAATTGGACAACCGGAAGTAGTAGTTTCTAAAAAAAATTCTTCGAAATATTTTTTGCAAATTTTTGATATTACTAATATTGAAGAACATAAAATTCTACATCTGATAAATTTAATAATTTTATTACATCTTCTATAATTTTAGAGATAAAGACGCTATAATATATAGAATAACGGGATGTAATAAGTCGAGTAGGCTGAACTACACTAAGGAAACCAGTTGACAAATTCAAATGTTTATAACAATTTGTAAATGACAGATGTCAGTGTCAAAAATCAAGTTTTAGTTACATTCTGAAACCTTTCTCTGGGAAATATAGGTAAACTTTCTTATGGTTTTATTAATTAAATATTTAAAATTATGGGTAACCTGCATATATAGATTAGAAATACCGCCAATCTTGTTAATGAATTGGAAGAATCTCTGACATTTAGAAACTTCCTCATACAATGAAAAATAGATATACGCCCCAATTCTGTAAGAAAGTTGTTAAGTCTTAACAACGTTGCTATAGCAAATAGCCAAGAATAATTGCGAACACTGAATAAAACATGTTAATGACAGGCTTTACATTTGTTTTTATTGGTTACAATATTTAGCAACGTTGCTAAGACTTAACAATTTCCTTACAGAATGGGATCATTTCAAAAAAATAATTGTCGATTTTTTTTTTTCATGAAATCCATCTCATTTAATAAATATAGTAATAGAAAATAATTTGAAATATGCTACTTTTCATTCATAAATTTGCGGTTTTAAACACGGACTAAATTTGTGACGACACAAATTCATACTCACACAAAGACAATTTACTATCACACTCTCAAAGTGTGACAGCTGACAGCAAAATATACATGAGAGAAGATTATTATTACTTTCTATTTCTTTAAAAGTACTAGTGCAGTATAAATTATGTAAATAAACCATTTATTTAAATAAATACCAAACCAAATAGTCATAGTTCCAAATTAAACCGGTAGAGCTCGACTGTCGTATCCGTGAATATGTGTCGTCAGCCGTTGAAATATTTGAAATTAAATGCAACTTTTAAAAATCATATCTCTGATTCTAAAGACTTATAAGATGAAAAACATACACATACATGTTTAATTTGACCTATTTTTTCAAGAAAAAAATAAATCAGAAAATGTGAAATGACCCCATTGGGGTGATAATTAGAATTGTATGTGTGCAGAAAACATGTTAAATACAAAAAAAAAAACAATATTTGGGTAAATTTCAGTATTTTTTTACCTTCCGTCACCTTTAGGTAAGGAAGGTATTGTCTTTGGTCAAAAAATTCGGTGATGAGTTTTTAATGAATAAGCACGTTTTAGGGTCCCTACAATACGAATTTACTATTTTTAAGATGATGTCTGTATGTGTGTGTGTGTCCGTGTGTGTGTGTGTGTGTGTGTCCGTGTGTGTGTGTGTGTGTCCGTGTGTGACAAATTTTTCTCCGACGATAACTCCAATACTACAATTCTAAAAATTATAATTCTTTCGTATTCCTCTTCTGTACATCCATATGAAGAGTTGATTAGATTTTGGTTATAATTGATTCACCGGAAGTACCCTTATTTGAAGTTTTTAACAGTTTTTCTTAAAAAAAACGCAGTTAAATATTATTTTTTGACATTTTGTTATTATATATATTAAAGAAAATACTCTTCTCTATACAGTGTGATTATACATTTTCCTTCATATTCAATAGATGTAAATTTAAAGCATTATAAAGAAATTAATTTTCAAAAATTAGTCAGCTTTGTTATTTATTATGGAAACAGCTGACATAATTATTCAAAAAAATTTAATTGACAGATGTCAGTTGCAAGTGCAAAACCAAATATGGAAAAAAGTATAGGATCTAAAATTGGTATGTCATAGTGTTGCTCGCAAGTGACACGCAGAGAAAGGCCAAAGAGAAGATGGAAGGACATTACTTAGTGTAGTTTAGTTATAATTTTATTGGATTTATAGAACCTTTTCAAATGAACTTTTGGTATGGAATTTGTAAAAAATAGTATGTGTTTTTACATGATATTATATAGAATCTGTTCCAAGGACCTTTTGGTATGGGATTTGTACAAAATACATGGAATTGACGGAAGGTCTTGCGCTGGTCACAACAGATTTTTTTTTTTTGTTACAAAACGGCGGTTCGATAGCGAAGTGCAATACAATACTTATATAACATAAAATGGCAATGGCGAGAGGTCTTGTGCTGGCCACAACAGATTTTTTTATTACTAAATTTAGGTATCTGTGTTTCTCAGAAAATTCTTTTGTTTTTCAAATATAGTAACTTTTTCTAGTGCTTAGTCTGATTTACTTGAGTCCAAATTTTATGAATTTTATTGTTTTTGATTTGGTGTCTCAGCTTATTAATTTTGGTACTAAATCTTTTTTTTTTTTTGGTTAAAATTTGGAGTATTTTAGTGCTCCACTGCTAGGCCTGAAATAATATTTTTGGTAGCAACATTAAATATTTGGTGTCCAAATTGACAAAAGAGTTACCAAACTTTTATTTTTTAGGTACTAGCTTTGAAAAATGTGGGGTGCAAATTTTGGTGCTCAAATATTAATTTTGGTGACAAATTATAAAAATTGTTGACCAAATCAGTACGATTTTGGTGCTCACTTAAATACAAGCCTTTTAAATGTTCTTTTGATTTTTGATCAAAGTGGGTTTTTTCACACGGCTATGAGTGATCATATGCCGTTTGAGCTCATACTTTCGAGTGAACAATTTTTTACAGGTAGAACACTGGTATTCTTTACTACCACTATGAATCTTCATGTGTGTGTACAGACTACTACTTTGTGCAAACTGTTTGTTGCATACTGTACAATTATAGTCTTTTACCCCACTATGGATTTTTATATGGCTTTTTAAATGAGCACTTTGCGTAAATGATTTATTGCACGTAAGACACTGGAATTTTTTAATTCCACTGTGAATTCTCATGTGTTTTTGCAAGTTATCATTTGTGCCAAACAATTTATTACATACAGTACAATTATATTTGTAATCCTTTTTTTCACAATGAATTTCCATGTGTCTATTTAGATTACTTCTCACTGCAAATAGTTTAAAACACACACAACATTGGTATTCCTTATTGCCAGTGTGTCCTTTTATATGATTTTTTAAATGTGTGTTTCGTGTAAATAGCTTTTCACATATATTGCATTTAAAGTCTTTTATTCCCGTATGAACTTTCATATGATTTTTCAGATGTCCTTTCTGTGTAAATGATCTTTTACATATCAAACATTCATATTCCTCAATTTCGTCGTGTAACTTCATATGCCTCATCAAACTTGACTTCCGGGTAAAACTCTTGGTACATACATCACAACAAAAGTCGTTTAAATTAGGATTTTCAGTTCTCCAAATATCTTTATTTATTGTAATTGGGTTATCATATTCTTTGTTCATCTGTTCATCATTATCAGCTAAACATTCTTCCTTTTCTACACTCTGAAACGCATTTCCATAAAATTCACAGTCTTGAGAAAGTTCTTCCACTGGTTCTTCTTTAATATAAATTTCTTCAAAGTTTTGATAATTTGTTGTTGTTACATTCTCGTCCTCGACCTTCATAACAACGCTAACCGGCATTAGTTGAGTTTCCATGATTACTTCTTTATATTAATTATTAATCGAGTGAAGGATCATTTCATAAATGGAACAGATGCAAGTATTCGTTCCAACTTCATAAATATCTGAAACATAAATTTTCAATCTTATGAATTTTTTTTTTTATTTTTATTTCGAATGAGAGCGTTGACGCCAAACTTTTGCAGGTGGCAGCACAGCTGTTCACATAATTTTGCGAAATTTGACATTTTATGGCACATTTACAAATCGAAATTAGTTTTAGTTTAAGGATTTATATTTTTTTTTGCGATCGCCCAGAAAATGAGCTCTTCTGATCACTATTTAGACCGGAAAGGCTAGCTCGGAAAGTTGTTTATAAGGGATCGGAAAGTACTTTACCGATCCCGGGACCGGTAAAGCTATAGTGACTGTATATACATAGTGTGACCAATAGAGGGATCGATTTTGATTGGTCGGCGTGAATTTGCCTAAAGATGGAGGATTTTATGCCGACAAAGTGACATTTTCAGATTTGTTACGTGAATTATACGTGAATTGAAGGTAATTATATTATATTTTAGATAGTGCAAATAATTAAATTAAACGTGTATTTGTATATTTATATCTCAAAGTAATATATACATATTTTTTGACATCACAAATTTTTTAGGTTAACTGTCAAAATTACTAAAAATGTCTAATATTAAGGTATACATTTTAGATGCCTGGTTGCGTGGCGGTTGGTTGTGAAAACAGTTCTTTGAAAGGATTAAAAATGAAAATAAATATTGTTTCCATTTTATATGCTCTTTCATTAATTGTTTATCGAATTTTGTTTAGTTATCACATCATATGAATTAAAATTTCCGCACATTTTTCCTAAATATGGCGGCGGTTGGCCACATTATGTATATACAGTCACTATAGGTAAAGCTAAATGTTACCATGAGGATCAGTTGTTTATTTATTTCTTATTTGCTCGCAGAAAAAAATAAAATAATACTTTTTTATTCTTTTTTTTCAGGATCGCAAAAAAAATATTGTACCCAACATGACCTGAAAGTGTCTATACTGGGCTCACAAGCTTCCAAAGCTCGCCTACGGCTCGCTCTAGAATATGCTTGCTCACCCAGTAAAGTATCACTTTCAGGGCTTGTTACGTAAATTACTATTACTTCCTTGTACGAAGTAAAGGAAGTAATGTAATCGCGAAAAATTTCGGTTTCCAGATTTCAACGGAAATATCCATTTGACTGTCCCTGAATCCATTTTGTGGTACTTTACTTGAAGCCTATAATAAATTTTAATGAAAAACCAAATTTGGTATATAATACTTTTATATCAATGGGAATAACATTATAGATTATGGTTAAAATAGTCTAACCGGAAGTGATATTTTACTTGAAGCTTATATCAGTTTTTCTTGAAAAAAATTATGTTCTTTTGATATTAGAAATAAATGCTGCAAATAAAAGTTTTAGAGAATTAAATTCTGCGTCGAAAACATCAAGTGTGATTAAATTAGCTCTTTGTATAATCGAAATATGTAAATTTAAAAATTATGTACTTTTTGGTTTTTGTAATTAAGTTTGCTATGAATTAGGACAAAAAATAACAAAAAAAAAAAATAAAGAATACGTGCAATTTTATGATTGGGTCTATTAATACATATTGTAATTATTAACAAAATATGTATAGTTTAACAAGCGAACAAGGAAGTCATGTGGTATCCACATCACATTTTTATTTCAAGAACATTGACACCATGTTATCTTATGAAACCATTTACAAAACGTGTAGTGAATACTCTCATAATTTACTGTTAAATGGGGTATTCCGACATTTTTTAAAAATATCTTTTTACATTAGTACAGACCAGTAGGACTCTGAATATCTAACTTTGAGTAAGAAAATGTATGCATCACATGAGATATGAAATTTAAAAATATTCACCGCAATTCAAATTTTCTTATCATGGCGCGCTTATGACGTCAACTCGATGGTGACATCTGCAACGAACTTCAGCGCCTAAATCCACATGTTCATGACAGCCATTTGCTTGTTTACATATGATTTTAGTAGCAGCGTGTATTTCGGTGTTTGTTTATGGTAAAAATAAGAGTAATAATTATAAAGTGGACGAAATGTCAAACAAGAAATATACCCGCGCGTGTTAACTACTGACACCATCTGTGTTTTTAAACGAAAATATTTACTTTGAAATGAGCAACAGATTATCAACTTGACGTCACAAATTTCAAGGACGTTTCTAGAGCTGCAAAAATTTCAATTTTGTAACATTAAGGGTATATTTCAAAAATAAAATATAATAACCAAAACCATGGTTTCGGTTACGGACTGGTTCTAGTCACGTGACTATTATTATTGATACAGTTCGGTTTCATTCGCGGGAACCCGAAAATTTTCTTTCAAAACATTACGTCTATCGTCTTTCATAATCCTAAATTATGGAGTGGAAAATTAAAATACGTACAATGAAAATCGTAGAAAATAGATGCAATCATCAAAGAGTCAATAAATAGAATCTAACCACACTAACCTATAAAATCTGACATCTTATGAAAAAGGACAGAAGATGTTAACCGGTAAAACCGAGGAAAAATCATGGTTGCGTTGGTGCGCTTCGGTTGCAACCATTTTAACCGGAACCATGTTTCATAAATGTACAATTTTTACCACTTGATATTATTGGAACACTTTTGGTTAACCACGGTTAAAATTTGTTATTTTTGGAATATACCCTAAATTATGAATTAAAACTTTTTATTAAACATGTTTTATTATATTTTTCTACTATAAGAAGATGGAAACTATAGAAAAAAGTTATTATTTTGCATTAATTCCATATCATCGGAATATCCCATTGTGTTAAATATAAATATCATAAAACTAAAACTAATTTCGATTGGTGAACGAGCCTTTAATTCACATGTTCGCGTTTTCGCGTGTGAAGTGGAATGTAAACAATCATTTTTTGGGAAAGCCTTCAACACCTGATTATTCAAAACCAGAATATTTAACACCAGAATATGCATGCACAGAATCATTCAAATCCCGAATATTCAAGAACCGAATAGTGCATTGCCAGAAAATGCTTTGCCCGAATGATTCATAAACTGAGTATGTGGGCGGGGCGAAGGCGAGGCCAGGAGGAGCAAACGTTAGGTTGTTTACGTTGGTTTGTGATGGTTCTGCTGATTTGCTTTCGGGCGATGCGCGTTTCTGTGTTTGAATATTCAGAATTTGAATGATTCTGTGTATGCATATTCTGCTTTAGAATATTCAAGTTTTGAATATTTGGGCGTTGAATATGCACCCCATTTTTTAAGTTTTCGGTTTTTGGAAACGAATGCCCTATTTTATTTCTGCATTCCTTTACACAGCAATACGGCATTTTGTTTGGTTATATAATATACAAATGTCAGATTGACAGTTGAATGATAACAAAAAATCTGAAGAGGATAAATGTGTCAGGAACTACAGCGCCATTAGTTTCTTACTAAACGCTCTTATAATGATTTTTGACTTTTTCTGTTAAATGAGGTATTTTCCATATGTTCAATTCGCATAGTACATAACTAAAAACAGTAAAAACTACATACACAATGTTACAACTTTTGAAGACATAATATGTCTTCAAAAGTTGTACTATATTATAGTAATGACCAAAATGAATAAAAAAAGCTTAATCAACATGGGTCTGATCTACAATTGTTTCCGAGAAAGAGGCCATTTTGTATTAGAATCGAAAAAAAAAAATGAGATAAGATAATGATCGAATAAAATTTTGTCTATGCCATTAAGGGCCAATCTTGCCAACTCTGATTAAAATTTTAACTACCAGTTATATAAACAAAACCGAAACCAAATGAATTTGCTACTTGCGTACCTTTTTTTTTATTTAATATTTTTGAAGAGCAGGTAAAAACTTGCTACCCATATTTTTTCTTTTGGCAAAATATTTATTAATTAGCCAGAAAAAAATAATGAAATTTGATTATTTGAATTCCCACCATGTATGACGTAGAATTACGCCGCACCAATGAATGGTCGTAAAGCCATAGCGTTTGTTTGTACGGGTAATGTAGATCTCCTGTTTGACGTTTCAACAATAGTTTGGAAGTTAGTATTTTAGTTTGTCTTTTTGGTTTTGATATTTTAAATTACTTGTAACTACCTATGTGTTTATTTGTGAAGTAATTAATATATTTGAGAACCCAGAGAGAGAAAAAAATGAACTAATGTCAAATTCATATTAAAATTTTCTCGCACGCATGCCATCTATACGTTACATTTTTAAACATATGGTTTCCTTTTCCATTTTAATATAATGACGTCACAGAAAATTTTCTTTCTTAATTTACTAAAAAACAAATAATTTTTTTAAAATAAAATTTATATTTTTATATATGTTTTCAACATAACATTACGTATATAGTGATGAAAATCGGATTTTCAGTACCACGCAAGTAGCCCATTGTTAAATGACAAATTTATAATTGCTGTCAATAATTCAATTTAATATTGTATATTTAACTGTCAGTTAAAATTTTGACCAAAGATGATAAGATTGAGCCTTAAAATAGGCTATAAAAAAAAACAATATAATTGTATATGTAATATTTTTTCAATTTCTAATAGTTACTAAGTTATTTGAAAATAAAATATTTGCCAAGGTCGCCACAACATTTGTCTTAGCAGAATTATTTGATTTCTTTGAAAAACAAAAGCAAACGCGACTTAAAAATTTAACGTAATAAGCGAGATCTGAATTTTTAAAGTTAAGAATTTGGTGCGTGACACAGCAGGTACTGACCAGTGATCAACTGTTAGCACTGATTTATATTCATATCTGGATAGCGTTCAGAGGCTAGGTTAAATACAGTGTTTTGTGACTATTTGAACGCCGCCATGTTGGAGTATTTCAGCTCAATAGGGCTGTTGCAAGAATTTTTATATGACTTCTAAGTATTAAATTTTAAAAGATATTGTTCTTTAAAGAGCCTCATATTTGAAAATATCACGAAATGTCCTTTAGATATTTCACAATTCATTTTTGAAATTTGGATAAAATTTTGATTAAGTCACGTGATCTGAAACAGAATGTGACGTCAGAGTACATACATCTTCAGCGGTTCTATGGTGTTAAGTGTATTGTCAAAGTTGTCAAACAAGTGTCATATTTTTAGATTGGTTCAAATTGTATAATATCTAGGTAATAAAAAGTTCAAAATAAAATGAGTAATTTACAATATTGTATTGTGCCTTCTTACAAAAATACTGTTAGGAACAAGCCCCTACTACAGAGTTTATAAATTTTACAAATGATGCGAAGAAAAGAAAATTGTGGCTAGAAGCAATAAGTCGAAGAGCTGATAATTTGTCAGAAAAATCGTGTCTTCATGTTTGTGAAGATCATTTCAACTTTCATTCACCTTCACGATAACAGTGTATTTTTGTAGCTTCACTTCAGGGCAATCTTTACATCTGACTATACAGATATTTTTTTCTCGACATAGATCTATATGACCTATAGCAGATTAAATGTAAGAATCACGACCAGAACTTTAAAGTAAAATATATTATCAATTTATATAGTAAATTCAGTTTTTATATTTTATTTTACCTAAACTCTTTAACACCCCTTATTTCGGTAGCAGTAAAACAATCGTTCTGATATAAATTCAGCCATCATCCAGCTATCGATCTTCGGTAAATTGTCCGACCTAGCTTGAGTGTAATTTGAATTAGCCATTATTACTTTATTACTCATTTACAATGAGCAATGTCAGCGTCAAATGTCAAATTAAAAGATTTTGTTATTAACATGTGACAAACTTTAGCCTACGTTTATTTATATAAATAATATGAATAAACGTAGGTGATGGAAAAACTATTTTCCTATTGGCTATTAATGATGTAATGTATGTGCTTCTACGTCACAGGAGTGAGGGGTAGTTTTTCAGGACGCCAATCTTTTTATTTAATTATTTCCACAAAAAAAAAACAAATTATTAAAATAAAAATTATTACTAAGAAAATCATTCCATAAACTTTCATTTAAAATAGTTTTTGAAAAATGTGAAACAGGCTCATTTTAGTTGGAGATAGAAACCTTTGTAGTTACTTTAAAGTTAAAAGTTACGTGATCTTACAGGAAATTTTCCAACAAATTTAATGGTGGAATTCACAATGTTCTATCTCATTGCGAACATTTGAAAATTCATATTCCTTGAAAGAATCATCTCAATGAAATGTCTTCGCAATTTTTAACTTTAACTTCTCATATCTTTGTAGTTATTGAAGATATTGTACTGATTTTTTCAGATTGTTATTTATTTATGTTTTGAGAATGTGCTTATGTAATAAAAACATTATATTTGTTTCTAAAATGATAAGAAAAATAATGAAAACTAGCATTCGAACACGTTTCTTTTAGATTTTGCAGCACAAGAAACAATAAACGAGAAACTTTTCGTCCCTCTGAGGTAGACCCTAACATACCGACAAAGTTGTAGTAAATGAATGGGGTCCTATACCATAGTCATATTTTAACTATCTTAAATAAGAAGACGAAAATATACATAAATTAATGAGTATTAGTGAAAAAAAATTCTTTAAATATTGACTAGGTCACAAACTATAAGCGATTGAAGCTGATTACTAATTGGGTATGACGCGTTAAATACTAAGAATTTGATTGGTCGCCTGATTTTAAAAAGTAAAGTCACTAGATATATAAAGTACCGCAATTGGCCGCCATATTCTGTCGAGCTTCGGCGCCAAATTTAAAATGGATTATCTTGAAATGAGTGCGTTATTACAAAGAAAAATAATTGGCAGTGAAATAAATCTATGAAGGTAATTAATTAATATTGATTTTATGCTCATAATTTTTATAATATGCATACATATAAATACAAAACATAACTGATCAAAATTATAAAGAAAATAATAAAAAATAAATACAATTAAGGTTAATTTTCTTCAGGTCGTTTGACATCATGTCAAATGACAACATCATGACAGCATTGACGCTAAAGTTTAAAGTTAAAGTTAAAAGTTTCTCGCTTATTGTTTCTTGTGCTGCAAAATCCAAAACTAACATCTTCGAATGCTAGTTTTTATTATTTTTCTTTCAATAACTACGAAGATAGAAACAGTTAAAGTTAAAAATTGTGAAGACATTAATTGATATGATTTTTTTCGAGAAATGTGAATTTTCAAATGTTCGCAATGAGATAGAACATTCCGAATAACATCATCAAATTTGTCGGAAAATTTCCTATAAGATCACGTAACTTTTAACTGTAAAGAAGCTAGGAAGGTTTCATCTCCAACTAAAATTGTGCCAAAATCCTCCAACATGGCGGCATTCAATTAATCACAAATATAGTTACTGTATATACATAGTGTGGCCAACCGCCGCCATATTTAGGCAAAATGCGCGGGAAATTTGAATTCATATGATGTGATAACTAAACAAAATTCGATAAACAATTAATGAAAGAGCATATTAAATGGAAACAATATTTATTTTCATTTTAAATCCTTTCGAAGAACTGTTTTTACAACCAACCGCCACGCAACCAGGCATCTAAAATATATACCTTAATATTAGACATTTTTCAGTAATTTTGACAGTTAACCTAAAAAAGATGTGATGTTAAAAAATATGTATATATTATATCTAATTATTTGCACTATCTAAGATATAAATATAATACAATTACCTTCAATTCACGTAACAAATCTGAAAATGTCACTTTGTCGGCATAATATTCGCCATATTTAGGCAAATTCGCGCCGACCAATCAAAATCGATCCCCCTATTGGCCACACTATGTATATACAGTTACTATAGTCACAAAGGTTTAACATTGCGTCCGCTATCCAGAAATGTATAGAGATCAGTGACGGTTAGTTATAGAGGGAACAATTTTTTTCATGTTTGCATAGCTGAAATATTTTTATATATAAAAAGTTATACGTTATATTCACAAAGAAATTATTATTAAGCATAAATAACATAAATAATAAGCATTTTTTCCCTAATAAATTATAGAACTTTCAAACAGTTTGACAATATTATGACACAAAGTATAACGACGGATGGCGCTAGTGTTTGTCTGTTTTGAAGTTTCAATATTAATTTAATTAATATTATTATTAATTTAATTAATATTACAAATTGATTTAATTATAAATACATTATTATTGTTAATATTATTAGATGTTATAATTAAACGAATTCATCAAACACAAAATTGTTTAATGTTTTGTTAGGTTATACATCAGCGTGACATTTCATGTTTTAAAGGTTACCGCAGCAGACGCGAAACTCCTTTTTAAAATCAGGCGACCAATCAAATTCTTAGTACCTAACGTGTCATACTCAATTAGTAAACAGCTTCAATCGCTTGTAGTTTGTGACCTAATCAATATTTAAACATTTTTTTTTCACTAATACTCATTAATATACCGGGAGTTTATTTTATCAGTAAACATAGGGTATATCATTGCCATAGTTACTGTATGAATATTTGACAGCAATGTATTGAAGCGTTTATTTTATGAGTAAACATAGGCGTTTAACATAGGAACCAGTTTTTTGTAAATACAAAGTGTCCAGCTAAAAATCTAGCCATGCTATTGAACATCATAATAGTACATTACATCTTGTACATTATTTAATATTAATTACTTTAATAATACTGCAAAAATTGCAATAAATTACAAAAATTGTCAAATAAATAATTGTTTCAGTTTTTTCATTATGCAATATGAAAATATTTACAAATGTCTCCGTGGCGCAGTGGTCATAATAGTAATGTTTGGAGTTTTTGGTTGGGGTTCGATTCCCCATTGGGGTAATTATTTTTTTTTACTAAAAATTGTTGAACTTAAACTTAAAAATCAGTTAATTGATTACAATAATCAAAATATTGATGTAATAACAATGTATTGTATTTTATTTGATAAATACAGTAAAGACATAATATCTACACAAATTTATTATATTTCAGTTATTTTTATTAATATCAAAGGAAATACAATGCATTGTTATTGCATCAATATTTTTATTATTGTAATCAATTATTCTCAATCATTTTCTCTTTATTTATTACAATGTTATTATTATTTTTAAATGATTATAATATGGAAATATAAACTGATTATTAAAAGTTCAACAATTTTTATGTAAAAAAAATAAAATAATTACCCCAATGGGGAATCTAACCCCAACCAAAAACTTCAGACGCTACTGTTATGACCACTGCGCCATGGAGACATTTGTAAATCTTTTCATATTGCATAATAAAAAAGTGAAACAATTATTTATTTGACAATTTTTGCAATATTAGTAAAGTAATTAATATTAAATAATGTACAAGATGTAATGTACTATTATCATGTTCATCAGCATGGCTAGATTTTTCGCCGGACACTTTGTATTTACAAAAAACTGGTTCCCATGTTATACGCCTATGTTTACTCATAAAATAAACGCTTCAATACATTGCTGTCAAACATTTATACCGTAACTATGGCAATGATATACCCTATGTTTACTGATAAAATAAACTCTCGGTATGTATATTTTCATATTTTTATTTAAGATAGTTAAAATTTGACTATGGTATAGAACCCCATTGTGACAACCAAAGATGAATGAATGTAAAAGTTTTCGCGTGTTCATAGTTGTCATGTGAATGTTATCTTTTCAAAAAATAAAATTTGTGACCTTGGGGAGGTTCGGCGTGAGCCGCCATCTTGGATCAAAAATACAAAAAATGAGTTTTTAGCTATTTTCTCGAAAATGTGACAAAATTTTGTCTTGTTTCTTAACACCTGTATTTTAATATATTTTTTAAAGAAAATTTATTCAGAGCTTCAAGTAAAGTAACACTTTCGGTTTGCCAGGTTTAACAAAATCTAATATGTCGGTCTCATTAATATAACGTTGTAGTTACAATATTTTTCAGTTGACGTATTTTACTGAATGGGGTCCTCCACTTTAATTTTTTTATTTTCAATAAAAGTTCGTTTAATTTTGAAACAATTAGGAGTATTAAAATTTCTTAATTTTCATTAGTTTAACTGCATTTGATGTTCAATTTCTGCATAACGTCACGGCGGCATTCTTATCTTTCTCTTGCTGCGCACAAGACTCTATTCGCGATGCCAGTTTAGACGACAGCGCCGCTAGTGACTAAATAGTGAACTTCTTTGGTGGGTGTTGAGATCTGTCAATCTCGTGTTTACTTTGTCCTATTTTTGCATATACCTATTAACTAATATATTGCGGATCCTTTGCTTTTCTTGAAGGAAACACTGTGAAATGGAAATATCATTTCTGCATAAGTCTATCTCACACAAACGCCCAACCTCGAATTATGCGCAAGCTTGGACACTTGACTATTATTGGCTAACGAGAAAATCATGATCACTTTTTGCGAATCACAGAGTTCTGTTTATTAACGGCTAGCGCGAGAAATTTTAAATTTAAATTTGAGAAATTAAACAATGTACCTACTATTTATTTTGTATGTAAATTCTTGAATATAAATATTAGTAATAATAAAAAACATTGACATATTCTAGTGCTAAATTTGAATTAAATAATTTACTTTGTTGTACTGTAAAAATAATAGGAATACAATCTGGTCAGGATTAATTTATTTAGGTGACAATAAATTACTGTATGAAACACAAAGCAAATGCTTTCGAAGTGCAACTACAAACAGAAATGAAATCAAACGTCAAAGTCAAACCATGTACTTTACGTTTGAAAATATTGTGGGGTAATTTCTATACCCTCCTTGTTAGTAAAGTAGAACATCACTTTGGAGTAAACTCTGGTTGTTTTGGAACAGGTTGAGTAAACTCTGAGAGTAAGGTTATTAGTTTTGAATCGACATTGAACAATTTCGTACTTTAAGAGTAGGATTTTGGAACGCAGCCCAGCCAGCGACGCTGTCAGCGTTAGCCAATAGTAGTCAAGGTTTCCAAGCTTGCGAAGTTGGGCGTTTGTGTGAGATAGACTTATGCAGAAATGATATTTCCATTTCACAGTGTTTCCTTCAGCTACTCTTATGGGAAAGATACGAGCATTAGCAATATATTAGTTAATAGGTATATGTATTTTTGTGTAATTTCGCTTTATTTTTAAATTTTTATATAAACATAGGTTTATAATAATAATATAGTAACAACTACGATGTTACTGAATATTCAATGGAACTGAAATGATATAAAAATATCACAATGAAATTATTACATAACCTTGTAAGTATTACCTTCTATAAAAGTTCCAATATGAATACTATATAGATGAAAACGATGCTTATATACAAAAGTATTGTATATTCTTATCGCAAAATACTTAAATTAATAACAATAACACAAATATAAGAGAAATTACGCAAAAATATTACAAAGTAATCAAAAGACTGACAGATGTCAATACCCTCCAAGCAAGTTCACTAGCGGCGCTGATGTCTAAACTTGCATCGCGAATAGTAGGCTGCGAGAGAAAGATAGCAAGTGTGACGTCACAGTCACAATGATAACAAATTTCAAATATCTCGTGGTATTACGTACTAAAATCGTTTATTAATAAAAAATCATGCATGAATAGTTGGCATTAATGAATGATTTCCTATACATTAATATAACCTATTAATACACGGTCTACTGAAAAAATTGTTACGGACTTGAAGTAAAGTACTACTTGCGGTTTATTATAAATAGTCAAAATCTACTATGTTGTTCTCAGTCTTAAATTTTCAACCCATTTTCATGATACAAAAAAAGTAATTCTGTTCAATTCTCACTCGGTTCATTCATATTAATTTTTAATTCACAAACACATGGTTAAATTAATAATGGCAAAAATTGATGAGAACTACTAATTTAAACTATAGGTCATAGGTCTATATTCAATAATAAAGAAATGGCTATTTGTCCCTATTTTTTCAATCTGAACTACATAAATTTGACGTTAGGTACAGGTAAAACAGAGGTGATTGTTGTAATAGAATTTTGATATAAAAATAATTTTACCGAGGAAATTATTAAGCCGCGAAAGCCTACAGTAATATAAATAAGTAGTTAGTGAACTATGAAATTAGAGAAAATGACACGTACCTTTTACAACTTCTATGAAGACATTACTACCGCATTATATCGACGAAACGTGTAAAAATCATATTGGAATTTGCAATACTGTCTATCTGGTCAGCTGATATAGGCTTTGCATACCTTTAACTTCACAATTTGTTCCCTTCGGTAAATACTGTTAGATTTGAATTATTTTGAACTGCCAAACTATCAAGAAAAAAATATTTATATTTAATTTAACATTTTATTGAACCCTGAAACTCAAAATAATCAAAAACAAATGATGTATCAAAGCCAAACGTCAAAATATTTCCCCATACAAAAAAGAAACAAATGTCATGGCAAACCTCCTTGTGGTTCACTAATAATCGAGCTAATAATATTAGCGTATCACAAATCAAGAATTGAACAATATGCATGAATATGCAAATAATATGTCACAAGCTGCAGATACTTACGTTCATGTTATACCCCCATGAGTGACCCTGATTAAAATGTACACATACATGCGACATGCCTACTTTTTTTTCTATCGCACACGTCTGACAAAATAAATAAAAATGTGTCAAGCTTCACAAACTTTTTCTCTCTTCATAATGTGATTCATTTGGCAAATATTGTCTTAGATGTCCTATACTTCTTCAATTTGATAGTGTCTTTATCCTCAATCTATAATAAATATACAAAATAATATAATTGTGTTCTACATATCACATATGTTTCACAGATACCTGTAAACATTATATTCGGTATTTTTTACGTAAAATGTAAATATTCAGATGTACAACCTAATTGGCTAATTGCATGACATATTTGTCAAATATGTGTAAATACTTTTAAAATATAACAGGCGACGAACAACACAAAACGAGTAATATAAACATAGCTTTCAAGTGTCATCTGTCAAGTTGAAATGTCTGAAAACAGCAACACATTGTATAGTCCTACCGTTTAATAAAGTATTCACCGTGTAGAGCGTATACACGAGGATAATTTATTTCACCCACCCTATGGCTTATCAGTTAAATTGTAATCTGGAAATAGTTGTAAATAATGCCCTCAACATTCAGTGCAAATAAGAAATTGAAACAATATAAGGGTACAGAGATATGTATATTAAAACTTTTCTGCAAGTAGGTATACACAAAGATGATCTTTTATTTATCATCCCCTACGGCTTGTCAGTTAAATTTGTAATCTGGAAAAAAAATGTATATAGTATCCTTAATATTCAGTGCAAATAAAATAATGAAAAAAATTGAGGATAGAGATATATGAATATTAAAATTTTTCTGGGAATAATGTATACACAAGAATTTTTGGATGTTATAATTTATTACTCAACCCCTACGGCATGTCAGTTAAATTTGTTGAAATTGATGCATATGATACCCCGAATAATCGTTACGAATATTAAACTGACGCAGTTTAAGGGTAGATAGATATGAATTTTTTTTCTGCAAATAGAGTATACACAAGAATGATACATTAAACAAATTTGAAACTATTTCAGAATAATAATCTACCAATTTTTCTAAATTTATCTTTGAAAATAAGATTATACACAATGTGGGATTCCACCATTTTTTTTATAATTTCATCTGAAAATATTAGGAAAACTAATGGCCGATTTCACCACCGATTCCTAAAATTTAAGTAATGCCTATGTACCCGATGTGCACCACATAGGCATTACCTAGCAAAATTTCGTTTTCACCAACCGCTAAGCATTGCCTATCTCGATTTAGGAATTACTTAGCTAGGTATCTGTTTTTCGATGCCCAAATCGCTAAGCATTTCCTAACATTTGACAGCTGACACTTTAAAATGAAAATTGTACAATTTTATTGAAAATTTTGATAGTTATAACGAAGAAATAGAAAGACAGGCACAAGATAGGAAAATAGTTTTGGAAAAGATGTCCATTTCATTAGAAAACAGAATTTTTTATAACTATAAGAGTTTATATGATATAAAATTTATTAGTAACTACATAGATATATCGTTTTTATTCTTTATTTTATATTTTGGGAAATTACAATGGGTGTTCACATATAATTAAATTCATAATTTCTTCAAAAATGCCATAGCCAAATATCAGAAATATGCGTTCCTGTTATCATATTTTAAATTTTTACTTGAAATCATAGGATTCAGTTTCTGTTTTCGTATTATGTATTTATTCTATATTTTGCCATTTACATTAATATTTTCCTCTTCTGTAATACCTACAAATTTATAAATATATATGTAAAGAAAATTTCTTTAAAAATTTAATTATTTTGTATACCTTAACGTAATATTAATAATATCTGCACATAATTTCCAATGTCAATGTTGACAAATATAATTGACAAATGTCATAAAATATAGAAATTATTCATTTATTTCCAGTGTGCAAATATAATATCACAAAAGTAACTAATAATCCGATGCCTACGTAAGTAATTCCTAGCTGGGCATTGCTTTGTTTGGTGAAATCCAAAATGGATAAGTATCAGTTTAGGCAGTTCTTAAATTTAGGAAATTCCTTGCTAGGCAACGGTTTAGGAATCGGTGGTGAAATCGGCCATAAGAGTTATGGTCTCCCGAATTTTGAAAAGATTGACGTGACATTACGCTTATGTGTTTTTTTATCAAACTGTTTTATTACATATTTACATAAAATAAATGAATATTATAACACTGTATAAGTCTACATACTTTATAATTACAGTTGTATTTAAAGTAGTTTAATGCAAGAAATTTATGTTAAAATAAAAACTGTTTGAAAACTGCAGAACTGGGGTGGAATTCTGTAACTCGTCCGTTATCAAACGGTACCGCCCAGGAAGCACAGATATATATTATTTACATTACAGTATTGTAACAGCCGTTACTTTAACACGAGTTGTAATATGATTTGTTTGTTACATGTTATTTACTTGTACAACGGGATGTCCGCCACAAACCTTATATACGTTATGTTACATAAATATAATATAGTGCTAATGGCATATATATTTCAGTCATATTTACGTAAAAGGTTGAGAGATACTTATTTTATTTATTTTTTATATAACTGTGCTATACTCTGTTATACGCAGGTAATATAATTTTATAGCAAAAATTAATATGCGCCGTTCTATTAAAATTATATAATTCAGTAATGTTCGCACTGCATCTATAAGGGTAGAAAGGGTTTTTGTAAAATGTGTAACATTTGAAATATACTTTATTCACAAAAAATATACAATATAATAAATAAACAATGCACAGTAAAATTTTTGAAAGAAGTCCAATCAAGGCCATCGGCATAGTTTTTATGAGGTACACAATATATTATGTACCCTCATAAAAACTAAGTAAAAGACACTACTAAATTTGACAGCACAAAATCTTAATTCATAGATACAATTCGTAGATGGCCTTGATTGGACTTCTTTCAAAAATTTTACTGTACATAATAAAGAATGTGTGTAACATTTTAAAAATACTTTAGTTACAAGAAAATTCACACAATAATGATAAACAATGTGGGTCAGTATTAATTAGTTTGTAGATCGATGTCACATATTTTATGACAACAATGAAAATAAGCAACGGCTTGTACAGGATAAAGTTACTAAAGGACATCATTTACAAATTCAAAATTATATTTTACAAGTGAGGAAAGTTTTTTATTAGATGTTTCCTCATTTATTCGTTGAAATAACAGGTATAGGAACTTCAATACATATGAAAAATGTAATTTTCACATGGAATGTTGATAAAAATAGTATGTAATACACGTGGAAATGTAATTTTCACATGTAATGTTGAATAAAATAGTATGTAATACACGTGGTAAAGGGCCATTGCAAAACTCGTACGATTAGAACACCACTATCGCTCGTGTTGCCAAATTTCGTACTCATTTTACAATGATGCCCTTTTCTCACTTGTATTACAATATACTATTTTATATGTCTCTGAAACAGTACCACATAACTATCAGTCATTTTTATAAACTTGTATGAACATCTATACTAAATTTTAAGCTACAGATAAATAAATAAATAAATATATCATCACGGCATATTACCCATTTGTGGGTGTGCCAGTATCTACAACACATGTAGACATCGGTAATGATGACGATATATTTTACCGTGTGGGCGCTTACCAGGCGTCACCACACGGGCACTCATAGCTGGCGTGGAGAGTGAACCACAGGGGTCACTTTTGTGCCGTTTAAAATTGGAAATATTTGGCGTCAGTCGGGATCGAACCCGGTTCCCCCACGTTCGCGACCAGACACTCAGGCACGCGGCCACGGGACCCCATAAAGATAAAAGTTCAAATACATAGTCAATTATGAACAAGAAATACATTCTTATAAAATAGTGATTGGTATTCACCTTATAAATTAAAAATATTGAAACAGGTAAATTATTGTAATATACAGGGTTTTTAAAAAGAAGGGTAAAAAATTGTGGGTATATACATTTCGATAAGATGTTTCGAAATAAAAAAAAATCAAAATTCGGAAAAATTTATTTAAATTTTTAAAGTTAACTTTTTTTGTGTCACTGGCTGATAAAAATTAAAAATTAAATTTTTATTAAAAATAATTACGAATTAATTTATCTTTCAACCATTCAACGTCAGTTATGTGATTAGATAATTCATTATTAATTATTAAATTTGTCGGCAGTGGCGCATTAAAAATGAACACTGCAAGGATTAAATAAACAATTACAAGTAATTGTCAGAATTTTGGAGAAGTTCTTCTTGACTGAGATACTGAGAATCAGCATAAAGAAATGTATATGTCCTCAATTTTTTACCCTTTTTTTAACACCTGTATATTATTATAACTTATCTGTTTTAACTAAAATAAAATTATTCATTACTGAATTACAATTATTATCTTCTTGGGCTGCAGCTGAAGCTGAATTCGTCTTAGGGAATTTTGGCGGTGGTGAAGTGGAGAATTCTAAAATAAATTTTGGATTAGCAAAATGGTACTAAAATTCATTAAACATATTACCTTCAACGCTACCGTTTGTGTCAGGCAGTGAACTCTATACTTATACGTACGTAGTAGAGTTCACTGGTGTCAGGTGAGTATGTTTGTGGATAATGTTTTGTTTTCACTATAGGGCTTTCATAACAAGTGGTGTAATCTGCCTCTTCTGCTTTTTCCATGCTTTCTCTGAAGAATCTTTGGAAATAAATTATGTTAGAAAATATTACGATAAAATATTGTTTTACCTATACTTCCTACAGTAACAATCAATTTTAATTTCATATTTGTTCCATATGCTGTTATCCAGTTTGTGGGTAATTCAGAGTAGGTATCAAACTTTTCGAAAATACACCAACGCATAACGAAACTAAAAACTATATTCATCAATAACAATATGACACATAACAGAACAAAATGAACACTGTGATACTATCATAGATATTACTTATTAATACAATACAATAAATTACGTTATTTAACTTACCTTATTGAACTTCTTCGTTCCACTATAAACATTCTAATGAGTACACATAACACAAACAATAGCTATAATCCTCTACGGAGCACCCAAGAGCATGCGCAAAGCAGTAGTATACACAATAATTCAAATTAAAAATTGTAAATTTTTGTTTTATATTTGAAATTTTAGATTACAATTTACCGTAAATATTTTATTATATAATGCTAGCTACGAGTAAAATTGTAAAGTGACAAGAAAAGAAAATGAGTACCTACTATTTAATATTACTTTACGCAAAATACCTGCAAAATACTATCAAATAAAATAGGAAGTAATAGCATTACATACATTATATACCTACACAGTAAAATAAATCAAAATTAATATACCTAATAATAGCGCGTGTGACGTACTGTCAAACATAATACTGATGTTAAAGATTTCACATAGAACCTATATATTTCTGAAAATATGAACTAAATATTACTCGCCTAATGTGAAATTTATATAACTGTTATCATATGTGATTGATATTGCTAGTTTCATAAAATTAATGTATTAACATATATTTAAATATTACGTTCTACTACATAGTACTTATGTTACGGTTATTACATAAAAACAATATAAATTTAAAAAAATTTAATAATATTAATTTTGTAATATAAAATTAATATAACAGCAAACTTGTATAAATCATATATACTTAATTTCATAAAATTAATATAAAAAATATATAAATGATACGTTTCTTAACGTAATATATACGAAATACATAAAAAAAGAGATCTATGATTTAACATATATAAAACAGTGGAATATTACATTGTGCTGTGATTTATCCCCCATAGTTATATATCACATATGTGTGTGTTTCCTGGGCGTTATCACGATGGTTACATAGAATATCACATTTCATTTGACAAGTATGATGCAAACATAGTAACATACCAATCATATTATAAGAAATACGTTTCTATAGTAATAACGGCACCTTTTGATAACGGACAAGTACAACTTACAGAAACCCACCCCAGGAATGTTAACCCCTCCTTTCGAATTTGAATTTCTTAACTTCCATTGGTAGTAACCCCCACCTCCTAACACGTTATTTGTTAGGCATGTATAGGCGGTCTTTCGGTCGCCAATCAAAATATTATACAGGGTGTCTCTTAAATAGGGGGACATGGCTTAACCACAGATTCCTGAGGCTAAAATAAGACGATTTAACCAAACTTGCTTCTACCGGAAAGTGTACCATTTAGCCAGAATTCTGCTTCAAAGTTCTTCGAAAAAAAATTAATTTTGCTTATAATAATCGGACACTTTATTCGATTTGGATGAAATTTGGTATGCCAGTTTATATGGTTGTAAGTCATCTTTTAAGGTGATACTTGTTATTATTAGTGAACCACTAGTGTATGAAACTTAGGTGTCCCAACATTAATTAGACCGTAACTTTTTAATGGCAATGCCGAAAACGTGAAATTATTTTTCTACAGAAAGATACATTCAACAGTAAACTTTTCTCTCTCTGCTTAATTTTTGATATCTGTTACGGTTCAGACAGAAAAAAATAAAACTTAAGTGACTGCATCGTGAATTTTTTTAAAATAAATTTAATCTAGCAGTCTATCCAAATGTCAAACAAGTAATTTTTAATGACATTAACGAGTTGTCAATCTTCACAACTTGTTTAGGAGTAAGCTGAGATATGTAATCGTCTTATTTATAATAATGCTAGTAAAATATTATTAGGCCGAACAAACGGATGTTATTAATTTTAGAATATTGCGAAGAAAATTTATGACAACCCGTAAAACAATTGTTACTGTCATTAAAAATTACTTGTTTGACATTTGGATAGACTGCTAGATTAAATTTATTTTAAAAATTTAGCAGTGCAGACACTCAGATTTTATTTTTTTCTGTGTGAACCGTAACAGATATCACAAATTACACAGAGAGAGAAAAGTTTACTATTGAATGAATCTTTCTGAAAAAAAATAATTTCACGTTTTCGGCATTGCCATTAAAAAGTTACGGTCTAATTAATGTTGGGACACCTAAGTTTCATATACTAGTGGTTCACTAATAATAACAAGTATCACCTTAAAAGATGACTTATAACCATATAAACTGTCATACCAAATTTCATCCAAATCAAATAAAGCGTCCGATTACTATAAGCAAAATTAATTTTTTTTTGAAGAACTTTGAAGCAGAATTCTGGCTAAATGGTACACTTTCCGGTAGAAGCAAGTTTGGTTAAATCGTCTTATTTTAGCAGTGACCTCTATATACAGAATGGACCGGCGACTCCTATCTCTTTACAACGGCGCGAGCTGTATCCACTCAACTGTCATGGTTGGGTGGCTATCTCTTTCTAACAGTGAGAAGTACGCATGCGTCAGCTAGTACCAGTACGACGAATTAACGATGAACATGAAGAAGAAAGCTTAAATACATTTTCGCATTTCTGCTTGGTCCAACTATACACGAAAGTTAGAGAGAGATAGATACCCAACCAGTAAGGCGGGTGGTATTCTCGGTGGATACACGCAAGTTATTCAAGCCGCCGGTCCATTTTGTATATAGAGGTCACTGTATTTTAGCCTCAGGAATATGTGGTTAAGCCATGTCCCCCTATTTAAGAGACACCCTGTATATTGATTTTATATTCATGTCGAAGCGCTATAACAAAAACCCCTTATTTCCGACATATCTCAATTATACCATTTCATTTTTTTTATTAATATTCGTTATTCAGCATATACATTCGTATTTTTTTTTACTATTTTCCTTTAATTCGATTAAGCTGGAATCCCCTATTCTGTTAAATAATTAATTATTACTGTACGGTTACTGCTTACAACCCATTATGAAATTATCATAAATATTATATAACTAATATATACAGATTGCAAAATCATAATTTTATTTGATATTGTACGACCAAGCAATATGTGCCCCTGGTCTTGACTTGGAAGGCACGCGCTGGTGTAAATACTACACCAATAACATTTGAGAATTTTGCCTCGAACGCGTAAGTACATACAGAATAAAAGTACACGTGTAGTGGCGGCGGCAGCAGGCATACTAATAAATGAATTATAATTATGGAGAAGGTATAATATGTATATAATAAATGACATTTAAAGAAATATTTATGTATTTTATTTGTGTTCTAACTAAATCCATTTCATACATGAACCGATAGAATTTGTATAGAAAACTTCTGTCTCCGAATGTACTCTTAATGATAGACAACGCCTCCCAAGTCGAGGCCAGGGGCACATATCGCTTGGTCGGACAATCAGCCTTATTCCTATGAGCCTTGTTAACATGGGCGTAGCTAGGGGGGGGGGGGGGCAAGGGTGGTCAATGCCCACCCTAGAAAGTTCTTTGCCCACCCTAGAAATATTTACAGAGTTGAAGAATTGCTACATAGTAATAAGGAGAGTGAATGAATTGCATTATTATTTATCACTAGACGTCATTTATGATCTCTCATTAAATGACTGTGCTTAGTTCAGGTGGACGCCTGCCCCCCTAGAAAAAATTCCTAGCTACGCCAATGCTTGTTAACCGAATAACAATTGTTATATGTAACAATATTGTTAATATTACAATACAATGATGAATTTGTATTCACGTAATCATTGATGTTTGTTAGCAATAGTCTGCTGAGCAATATTGTTACGCTTGATAATAATATTGTTATTTTGGCAAACTCATAATTCTTGTGACCTCAAGTACCTTGTTATTACAACAAGAATTGTTATTTCTGATTGCTAAACAGGCGAGAACTAAAATTTGTTGCCTGAGTGCAACATTGTTATATTTTAAAGTTAAGTATATTTTGAATAAATATAGCAAATATAGATTTTGTTTTACTTTTGGAAGCAATTGAGAACGAAGAAGAGAAGTAAAATAATAATCAATATTTTTCTTGTAATTTAAATATTGGAACAAATATTTCAGATACAATTTAAGGTTAGAACGACAACTTCGTGATTCAAGTAATCCGTTAACGAAGTAACACTATTTCGAGTTTTTTAAATTTTATTTTATTTTATGAATAGACAAGAATAAGTTTTATATTTTTGTAAATGAAACCGGGTGCATACTCAACGCCCGAATATTCAAAACTAGAATATTAAAAATCAGAATATTCAAAAGCAGAATATGCCTACACAAAATCATTCAAATCCCGAATATTCAAACACAGAATCGCGCATTGCCCGAAAGCGTATCAGCAGAACCATCGCTAACTAAGGTAAACATAATCTAACGTTTACTCCTCCTGGCCCCGCCCACATACTCGGTTTATGAATCATTCGGGCAAAGCGCTTTCTGGCGATGCACGATTCGGTTCTTGAATATTCGGGATTTAAATGATTCTGTGGGTGCATATTCTGGTGTTAAATATTCTGATTTTGAATATTCGGATGTTAAAGGCTTTCCCAATGAAACCTATAATATTTGAAATAAGTGGCATTTATAATTTAATTTATTTTTATTTCTCTTATTTTTAATATTAAAGTTCACATATGACAGTTGAAGTAGCGATTTTTCGGAAGTAGCGCTATTTCAAGATGTTAGAATACGGGCCATAACCACTAGATTAAACGTCAAATGATTAATATATTCAGTCAACTGCTTAATGTCCCTAGATTTCATCAAAAATTGTATGTTCTAAACAATGATAATTACAAACATGAAACATTTATAAATAAATTCAAATAAAATGGCATTTTTTTTAGAAATATTACCTACTTAATAATAGAAAACTGCGAGAAACAGTAAAAAATAGCAAAGTTTATAAATATAAAACTGGTACAATACATAATTAAATTTGAAATACATAGAAAATATTTCATATATACACTACGAAATAATTAAAGAAATTAAGAAAATTTTTAGAACATACATTTATTTTGTTTTCTAGTTTAATATTAGTGTTTTATTTTATCTAATTATGCATTATATTTTAATCAAGTCAAAATTGTAACTTATTTCTAATTTTCAAGTTCCCTGTGGCTTATTTTGGTAGAAATAAATGTTTTTCAATTATTTACGTTTATTTTTATTTTGTAATTACATTCTAGCACCAAAACAGGCAGACTTTTTACAAATTTCTAAGTGGGAAAACAAAGAGTCAATATGTATCTTTACATATATTATTTTATGCGCTTCCTACGGCTAAATGACTAAACATACATATTTTATATTAACACACTTTGTTAGAGAATTTTATGTTCTATAATATTGTTTATATACATTTTTTTATATCTGTCACAGTTTTCGCAAAATTTTGAAAAAAGTTAAGATGTGTCATCTGACCTTGTTATTTTATATGCTTCCTACAGCTAAACTACAGAACATAAATATGTTCTGTTAACGCATTTTGATAAATAATTTTATGATCTATAATATTGTTTCTATACATTTTTTCATATCTGCCACAGTTTTCGCAAAAATTTACAAAAACTGTGTATCTCCCATTAAACACTGTACAAATGTTGGGCCACTAGTGTGACGTCACGCGCGCTAGTTATAGGCTCGCTGAACGCGCCCAATGTCTTTTGACAATGTCAATTAACCTATTCTGACAGATAAAATGTCAAGCATTTGTTTATCTTTTTGTTCAAATTTGGCAAGGCTACTACTATTAATAGGAAAATGAGTAAATTTTATATAAATTTACGGGCCTAAAATATTCGATAATTTCTACGTATTTGATATTTTGTATTGACTCTACAACCATTGCCGTAAGTTAAAACGGGGACGACGATTTGCAAAAAAACTGATTTCCCATGTTAATCTCCTATGTACACCTTGAAAAAAATCACCCTGTATATCATTGAAAAGCTTAAAAAAAATCAAAAAGATGAGGCTATTTTCAACATAGGTTCCCACTTAAATAATGATAAGTTTGCGTTATATCTCGAGAATTACTAAGTTTTCAAAAAAAATTACTGTACGTAAAAACGGTACAAATAGTACAAAAATCATCGTTCATGAGGCCCGTTGTCGCACTTGTCCTTAATAAAACTCGCCGCCAAGCTACTCGTTTTCCAAACTTGGATGGCCATGGCCTCATAAAGCTTGTTTTTTAATATGTTATTGTCATAAAATATTAATAATCCAAGAAGCTATAGTATTCTTTACGTTGCGCAATAAAAAGTGTACGATTCGTGACAACATACGTAAATGAAATAGTTTCTTTTTGCTACACAGGTCATAGAATCTGTTCATTTATGAGTACTGATGACATAGGTACGTTGTGACGTACTTTAGGTTAGACACGAGAAGTTTGGCGCAAGTTGCCTCGGGCGCCAATCTCGGATAATCACAGTCGGGTTATGTCCAGGGTTATTTTAAATGAAACATAAGGATGGATTGAGATGTGGTCTTTTATTTCACAAACAGTTGTTGTCACAGTATATTGTTTGCTAAAAAATACAGATATCCTGAATTTTGACTTGTGCGGGCTTAACGGTTTATTCAATCTTCATGCTTCCGTAACAAAATGGTTTCCTGCATTCAACTTTAGCGGTGTGGATCGGCGTCGGTAACTTGTAACACGCTGCCAAGTCGACTCCCGAAAAGTGGATTTCGATTTTTGCAAAAACTCAAAAACGACGCCCGGCGTTGCGACGCGGGTCGGCGTCGGTAACTTGTAACAAGCTCCTGTTTTGACTTCCGAAGAGTGGATTTGAGTTTTCGCAAAAACTCCAAAACGACGCCAGTCGCCGCGACGCTGATTAGCGTCGGTAACTCGTTATGCGGCCCGAAGTTGATTACCAAAATCAGTACTGTGACGAAGTCACATTGTTTAACCATGAAAATTCCAACACGCCATCGTCTAGAGAACATCACCGGCCACTGTGGGGCTGCAGAGTAGCATGTAATCGTTGTCCAGAAGCCGCTGTAGCACAAGAACAGGATTCTGCAGTCCAAACTGGCCGTACAATGTCCATAACCTTACCTGTAGCACATGGTGAGCACGCGGTAACAGCCGACGAAATATCCTCTAGTTTCCAGCCTGCCACTATCTTTCCGGGGTTTTTCGTGGCCGGCATTTCACTCTGCACATCAAACGGCAACTTCAAAAGCAACCGTTCACCTAGATTTCACAACTAGAGCACGCATTCCAAATCTGTCAAGACCGCAGCGCCAAATCCAGGCGGAATAAACTAGAACTTGAGATATTCGGTTAATTTCTATTTTATTGTAATAATTTTTTATATATTTTACCTGTTTTCACTTGCGTATAGAATTTTCTAGAAATATTTTAAGAGCCCAGCCTCACGACCAATAGTAAGCCGAGTCTGTTCTCCCACTCGGCCAATCAAATACGAATAAAACCCTTCCACATAAACCGCGCGCGTTTAAACGAGAATTGCTAAAATCCGGCTATAAAAGACGCAGCAGCAGCCCTACAATTCATTCTGTCCTCTGGCTAGCTGTTCTAGTCAGATCCAGGAGTTCTATAGCCGTTCAATAGAATAAAGTTCCAGTACCAGCCCCAGAAGGCAGAGTCCAGATCTTCTACAGCTGTTCTGTAGAATTCAGTCACCGAGTGTCGCTGTTCGACAAGTCTACGTTTTACAGAGTGAATATTACTTCACGTTTGTCTTCAGAGTAAGAATATTTCACGTACAAGTTCTCAGAGTAAATGTTATTTCAAGTTTATCAAGAATATAAATCATATTTCGCGTACTAAGTTCACAAAGTTGATATATCCAGTTTTACTTGATAATAAAATTCTCAGTAGTTCAAATAATGTTAGTCACAGTTTCGCATTCATTTATTAAATTGTACAAAGTGTGTAAATAAACATAGTTTAGTGTACTGCATTTTTCACTGCACAAAAACAACCTAAGAATCCTGGCCTACACGACTAGCTATCCGCAAACCTTCCTCATCCTTCTCTCAGTTAACGGAGATACAAGATGGCGCCCGAGCAAGAATCAACCCAGACAGCAGCGATGGAGGGTGAGGATAACGTCACAATTTGGCATCCGAACAATGACGTCACAATTTGGCGATCGAACAATGACGTTACAAAATGGCGCCAGAGTAGTGTCGTCACAGTACCTTGAACGATAGACGAAATATAGGCGAAAAACGAAATGACGACGTCACTTGTACGATCTCCAGTAGGCGCAAAACGTTACTATCTCTACTGGGCGTTCCCTCTGTACCGACGCTCGTCGGCGCCTCGGCGTCACGGTTGTTGCTTTAGTCTATTCTCCGAGGTGTGACGGTCTCTCCACTCTAACGAGTCGAAATTCTCTCCGAGGACTAGATCCAACTCAACGAACGTTACGTGCAACACCCAAACTTGGGTCGACACAGATTCGCGTCCAAAACGTTGCGGCGACCCAACTTCGTTCTCTAACCGAAAAATTCCGGGTTTCGTTATCCGCATGGTACAATATAAGTTTTACCTTATATTTCCTGATGGTTCCACCCTCTCAGTGTATCGGTCGTTGAATTCTCTCTGCTCTCGCGGAGGATTGAACTGTTTACTCTCTGCTTCTCGCGGAGGATTTAACTCTGTCTTACGGCCATTCGGCCCCGGCTTATATAGCCAAAACTTAACAAACCAAATTAAACCTGCACCAAATGGTCTACAAAGCACATGGCAATAGTAAAATACAGAAAAATTTAGAACAAGGTTTGTTACCTAAAAACCCAGGTTTACAAAAATATAATTTGCAAGCCTATGTTCTCCTGTCTCCAAATAAAAGTTTTCATAATCATTGGTTCACTAATACCAACGCTAAATTCATTTTTAGTTATTGTTTTAGCTATCTACCTGAATATGGGTTAGAAAGATAGTTTTACAATCATCGTACAGTGTTCCCTGCAAATCCCTACCAATACCTTTTGCTACACAGAAATATCTGTAGTAATATCTCAACAATTAATATACTTAATTGTTTCTCAAATGATAACCTTGTATTGTAATCTGACTAGATGAAACCCTGCCAAATTATACAAATACTTTGTGCGAAGTTCAGCTACGTCACAACGTAAATGAAATAGTCTCTTTTTGCTACACACGTCATAGAATTTTTCATTTATGAACAGATTCTATAATATATACTACTATATATATATATAATAAAACAAAAGGAGACTATTTCATTTACGTATGTCGTCGAGAATTGTACACTTTTTATTGCGCACGCCATCCTTAACGTGAAGATTACTATACCGTATTTTTTAACGTGAAACATTGGTCGCGTTCAGCACCTCTCATCGTTGGCATCGCTGACCTCCGATGTTTGACGAACACAATGAATGGACGAATGTAATTGGTCCAGCAATTGCATTCGGTAATCATCGGCACGCAGCGGTGCTTATTTGATTGTCCCATTTAAAATGAAACATAGGGAACGAATTTGACAGAAGTATTATATTTAATATTGTAGGAAATTTAGCCCAGTCAGAAAACCACTATAAGTTCCGACTTGACATTTAATTGACAGCAATGTATTTGCCTGTCTCATTTAAAATGAAACATAGGGAATGAATTTTACAGAAGTATTATATTTAAATATTGTAAGAAATTTAGCCGAGCCAGAAAATTACTCGGGCACAAGGTACACACAATATTTTTCAGGGCATCGAACCCGCCAAAAACTGGGTTCGGTTTAGGTTCAGGTTAATTTGTTTTATGAAATATGGGTTCGGGTACGGTTCTGGTACAAGCATTAATAAAATTTGCGGTTTTGTTTGCGGTTCAGGTTCGAAATAATATAAAATGAGGGCCGGAATTTACGCAAAACGCAACAAGAAACGAACACAATTTTCACGAAAAGTCAGCCCAGACAGCAACGCAGACGGCTGTACTTACTTTTCGAACTAAAAATTAACCTGAACCGGAGTTGAACCCCGAACCTGAATTTTAATACTCGGTTCGGTTTCGATTCGGGTTCAATTAAAAATATATCTGAGGTTCGGTTCTCGGTTTGGGTTCTCTAAAATGTTACGGTTTGGTTCCGGTTTTGGTTCGGTTCAGGTTCGGGTTCGATGCCCTGATATTTTTTCTACAACTAAATTTGATTTAGAAAGCAGGTATAATTATCTAAACAAAATTAACCCCTATCGACGTCTTGTCAAATGTTAAATTCGTTCCCTGTTTAATTTTAAATGGGACAGGCAAATACATTGCTGTCAATCAAATGTCAAATCGTAACCATGGATATGACAAACCCAATGTTTCACGTTAAAAAATACTCACGGTCTGTAGACTGGTTTGCAAAAAAATCGCGTATGCATCGCGTAACATATCATCCCGGTTGTTAACTCTTCTTAGGGCCGAGATATCTACCTCCTAATAACTTTATTTGGCGAATAATAACTATGGGTGTATCCTGTTGAATAATAAATAAATAAATAATCTGGGTCAAACTCAAAAACGACGCCCGGCGTCGCAGTGTGGATTGGCGTCGAAAACTCATAATATGTTCCCAAGTCGACTTCTGACGAGTTGATTTCGAAATTTGCAAAATTGCAAAAACGACGCGGGTCGGCGTCGGTAACTTGTAACACGCTCCTGTTTCGACTTCCGAAGAGTGGATTTCGATTTTTGCAAAAACTCAAAAACGACTCCCGGCGTCGCGACGCGGATCGGCGTCGGTAACTTGTAACGCGCTGCCAAGCCGACTTCCGAAGAGTGGAATTAGATTTTTGCAAAAACTCAAAAAGGACGCCTGGCGTCACGACGCGGGTCGACTTCGGTAACTTGTAACACGCTCCTGAGTCGACTTCCGAAGAGTGGATTTCGGTTTTCGCAAAAACTCCAAAACAACGCACGTCATCGCGACGCTGATTAGCGTCGGTAATTCGTTATGCGGCCCGAAGTTGATTACCGAAATCAGTACCTTGGTATCTTGAACGATTGACGAAAAACGGAATAACGACGTCACTTGTACGATCTTCAGTAGGCGCAAAACGTTACTATTTCTACTGGGCGTTCCGTCTGTTCCGACGCTCGTCGACGCCTCGGCGTCACGGTCGTTGCTGGTGTGACGGTCTCTTCACTCTAACCAATCGAGGTTCTTTCCAAGGACTAGATCCAACTCAACAATAATTATTACCATAGAAATTAATCGCCAAATAAAGTTATTAGGAGGTGGATATCTCTGCCCTTAGTCTGCCACTGCTACAAAGAATTAATGTTGGAAAATTCTAAGACAATAATGAACTTAAAAGTAAATAAATAATATAAACACATTTTTAGTTTAAATGTATATTTTTGTGAAATGTACAAATAAATATTTCTTTCTTTCAACTACTAAAAGTTTAAATTCATATCTATCAACAATGTTGATATTAAAATTATTATATTATTGCTAACTTACATAAAAATATGCTGTATACAAATGCTTTGAAAGACACACTACTTTATAGCTTTTTAACAAAAATCTACATTATGTGTTAATTAAATTTTCTTTGTATCTAAAACAATTTTTCTTTCATATTTTAAATAGGATATAGATATAAGAAACCGGTTTTTGAACTACTGCAAAAACAGGTTAACGAGTTTTGAAGACAAGTACTTGTATTCCAAACCGGTTTATTTAATTTCTTATTAACAATGATAAACCAGTTTGAGGGCCTAAAATACAATTATTTTTATGTTTAAATAAATTATAATTACGAGGGTTGTACAATATTTATTGTCCCTAACATAATAGGAATAGAAATATTGTCTTCATAACAACAGCAATTGTTTATTGTTTATCTGTCAAACACAACAAACATAATCGAGAGATAGTCATCTCCTCAGAAACCAATTTGACGTTGTTTAATCAAAATCCAAACAGCTTTTTGGCTCGCTTTGTTACAGTTGATGAAACGTGGATTTACCACTTCGATCACGAGTCGAAATTTCAAAGTATGGAATGGCGATATCAAGGATTTTCTTCACCTCGCAAATGTAGGGTCCAGTTAGATTATGGCAACATTAATTGCTAAAATTCGTGGTTGCATTATAGAAAAGAGAAAAGATACAGACTCCGAGTTTTTTTTAAAAAAGTGTTACTGTGTTAGAGCATTCGTTAAATAAGTGTGATTATGTTGAAAAATAAATTTGTTTTACATATTAGTGACAACATACAGGGTTAGTTAAAAGTATGGAGACGGCGATTTATTGTCGTTAATTTTCATTTTAGGAAATTATGTTCAATACAAAAGTTTTTTAAGAAATTTTGATCTACATTTGAGAATACTTGAATTTTATTTTTCTTCAATTGTTTTTGAGTTACGCTTGTCCGCGTAATTTTTTTAAATGGGAACTTGTTAATTTTACTCTATCATTCGAAAGAGCGTTTTTTTCTCTTTACAACAGTATTTTTTTTTTTTTGTTTTTCAATTTATTTTAATGGCATTTTTACAAGGAAAAACACCGGTTCAAGTATTTACGAGTAGTAGGTACATCTAAGATAGACAAAAGTGAAGCGATAAACAAACTCGAGCGATGTAATTTACTTAGTTATTAATTTGTTTTTAATGATAAGATTGTGACCGACAACTTTATTGGAAATAATTTTGTCTATCTTAGATGAACCTACTATTCGTAAATACTTAAACCGGTGTTTTTCCTTGTAAAAATGTTATTAAAATAAATTGAAAAACAAAAATACTGTTGTAAAGAGAAAAAACGCTCTATCGAATGGTAGAGTAAAATTAACAGGTTCCCATTTAAAAAAATTACGCCGACAAGCGTAAAACAATTGAAGAAAAAAAATTCAAGTATTCTTAAATGTAGATCAAAATTTCTTAAAAAACTTTTGTATTGAACATAATTTTCTAAAATGAATATTAACGAAAATAAATCGCCGTCTCCATACTTTTAACTAACCCTGTATACTGTACAACCCTCGTATGTGCAATAAAATTTCAGAACATATCATATTTTTTAGATAGTTAATCTTATGAGAACTTATTGAATTAGAAACTGTTCATTTTAATTGTTTTGCTTATAAAAAAACATCACTTTTTTGAATGGTAGAATTGTGACGCGCATTTACACTTTGTGAAGTAATTTGGGCCACTGAAATTAATTTCTTATTCAAACAACTTACGAGCTTTTAGCGTTTTTCCTGGCGTGCTTCGTCTTTGGTTTGTTCTACGACTGATTATCAGTTTTGGTACTTTCTGTGGGGTACCTTTCTCATCTGTTTCGTTTGGAACAGAACCAGGTTCAAAAGTAGGTGACGTCGTTTCTGCGTTCCCGACCCCAGTACTCGTCCCAAGACTTACGTTTTCCTCATCATCTGCGTCGTCTAGATCTAGCTTCAACATTAGATGTTTAAATTCGAGATACTGGGCAATAAGATCCTTTTTGCCAGCCGTATCTAAAAGTTTAGATTGAGCTCCCTGTTTCAGTCGATTCAATGTGGCCTTTGGATTAAAAAGAGCATTGTTTTTACGTGTAGCGGTCTTTTCATAAATTTTTGCAACTTTAATTGGAGAATACTGCAAGATTTTGCTGTCAGTAAGGCCATATATGTCCTTCAGATGTTGCTTGAGGACTAGAAGAAGTAAGCAACCTTGTGCTGCAGTGATGCAACCTTGCAGACTCACCGTGTTGCTAGGAAGTCTAGCTAGCAACACTTCTTCATCTTCGTCATCTTCATCAAGCATAGAGGCAGCTGTAGTTTCCATTTGTTTCTTTTCAGACTCGGTCGCTATCAATCCTTCTCTGAATGATATCAGAAAATTATTACCCGTTAGAGAAACTATTACATCTATCTGATGTATAATAAATAAGGGTTCATCTTGCATAATATAAGGAAAATATGCTAAATTATCCGCCAAATATAGCATATATGATAAAGATGTATGCTGATCATCAAATTGTTTCAACATGTTCAGTACTAAAGCCCTCCGTTGTTGCCTCGAACTTCTGAGAAGTAAATACATATATCCATTTAGAGCAGTTGGGTACTCTCCTTGTTCCCTGATTTTGAAACCACGGACTATGTCTGCCTGAAGCATTGTTTGTAACTGATACGATAACCGAACACCCAAATGAGATTTTGTGTGGATGAAACCTGGATATTTTTGCTCTATTTCCATCAACTGCTTGTCGGCACTATGGGATACCATTTTCTCAGAATCGGTACTCATACAAATTAAATAAGGTACGATCTGCACAGGATGAACTAAACCTTGTTGGAGAACAAGTTGAATGACTTTCAAAGACGCATGTCTGACAATAATATCTGGATGTAGATAAGAAGTAAGAATTTCTTTTAGATATAATTGAATAATGGTACTCGCCATACCCGAAGTAACATCGCCCATTTCTTTCAAGTTTTCTTCTTTTGACCGTTTATCCCATTCTCGATCAAGTTTTACCATACGTTTCTCTTCTTCCATAAGATACATTTCAATATTCTGCAAAACATCTGATTTCATTTTTAGAGGAACATCTTTTATCAACATTTGGTGATAAAACTTCTTTAATTCATTGTCCAACATAAATTCATAATGCCTACTACAAACAAAACCAATCGCTTTTAACGTATTGCTTTGGATGTCCTCGTCTTCTTGGCGTAAGAAATAAAGGAATGTGTGATAAATTTGGTCTTTTATATCAAATGGTAAATCTGCAATTACTTCTTCAGTGGTAAAGTCAAAATGTCTCAATAGTAATCCAACAATAAATAACGATCTTCTGAAAGCTGGTCTACAATGAATTACGACGTTTCTGCACTCTTCTGTATCTTTTTCTAAACAATCTTTAAATTTTATAACGTTTCCATAATACTGATTAAAACAGTCTCTAATTAACTTAAAATTCCTTGTAGAATTATTTACAATAGATCCTAAGCACGAGAAGCAGCTGGATATAACTGTGCGATCACGCTGTATGATTAATTTAATACAATCTTCTTCTATCTGCGCTAGGAATGGCTCACTGGGGTGTTCCATCAGCGGTACCACAAGCCCTAGAGTAAGTGCCACGCTGCTGATGATAATGGAATCTCCTTTGGCTTGACATTTCAAGCTAAGATAAGGCTGAAGTGTACTTGCATGTTTCACTAATAACTTTGGTCGAATTTTTGCAAATAAATTCAAGCTTGAAAAACATGCCACAAGTCGTTCAGAATAGCCTCCTTGGTCTTCGATAATCTTACTAGATTCTTCCAAACGCAGCACATATTCGATTAGGCTATCTACAATTTGCTGACAAGCAAGAAGTAAAGCTTTTGGTGGTTCAACTTTGATTTTAGTTGCGTCTTCTTTATTCTCTTTCGGTTTAAACAAGCTGACTAATAGCTGTTCAAGCCACTCAAGACCAATGTCTGTCGAAGATGCAACAACATCTGTAATATTCATTACTTTCCTAAGCACGACAGCTTTATCTAATTTAGGGCGCTCGGAAATAGGCGTGAACCACATGTCTTGAAAAATTTCCATCACTAATTTACGAATACCTTCCTCGTCATTCACTCGTCTGATCAGTTTTACACATATTTCCGGAATTTTTGGAAATTCTGGATATGCAATGCAAATGTCTTTCAAAATTTTAATTACTCGTTTCCTCACACTCACTCCTGTATCCAAAATTCTAGCTGAAAGCATGTCGTAGTATTTATCAATAAGTTCTGGTCTGCTCAATATAAATTTGCCAACCAAGTCCACAGATGCCTCTCTCACAGATGTTGAATGATCTAGAAACGAATGGCTAACTCCAATTTGCATCTCATTTGTGCCTAAAACTGAAGGGTCTGCTTCGACAATCATTGTAAGACACTTTATTGCTTTTGCTCTTATTGTAATAGAATTTTCGCGCAGTATAAGTAATATAATTCGAAGGTAATCATCAAAACTTTTGGAAAAGGCTCTTTTGGACGCCAAGTATTGCGAAATTAATTCCGCACTACGGTAGTCAATGTAGGTTTGAAAATATTGTATGTGATTTCTAAAAGAAATTGTTTCTTGAAATGGTTGAATTTTGCTAATATAAAATTTCTTACGTTCTTCAATTATTTGTAATATATCTGAATTACTTTTGTCTAAATTTTCTCTTTTTATTCCGTTGTTCATGTTTTCTTCATCATCCATCTGTTCGTCTGCTCCATCACGTTTATTATTTGACTTTCCACTTTTGCGATAGTTTTCTTTTGGATTATTCTTTTTATTTTTATCACTGAAGGTAAGACAAGTTTTCTCTTGCGTAGCATCTTTATACCACTGTGCAATATAAAAATGACGTGCATATTTATATGCTTCATCATTTTGGCCATTCACAGCTAAGAAGTCCAGAAGAACGCGTTGTAGAAACCTCATTCTTGATTCTTCATCATCGATGTTATTGTCTTCGCCATCTTTCATTTCCTCAGATTTGATATCTTTGATCATCTGATCGACAGTATTTATTTTGAAGCTCGAAAGAACTGAATGTTTCTTTAATCTTGCAACAATCATTCCCAAATAATCTAAAGATGATATTCGCAAGGACATATCTGTTCCTTTATTAGAAAAATTCTTCACGAGTAAATTTCCCAGCACACTTATAAATAATTCACTGGCTGGCCATTCAGGTTTATGTACGGTTGTTAACAAATCTTGTACAAAATTTTCAAAAAGAGGCCTGTAATCAATTTCTTCATGCTTATTGCCACATTTGTTTAGAAATACAGTGAGAAATGTCCCTACAGTTTTAGTTGCCATTTCATATTTATTACAAATTAACATGTCCTTGTCCATTTGTTTTGAAGTTCCCTTGTTTGATGCTGAGAGTTTCTGCTGGTTAATGAAATTTTCGGGTAAAGAAACAGCACACTGTATAAGTTGTAATACAAGAGCTGTTAACATTTGAATCTGTTCCTCATTATTCAATCGGTAAGATCTTAAATTGTGCTTGCTACTTGGTAGCCTAGCTATAGACGCCAGAATGTCGTCTAGTACAAGTTTTCGATATTTCTCATAACGAGAAAATATCGCTGTTACTAATTTTAAACATGAAAGCTGCAATTCGCTCACATTTTCTGCAAAAAACGGTGGAACGCTCATAGAAGACGCATATAGAATAGTTGTATCAGTCATAACTTGGATATTTAATAATTCCGATAATAAATAAATTAATTCGTAAATTTTGTTATATAACGCTGGTATGTATTTACTGGAAGAGTGCGAAAAGGATTTTTTCTTTTGAGAAACCCTTTTCTTTGGATCAATTCGATAAACAGCATCATAGTGAGGAAATATTGTGTTGTGTAACTGAAATTTGTTAAAAAGAATAACTCCATTTATACAATCTTCTAAATAAACACGCTTTGGCATATTTGCTGACGTCATAATATAAAGGATGCACAACGAAGCATCTGCTGCACCCATAACACGATCTAAACATTTTTCCATCCACAGTTGAGTAATATTTTCGTCTTCTTCTAGATCCGCGATAAGAGACATACGATCTGCGGCTCGCACATTGATTTCCAAAACGTTTAGTAGCCGAACTAATAGTTCTATTGGAATCATTTCCATGGCACCAAGACCTTTTAATTTTGCAGCTTCTGTGCATAAATCTCGAAGCTGGCGTCGGGTTAATAGCAGATCTTCTTGTACTGTAAGGTGATTATCATTTAGAAGATCAGCCATAAGTGATTCGTTGGCATTTTCAAGAATTTCTTCCACAATGCGATTAAACCTCTGATATGTATTTGTTTTCATTAGTTCCTCTGGCGACAGTTTCTCCAAGACTGGTACAAATTTTCTTTCCACTCGTCGAAGTTTTGGTTTTGCCATAATTAAAATTTCTGGTTTTTCTGGTTCTTTTATAACAGTACTCTTTTGCGTTCCTGATAAAGCTGCAAAAACATCCAAGGCGCCATTATCTTTCATATCTATAACCTCTAAATTATTTGGGTTTTCTGAAGGATCTACGAATTCGCGCACATTTTTCTTCGTTTCGAAAGTGTCTTTTGTAGATAACCTCTCTATTCTGACAACAGGTTGGTTATTGCCTACACTAGACCCAGGAGGAATCAGGTTTTGCTGTGTAGTAACTACAACCGAACTACAAGCTTGGTCAGGTGACGATTCTCGAATATTCGTCGAAGTTACTGCCTGGTCTTGCAATTCTATCTTAACACATTGGGAATTGGCATTTACCGAACTGATACAATGCGGATAGGCCATATCACTGCAAAAGTTAATTTTTCCAGCTGTAGACTGCGATAACTGTTCCATATGATGAATATTTTGTGGGTGATTGGAAACCTGTTGGACAAATTGATTAAGATATTGCGACGAAAACGAATAAGTTTTATCTAGCTAGGGTTGCCAGAGAAAAATGGGGGTACTGTGTCATAATTATATTTTTGCCCTCCTGAAGTGTAATGGGCACTTTACAATTGTATACACAGCAAGTGTAACCTACATTTTACGCTTACTGTGTTGTAACTTGTCTAACTATGCGGTAAAATAATCAAAATATACTGGACGTTTATGGGCATTTAGAAAAGAAATCATCTTTACTATAATAAAGTTCATGTAAAAAAGTACTACATACTTAAGTTATTTTTTTACTTTAACATTTCCTATATTTTAAATTAATTTATATAAACCAAACTCACGGTAGCGACATCTGTCATTATTGTAAAAATCCGCCGTTACCGACATAGTCACCGATCGATATATCTGTCAAATACGCGAGCATTGCTGAAATGTCAAATATCGACACCAACCTATTATTTATTACGAAGAAAACATGAGCAAATAAATATATTATCAGTCATAAACAACGTCTATTATTACAGATACATTTTTGCTAGAAGAAGTACTCTAATGAAGGTAAGTAAAATCAAATTTGGAAATTGACTTAACCCAAGTATTTTAAACTAACCCTTTTCAGAAGTACAACCTATCTCATTGAAAAAAGTGATTTTCACACACAAGTTTATATGGACGAAATGATCAGGCATCAAATAATATTACTAAAGTAATAACGTCATATACTACTACGTTTACATGGGATATTAATTTATAAGGCGCAAGCAGTCATGTGACTTTGTTGGTCTGTCTTGACAAACAGATGTGGGGGCCCGTGATAGAATGACAGAATTATGTACATAGATGTCAAATGCCATCATTTTTCATTCCAAATTTCATTATTTTCCAATTTCATGTGGTATATTTAACTCGCCTATTAAAGTCCACCCTCCTGGTGACAAAGGAACAACGTGGACTTAGAAAATCTTGAAATTTTTAATGGGGTCCTATACCATAGTCATATTTTAACTATATTAAATAAGAAGACGAAAATATACATAAATTAATGAGTATTAGTGAAAAATTTTTGTTTAAATATTGACTAGGTCACAAACTATAAGCGATTGAAGATGATTACTAATTGGGTATGACGCGTTAGGTACTAAGAATTTGATTGGTCGCCTGATTTTAAAAAGGAGATTCGCGCGTCTTTAGCGGTCACCGTTAAAAGAATATGAAATGTCATGTTGTTCCATAACCTAACAAAACATTTAACAAGTTTGTGTTTGATGAATTTGTTTAATTATAACATCTAGTAATATTAACAATAATAATATATTTATAATTAAATCAATTTGTAATATTAATTAAATTAATAATAATATTAGTTAAATTAATATTGAAACTTCAAAACAGGCCAACACTGGCGCCATCCGTCGTCATGCGTTGTGTAATAATATTGCCAAACTGTTTCAATGTTCTATAATTTATTAGGAAAAAAGGTTATTATTTACATTATTTATACTTAATAATAATTTCTTCATGAATATAACGTATAAGTTTTTATTTACAAACATTTCAGCTATGCAAATATGAAAAAAAATTGTTCCTTCTATAACTAACAGTTTGTCCCATTGTTTGTCGATCACTTGTTAGTACCTGATACGTCACGCACAAATTCTTAAACTTTAAAAATTTATATCTCGCTTATTACGTAAAATTTTTAAGTCGCGTTTGCACTAAAATTCTTATTTTATCCTGTTCTTACAGAAAAAATAAAAATAAAAGAAAAATAGTATAGGACCCCATTAAAATTTGTAAGCTATGTACATGAATACTAGCTGTCGTTTTGACACGGACCCCCATACCTGCTTGTCAAGATTTGCATGCAGGGCATGTGTTGCTTTCTAAAAATACATAATTTAATTAAGATTGATAACAAAATAAATATTAAAAAAAAAATACGTTTTGATCGGCTTTCAACGGAATTAGTGGCCCACCGTTGGACAATTCCCGTTCGAAATAGTTCACGACATGCATGGTTAGTTTCTGAGATTGCTTTGTTAAAGATTTCGACATTATTGCCGAATTATACATAATAATTACATAATACCACGCAGGAGTGTGCGCGCACACGCTTCGTCTCTCTTTTTCTTTACTCTCTCTACCTCGCTCCCTATTTCCGTTTGCCTCAGAGTGTCTCAACGTCTCAACATCCGTAACGCGATTTTTTAGTTTTCACTTAAAAAAATAATTGGCAGATGAAAAAATTTCAGAATTATCTGTCTGGGAAAACTGTTGTTCCTACTTTTTCAATCTACCTTTTTACCGCCAGCGACAGGGCGACGTTCGTAGTACATAGGGAACAAAATTGAACGGTGAACCTAAATATTCCATAAAAAAGCTTGTCGAAAAAAAGAGGACACAAAAGATTTACATTAAAAAGGTGGTGGAAAAAAAGAACTTTTTCTTCAAGCGTATTATAATTACATTATACTACTGCACACGCTAGAGAAGATATTCATCATCTTACTAGTAAAATAATGTTAGCTTCTTAGTTCACCGCTGGTGGCAGCAGTCGCCGCACCAACACAGACCATATTGAAAATTGTTGTCTGACAGTTGCATCGTTTTTTAGGCTAGTTTTTTATTCATCAAAAATTTTAAGTTAAATTTTAGCGCATTTTAAAAAGACGTCACTGATGAATGCTCGATGACACCGATGAAGTATGATTTTAGAAACGGTTCCGATGAAAAGCTGCTTGATTTAAATATGGAAGCTAATTTTAATTTTTATATATTTTTTTTAAATAGAAATAATTATATTTGGAAATATTATTATTAAGTAAAATTTTGTTAATTTTTGCCAATGACGTTTAATTATTGGTAATTTTGAACATTTATACAGGGTGTATCAAGATAATGGAACAGTGCATTTTATTCGTGTATGTGAAAAGATACAAAAAAAAGTGATAAAGATATTTTGTAAGGCATAGAGGGGGACACATTTTAGCATAAACTTTATTATCTTGAATCCAGTGGTACCTAAACTATAGGGCAATATTATATTTTTTTAAATGGCATTATATATATTTTATTAACTCATTAAATAGAGAATTTTGTTCTGAATTCAACGATATAATAATATCATACCCTTACATTGCGAAAAATTTGATAAAAATTAATTCAAAGTAAATATTTCATTTCTACTTTATCTAAGTAATCTGAGCAAACATTCAATCAATAAAACAGAATAAAATTTATTTTAGTTTTATTATATTCAAGTAAACTACGATTTTGGCAATAAATTCAACTTTTAAAATATTTTTTTTGTTTATTGATTGAATGTTTGCTCAGATTACTTAGATACAGTAGAAATGAAATACTAACTTTGAATTAATTTTTATAATTTTTTTCGCAATGCAAGGATATGATATTATTATATCGTTGAATTCAGACCAAAATTCTCTATTTAATGAGTTAATAAAATATATATAATGCCATTTAATAATATATAATAGGTTTGTTCGCGGTAACAGTCCCTGACGGATCCCAAACTTATTTCGTACTTGTTCCGTACTAATTCATAAATCGTGAAATACGCATGCGTGATCCGAGATTGTTTTGGGATTTTTTCTACCGCGAACGCCCGTTTTGACGTTTGAAGTTATGTATGTTATGCACCTGAATGAAAATATTATATAGTTTTGAACTGAAATGGAGGCAATATTATAAACTTACCTTCAAATATTTATTAATTTAAAGTTTGTGAAATTGTTAAAATAAACGTAATTAAATATAGAAAAGTATGCACTGAACACTCGCAATTAGTCCCTGATTTATAGTACTTGCTTCAATTTTCGGACTGGTCTGATTAGTACGTAACCAATCATGTACCAGTCCACAGTGTTCCGCGAACACCGAGTTATCAGTCAGAATCGTACCGCGAACGATTAAAACGAAACTGCGCATGCGTGTGATGCTCAAACTAGTCCGGGATCGGTACCGCGAACAAACCTATTATTGTCCTATAGTTTGAGTACCACTGGATTTATGATAATAAAGTTTATGCTAAAATGTGTCCCCCTCTATCCCTTACAAAATATCCTAATCACTTTTTCCTGTATCTTTTCACATACACGAATAAACGGCACTGTTCCATTATCTTGATACACCCTGTATTACTAAATATATTGACCGGTAGTATTTACTCTTAAACAGGGGTGATTAAGCGTTGACTAAAGTAACAAATTCAGTTGTTTTTTAATCACCTCAATGTATATGGTATAGTAAAAATTTTTAGGCAGAGTAATCACGTCATCATTTCATTACAAAATGAAAAAACACTGTAGTATTGTATATGTTTAGGAAAACGAAGAAAATAAATACTGTTTTTTGCATACTATAAGTAAAGTACATTTTAATTAAATTTACAATTATGTTAAAGTCGAACCTAATGTTTTTAATGAGTTTTAATTTATTTAAAATAATTGTAGTTCATTTCTTCACCACATGTTGGTACTATTGGATTTCAATATTTAAACGTTTACATGACATGTTTCTCCCGGAATTGTCAAGCGTCTGCTGTCATTAGTTCGTTACTTTGAGATTGATCTTGAGCTTTTCTGTTTTTAGTTTGTGTTAATTTCAATAATTGTAAATTGTATTATTGGAGTATTTTCAATCAAATATAATATATTTTTTAAATGTTATTTTAATTATATTTTCAATAAGTCGAATTTATAGTGCTACTCTTTACTTTTCTATAACACTACAGAATTGTAAATCTAAATAAAATCAAATCAATTTTTTTTTAAATATATTCAATGTCATTTAACATTAATTTTCTTATTTTTCATCAAGTGCTTCATTCACACCCCGTATTCCTTCTGAAACCCGACTCTGTGTGTCCTACACCGAATTTTCAATACCATAAATTGGAAATATATTACACTTTACAATAATATTCAATTATTATTCGACTATTAAATAAATTAACTTCATCACATAAATTAGCATCGCAGGTAAATACAATTATTTTCTAAAATTAAATTAGTGTATCATGTAAACCTACTAATTTCGTGACGTCATTATCTAGTTACAAACTTTGATGACGTGACTACTCTGCCTAAAAATTTTTACTATAGTCATGGTAATTAGTTAGGTTATATTTTTATCCGTTTTACATGGTCATGTAAACTTTTTAACACATGACGTCATTGTTTCTTGTGATATTGTATTTATGACGTAAACCGCTTGCTTGGCTCGATAGCCTATAGTTATATTCCGTCGTTGGAGCCATCCACCCAATGATTTATAAAAAATCCGCTAGATGGCATATCTAAAATGACGTCGCAATGGCCAACATTTAATTGTATTGCACTAGGCTTATTATGGCCGTTCTCAAATGTTACTAAAATTACTCAAAACAAAATTACAGATCGAGTTCGTCAAGTGGCGCTACGGTACGGAGTTACATTGTACTATTTAGAGAGATAATCTGTTAAAATAAATATTGAATTTTCATATTTACATTTTGTAGTAAGTATTATATTTACTTCTAATAAACTGACACCACATTTTGCACATATTAACTTCATTATCTGGGACCAAGAAGAATCAGGGATACCGGCACTATTCTCCTAATTGAAATAAAAATAATTAGATGTCGCCCCTATCTGAACCAAATCTGTAAAAAAAATCGCGACAAAATTTTATTTGGGAAAATGATTTGAAACGGCCATAATAAGCGTAGCGCAAGTTGGCCATGGACGTCACAGAGTCAAAATGTAATAGGTCTGGTCCATAGCTGTCTAGTCAATAGAGGTTTTTACCATACGAAAGGCGTGGTAGGTCGGGACGGTGATGAAAAATTCAAATTTTTGATGAGCGTTTTGTAGATCTGAAAGTTATGAAACTGAACGAAGTGAGAATTGAACATGTTGATGAATGAACATTAGGACGATGCGTGTGTTCCCCAATTTGGGACAGCTACACTATTTATAATAGTGTACATTCGTCATGGCAGTGAAACAAAAAATTGTCGATGATTTTATAATTTTTATGTCAACGCTTTCCAACAAATTCATCATCACTCTGACCCGGTTAAAGATACGATAATGTGGTTGTTGCCCCGATGAGCCGTTCGCGATTTACAAACAACATATAGTAACATGAAATTCCTCTTAAATTTTAAATATCTGCAAATCGACGTAGTTTTCACTTTTTCATCTGTAATTTCAATAAGTATTAATATTGTTCATCTTTCATCATTATCGCTCATCGGGGCAAAAATAATGTAATACATCACAACATGATGAAGAATTTCATGCTGAATTCTAATTTTCAAACCGCGTTATCGTATCTTTAACCGGACAGAGTGGTGGATGAATTTCTTTCTTTCGATGCCACGACGAATGTAAACTATTATAAATAGCAAAGCCTATTAGATTAATGCCCAGTTTTATAAACATCAAATAACTTGCTGAGTTATTACTTTGAAAGTAAATTTAATCAATAAGTAAATATTTTATTCTAGTGATTTGCCGACAGAGACATCGTTATTCAAACGTCAAAATAAAGTGTCAGTTCTCATTAAAAATGGAAAAAAAGAGAGAATGGCGAAAGAATTGTACTGAAATAGATAAAGCGAACATGTTAGAGATAAAAAAATATATTAGTATTATTGAAAACAAGCAGACAGACGTAGCAAGCGTCAAAAGCAAAAATAGTGATGGGATGAGATTTGTAAAGAATTTAATGCAGTTTCACAAATAGGTCCCCGGAATAGTGTTCAAATGAAACTGTTATATGACACATTGTATTTATGTTGGCTTGGAATAGGTGGGTTTTGTACAAGGGTATCCACTATCCCCTAACAAGTAGCAATTACCAAATTCTCCGTTTTCAAGCCTAGCTCTTATTAATGAATTGTTAAATATGTTGCTGTCTTGTGCGGAACCAGGCCATCTAGCAACATCATCCGTCATTTTTAGATTTGCTGAACATACCATTTGGCAGTTAACAGAAAACCATCCTTTTCGGTTTCTATCAATTTCTGAGTTCTCTATAAAATAATTAATTTTGACATGTGTCAAATTTATTCTACAGAATAAAATTTACTTCCTCGAAAATCAGTGGAGTAATTTATTCCATAGATTTACTTAGCTAGTATTTTTATTCTTGCTTTATAAAACGAAAATCTTTGGAATAAACTATTTTACTTCGAGAATAAATTTTACTTTGCTAGTAATTTACTTATCCATCTTTTATAAAGCTGGTCATAAGTATTAAATACCTAATATTGTGTGCACTGTAAATTTCTTTCTAAAATGTTATTCCGATTAAGTATTGTTTAACATAACTCTTTTTCGAAAAAATGACCAAAAACTCAAAAATACTTATTTTCTTACCTTTGATCCAAGATGGCGGCTTGTGACGATTTTCCCTAAAGTCAAGAACTTGAATTTTTCATATTTGTTCGAATCTAAATAAACTTAAAACGTTTCTACCCCACCTTTTGTAAGGCAAGTCTTTTTTGGTATATATATAAAATAAACGCTTTCTACTCCTAATAACATAATACACTACTACTACTAGAAAAGAGGAGAGGACATGGTCTCTCAAAAAAGAGACATCTGGCAACCCTATATCTAGCTTTATAATTACCGCTGGATTTGAAGATGATACTGGACTACATTGAAGAGTATGTTTAGCATCAGACTGATCACCTTCGTACACATCACGGTTAAAGATATTTGGATTTTTTTCTAAAATTGCACGAAGTAATTCAGGAATCCCTGGTTGATTTATATTAATATCAGGAGCAAGAAAATGTTCCTTCAATTTTATCTTTTCTGCTGATGTGTGATGGAGCGCATCAACTAATTGCACGACTAACTTGTCATCTCTAACGTTAAGCAGCTTTAAAGCTTCATCTGCGATTTGGGGGTGATAAAATAGCGACTGTCGGGGAAGCGCTGCAGGTAACGGCAATTCGACAGCAAGGTTTGCGAAATTGGCAGATGTGATCCCAGCTAATGTGATATTATCCATCGATGAGTCAGGTGTTTGTTATATCTATACAATGTGCTGTTATTATGTAAAAAATATTGGCTAGTAGCACAAGACTTGTTTTAACTAAAACGCAGTTTTAAAAAATGTCAAATTTCATTATTTAATAATAATAAATAACATCAAATTATCAGAATATGATTTTAAAGCAGAACATAGTTTGTATTAAAACAAATATTTAAGAAAAAAGTTCTTTTAACATAAGGGTGAAACTTAATATTGAAATTTGAATTTGATATTTTTAAAAACGTTTTGGTTAAAACAAGACTTGTGCTACCAGCCAATGTGTTAAATGGAGCTCAAAGCCGATGAAATAGCTTTATTTTTACTTACTTATTTATTTGTAGAAATAGAAATCGTTTATATAAAAACTTCATGTAAGACACCTAACCTTTTTGCAAAGTAAGACACTTCACAAAAGTCAGCGCAGAGTGTATGACATCTAGTGGCAGACTGTAGACTTGTTAGTTAGGTTGGAGTGTTAGAGGTTAGAGAAATAAGAAGAATAATGGGCGCCAAATATTTAATGAATAGTTACTCGAGTAAGCCCAGCTAATAATAAACTGATTTTACATTTCTCTACTTGTTGCGCCACTCTCAATCAAATAAATATATAAAAACTAAGAGTGCAGAGTGCGTTCATTCGTTGTTTAGATAGGGAAATAAATTCTGTTGTTTGATTCAACGACGAAATATAACTAGACAAAACATAGTTTCATTTGTTTTGATTTCGGCTGGCCAGACAGAGATAAAGATATGTTTTATCTAGTTCGAGCATTTCTCACTAGAGGTGCAATATCATTGACATTTTAGAACAGAAAGTTTTTTAGAATATATGTCAAGTTATACATAAATTTGTAAAAAACTTACAAAAACGTATCCATTTATTTTGAGGCGCGGGCTTTGACATTTACTTGTATGACCCACCACAACAAGGTTGCCAAGAATACAGCTTGTGTACCTTGCCTGTGTTGCCAAATGAATTTAAGCGTAAAATTAATTTATAAAAATATCCAATATCATTTGTTTATTTAATTATTTATAAGCTTAGCTCACAGAATAAACATCTATAGGGATTTGCAGCTCAGCGGTACACCGTCTAGCGGACTATAAGCGAACTAGCCTAACAGAGTAACAGACGTTACGCTGTCTTACCATCCGTTACACTTTTGCGTGAGACTTGTGAATTTTGTATATTTCTAAAGTTAATTACATAAAAATCATGGCAAATAGGTATTGCTGTGTACCGCAGTGTAATTCGTGGGACAAAAGAAACCATAATTTAAGCTTCCATCACTTTCCCTCGGATAAAGAAACTGTCAAAGTTAAATCTACTTTTGGGGGTTATAAAACACTTAATAGAAAGAAGCTTAGATTAATAGTTTAAAAATAGGAAAAAAATAAGTGCCTATATGGTAGTATGCTCCTTGCATTTCGTAGAAGATGACTTTTTCAAAGATAAGTAAATGATGAGTAATTTTATCGCAAAAATCTTATATAATTTTATTTTAGCAACACCGACCAGTAAAAGAGGAAAATTAAAAATCACTGCAGTATCTTCGGTAAATTTACCAGTAGTTGAGCATGGAAGCTCAAAATCTACATTGGTGCCGTCTATCTCCCAGATCAACAGGGTCGAGCGGCTAACAAGAAGAAATCAGTTGCTGCAATTAAATAACGTTCCAATTACAGAACAATTTTGTGAACATATTGACAGTGAAGAAGGAGATGTACATTCCGAAGTAGAAGTTGAGGCTGCTACTGCGTTACTATCTTTATTAGTAATCCACAATATAAAGGACCAGAAGGACAGTTCGTGATATTGAAGTGCAAATGAACACTCCAAATAAATTAACTCTTTACCATTTTATAAAAAGTGATACTGCAATGACTAATTTCGCGGGTTTAAGTAGCCATCAGATGTTTAATGCCATATTAAGCTCTGTAAATTTAGTGTATAAAGATACACGTTTACATAAATTATTAATAAAAGAAAGGATAATATTAACATTTGTCAAGTTAAAATGGAATTTAAGTTATTCTATGTTAGGTTATAATTAACAATAAGCATCAGGGAATACTCAAGCATATAAAAAACCATTAAAAATGTGCTATATAAATATTTGTCATTCAATTCGTTCATAATATAATCCTTGGTAATGTCTCTTAGAGTAGTTACATAACACGCCGCCGTGGCGCTGGAATCTTAAAAATAAATCCCTATACAGAAGCGACAGTCAGAGAGAGAAACGAAAATTAGAGAGAGAAAGAGTGTGCCAACAAATTTAAAGGGCTAATCGGATAAAATCAGATTGTTTCGGCATTATCTTCGTATCTTACGATTCTTTGTTCTTTTCATTATCTCGACGTGAACATTTTCCGTTAGGGGTCAATAATAAAAGTATATTGAGAAACACAAATTGATTTCTAATAAAAACAAATATGTTATTTTTTCAACAAACGATAGGAAAAATTATTATCATAAGGAAAAACATTATATTTCACGTATTCTGAAAGAGATGTTCTCTCAGCTTGTCACGCCCATGTATTTTAGGGTTATGGCTAATTCAAGCAAAAGCAAACACGTCTTCTCACTTTTGACATGTGCCATTTTGTGAACTATTTGTGAATTTTAGAAGTGGTGTTAGTTTCTAATTAAATGGATAAAATGAAGAAAGTAGAGTCGAGAGGACTTGTTTGTTCATATAAAGACTGTATAAATAAATTTAAAAAATGAAGAAAGGGAAATGAAAGTTTTTTTCGTTTCCGAAAGATCCAGAAATGTAATTTACGTAAAACAACTACCATATCATGTAAAAGGTATATTCATTTAATAAATATGGGTGTAAAATGTGGCTCAAGGCTTGTGGAAGAGAAGATTTGATGGAGGAGGATATATGTGACATATTCATCGAGTCTGACGTTTGTTTCCCACATCAAAGATATAGAAAATTCTGCATTGTAATAAATTTGTAAAATTCAGGTATTCGTTTAATAAAAATATAAGTATGTGATTTATTTTATCTGATTTCTTTTTAATTCATTAATAAAATTAAAATTTTAGTACTTTTATGTTCTAATTTTTAAATTTCGCGCGTAATTTGCCAACAAATTTAAAGTTCAAGGTCATAAACGTAAAATCGCAACAACAATGGTGCCGGCAAGGAGTGTCGCTTCTGTGTAAATGTATTCTGTACTTTGGTATTAAATAAAAACCAACGTTTCACTCAAAAACAAAACCGCAAATGTCAAATTGATTACACTGATATATTCAAGTGGCCTCTAGTGAGAAATTCACGAACTAGATAAAACATATCTCTGTCTCTTTCTGGCCAGCCGAAATCAAAACATTCAGTGAAGAGGGATAGGGAATGTTTTGTCTAGTTATATTTCGTCGTTGGTTTGATTCATCAGAATTCAGAATGCACTCCTAGTTTACAGAAGCGAAAATAAATCAGCTGTCAGTGATAAAGTAAAATAAACAGAGTTAATAGATATTTAATCATATTTTGTTTTCGACTTTGTAATCTTTATGATTCAGGTATGGCATATTTTACAGAAAAATATATTTACAGGCTTATTCTGTATGATTAGGGAGTTATTGCAATTTCTAAGATGAAAGAACGGAAACTTTAACCTTATGTAGAAAACACTTTATTTTAAAAATAAAGGACTGTTTGCCGCATTTAATTAGTGTATTCACGCTAACGTTAACGAACGCTAAAAGCAACACAAACGAAGTTACATCCACCGAAACATAACCTCAAAAGATACAGGACGTGTGATGTTACTAACGTTAAACGCTCGTTATTCCATTGCACATAACGTGAACCTTATTAGTACGCATGCGCACTCGGGCTGTCACGTGACTTTAAAGTGCACTTTATTTTTGCGTTGAAGCTGCTATAACTCTCTATTGTCGTTATAACGTATCGTTATGATGAACAAGTTATATAACGATAATTTTCAAAAAGCGTATTCTTTAAACCCATGACCATTAGTATGAACAAGTGACTAACGACTGATTTTATAAACGACAGTTAAATTTACTTCCAAAGTAAATAAAATCTATTCCTTCAAATTACAATCGAATTTTTTACAGTAATGTTATAAATGCCATAAAATGAATAAAATTGATTAGAATTTATTAGTTTGAATAAATTTACCATGGAAAGTAAATTTATTCTGCCCTTTATAAAACTGGGGATAAAGGTGATTAGCGAGCATTTGATTAGCATTGTTTTATCTCTGTCAAACGTTTATGGATTATTTTAGAGAAAAATACCTCAAATAAAAGTTATAGAAAAGTTAATTGTACTCATCTCTAGATGCAGTGATCAACTGCAGGCATGGACTGGAGCAATCAATGATGGATTATCTACCACCTCTGTACTGAAGTTGAAGTATAAGAGAAACGAAACATTTGTTTGGTACATTTTCAAGAAAAATGAATCGAACATAATTTTTTAACGAGTGTCTGTAGAAAGGTGCTTTTCCCTCCATTTTTTTCAAGTATTTTTACAAAACAACAATTAAATAAATATTTTAAAAAAATCTGTCGTATGTGTGCCTCCCGATACAAGTAGTGGTAACATTGGTAAGTTTTTATCAATTTTTCATTTCAATTTTATTTTTTTAACTCTAATTTAAATACTTTTATATAATTTTTGAAAAAATAAAGCCAAAACCATCATCGCCAAGTCCATTACCATAAAATATGAAACAAAGAACGACCCGTCGTAACAAAGATATAATAGATATTTACACACCAAGTGAGCTAAGGTAATGTTTATTCATGAGAAGAAAGTTTAGCTCACGAGCCCGTAAGGGCGGGTGAGTTAATTTCTTCGAGTGAATAAACATTCTTAGCTCACGTGGTTTGTACAATATTTTATTCAATTTTGACGAAATAGTAATAAAAACCATAATAATATTTAATTTTGACAAAACAAAAAACTAATCAGTTAGTAGATTGTGCATGACAATCGTTGAAGACAGATGTCAAGACATCTATTTAAAAAGCATTATTTTCTGTCATTTGTGCCGTGAAAAATAATGAAAATGGCTTATAATGTCTGATAAATACTATGGTAAGTGTTAATTTCGTTCCTGATGTTATTTTAAATGCATTATTTGTTGCAGAGTGAATTAAAAAAAATGTGAGAGTGATTTAAAAAATTTTAATTTACTTGTGAAAAAAGTGGTACTTATAGTTGTTGCTATGGAGTTAATAATGACAAGTACCTAACATTTTATTCACAAGTGAATTAATAGTTATTTATGCAACAAGTGTAAAAAGTATAGGATTTGATGAACTCGCCTACGGCTCGTTCGGTCAAACTTTCCTATTCGTGAAATAAGACACTTTTTACTCGAGTTGCATACAAATTTTTTTTACGTCTGCAATAAAAGTGTGAAAAAAGTGCCGTAACGTTTCATTATTTCACTCTATAGCGTTAAAAAAAGTAACTTTTTTTCACACTTTTATTGTGTTAAAAAAAGACATACCTTATACATCCATTTTAATAAAATAAAAAAAACAGACGTAAAAAAATTTTAAAATCACTCACAAAATTTTAACTCTGCAACAAAAAATACATTTAAAAATAACATCAGACATTATCAGCCCTTTTTATTATTTTTCACGGACAGACAATAAAGCATTTTAAATATATGACTTGACGTCTATCAGCGACGATTGTCATGTTCAGCCTACTAACTGATCAGGTTTTTTTTATTTTGTCAAAATTAAATATTATAATGGTTTTTATTATTATTTCACACTCGAAGAAATTAACTCACTCGCCCTTACGGGCTCGTGAGCTAAGCTTTCTTCTCATGAATAAACATTACCTTAGCTCACTTGGTGTGTAAATATCTACTATTATTTAATAATGAAAATTTAAATTATTTTTTAATGTATTGTAGCGTGTGAGCGTAACGTGCTGACTCTGCTGGTTGGACGGGACGCCACTGTTCGAACTGCGGACTGGGCGCTGCTGGTCGGGCGTGCCGCACGCGTGATCGTGTGACAGGATTGGGCCTGCATAGAATGTGGTACAAGTTTCGAGAAAGCGATAACGTAATTACAGCGGATATCTGTGTAAACAATCCATGGAATGTTCTAGAGTGAATACCGGGCTATATAAGAAAGATGCAGCTCGGTGCAGTAGTCAGTTGAGGGAACAGTTCAATAAGAACAGTCGAGTTAAATTATTTATTATTTCAACTTTCACTTTGTGATACATTTAAAAGTTTAAGTATAAATGGAAACGTAGTAACTTTGTTTATATCACTTTTATTTAACACAATTTTTGTGATTGGTTTCAACTTTCAACCATTTCGGTCGGTTGAGTTAGTTGAGTGGACTTTGAAGTCTGATACGAGTCTACAACCGACAATCAGTCTGATACGCGTCTGTGAGAAGAGAGACTGAAGAGGAGACAGTCTGAGTCTAAATAGGAGACAGTCTGAAGAGAAGACAATCTGAGGAGGTGACAGTCTGCAGAGGAGACCGTCTGAGAGGGAAGACAGTCTGGGGGAGAAGACAATTAGTCTGATAGAGGAAAGGAGGAAGTTATTGGTGCTATAAATAGATATCGTGAAGGCAGTTGAGTCGGTTCGTATGGTAAAATAAATACAGAGTGATCAAAAACAAATGATGCAGTTGGCAATGCAAATTTGGGGATCTTTTTATTCCATAGTTTACACAACACCAGGTGAAAGCGGAAATACTTTTTGACATGCCTTTTTGACAATACAAATAGGTAGGGCCTGACAGCTAATGCTAATATGATTTTTAGAGATTGAAATGTTTTAGATTATAGCTTATGGGTAATGTGGGTAAGGGAATATCAACCATTTTAATAAAATAAATAAATATAACCAAATTTTAATTTTCAACTGTCGCTGTCAATAGTGTCAAAAACAGTAAATATATTTATGTATCAATCTTACCAATTTCAAGTATTTTTCAAGTATTACCAACTAAATCAGTTATTTTTGATCACTCTGTAATTATACAGTATGTCTCCGGATTGAATTTAGAAAAGGAAAATAGTATATTACATGCGCGAGGCTGTTAAGAAACTCCCACCGAGGTTATGTATTTTATTTTATTCATAGTCATCTTCATTTTAAATTAATAATTTTCAAAATAAATCATTGAATTATATACTTTAATTTTATTAATATTTTGACAGCTGTCTTAAAATTTGTTTAGCCTATTTAATTATGGGGATCTACGGCAATGTTGCTGGGCAACTCCTACATAAACATTTCCAACCTAAGAGATGGAAGTGAAATCTGTTATTTCCAACCCAAGAGATTGTCATTAAAGTTAGGAATGACGTATTTTCTAACCTCCAAAAGGTTAGGAATCTGTATATTACTATAATGATTGTGAATAAAAAAAATTAATGTAAGGTTCTTTTATTATAACGTTTTTTTCGTATTTTGTCCTAATAATACAGTTATTACATTGAATTTAACATTAATTTAGTTAGCTTTGGGATATTGACAAATGATTAAATGTCAAAAGTAATTCTTATTATCATAAAGTAAGACGGTAGGTATTGTTCAAAACAGAGAGAATTTGTTAAAGAAATGCTAACGTTAAAACAAGAAATAATTGAACAAAAGAAAAAAGTATTTTGATTTTCGGTGTTTTTTTATCTGTAATTAGAATTAATAATCATTTGTCAATATATCAAAGCCAACTAAAATAATAGATTCAATGCAATAACTGTATTATTAGAAGGAAAAAATACGAAAAAAAAAAACGTTATAATAAAAGAACATTCCATTAATTAAAAGTTTAAATAACTGAAACATGCGTTTTAATTCAAGCAAAAAATTTTCTTCCCTTATTATTTTTTCGTGAAATCGAATATAAGATTTTATTTCCTTTTGTACTCTCAATCCGGGGACATACTATATAAATAAACAAATATTGATATAAATGATTAGTTAGTGATATAAATAAATAATAGTGAAATAAAAAAATAACTGTAGTAAGATAAATATTATTTAAATAAATAATAGTAGTGTTGTCTTTAATAATAATTTTAGTCTAATTAGTGTTTAATATTAGTTTATTTGTAATGTTTAATTATCTCTTTTTTTTTTAAATATTTTCTTGTTTAATAAACCTTTATTTTAATAATTAATATTTCTTTTATTTTTACACTTCACGCAAATAAATCAATGTTACAGTATTTTAAGACCCGGTTTTGACGTCCAGTTAAATTTATGGCCGGTTACACCATCGTAACTTAAATTTTAAGCGTTACTTAAATAAACAGTATTGCATCGAAATGAAACGTCAAATGAATTAATATGCATTGTTCTCAAAATTTCGATTTGCATTTTTTTGTTTAAAGGTTACTTAAATTTAATTCTTATTGGTGCAACTGGGCATTAGTTCCATAGAAAATTTAATTAAATGAACAATGCAACGTGAATTATATTATCAATATTTTAAATGTCGTAAAAATATTGATTACCTATGGTTTGTTCATTTTATTAAATTTAATATGGAACTAAATTTAACTGGACGTTTATAATACCGGCCCTAAGACATCTTCCTCCATCTTCAGCAATACGTGTTATGGCAAGATTTACATTTTTGTCTTATTATTTTATTTATGATGTGATATGGGATAAGCAGCGTTGTGTCATACACCCGAAAAATTGTATGAGTCAACGCAGCTTAACACGTCATAATAAGACAAAAATGTAAATCTTGCCATAACATATATTGTTGAAGATGATGGTCGTTTGGACCTCCGAAACTTCCAATTAAAATAAAAGAAAACAAGAAGGTTTTTTGTTCCCTTTTTTCCACATCACCTTGGGTAGGCGAAAAAAAAAATCATTTTGAAATAATAAAATGATAATTATTATTATACAAAAAAAAAAATTAATTAATAATCGACAATTTCTGAAAAATGTAATTTCTGCGTAAACGTAAACTTGAAGTTCAAAAAACTCAAGTTTTATAAATGGAACATTTCTCTCGCTAAGAGAGGTATTGAATTCTTGCTAAAATTCGCATATGCAAATTTTAGTAAATACGCACGTTTTAAGGTCCTAGTATCCGATTCTAATATTTTTACGATGATGATGTGTGTGTATATATTTTGGAAGGAAGATTCCCAAGAAGATTCCTCAAAAACTATAAGATAAGCTGAAAAGGTTTTGGTAACTACCGGTAGTAGTAGTAGTTTCTTAAAAAAATCTATTAAAAAATTAAATTTATCAGATTTAAGTCTGGTTTATGTAAGCTGTAAACTTATGCATTTACCTTAGCAATTTTTTTGACATTATGTCATTTTCATTTGAAACATTTCTGACTGTCATTGTGTTTAGTCTTATAAGTAGTTATTTTGTGTGAAAAAACTCGTTAATATTTAAGATGACACGAATAACGTGTTGTGTACCGGTAAGTAGAAATATTTTTTTTCACTACTAGCCTAGGAACCCACTATTATTTACCTTTATTTGACATGAGAAATTGTTTTTCACTAACGCTTGCTTGTAACCATGGTAACCTAGGTCAATAATAACTATATTATTAACCTTGGTCTATAATGCAAACTGTCACTTTTCAATCAAACTCAAGCCTTCAAATCCAAATATTATTCAACTCATTAAACTCAAGAAAGGTGTTAAGTATATAATTTAAATTTGCCACTATAATTTTAAATTGACCTACGCTGCCGCCTCGCCTGGCCACTGTGCTGTTTTGGTGAAAATGTGAAATATTTGTAGATGTAGGATTGAACAAATCACTATTTTTTTGTATTTGTAGGTAAATACATTTCAATAGATTTATTTAAAAATAATAATAAACTAATAAGGCTGCTGACTGTAACAGCACAAAGTGTTTTTATTAAATAATTAAATGAAATACAAATCAAGGCCCATAAGTGAGGTTATCAAACCAGCGAAATGAGCAAAACGTCAGATAAAAACAAATGCAGCCTACTTTATTTTTGTGAACATTAACAAATAAGTAACGTTATTATTCATGTCAAAATTATTGTTATTATCAATTAAAAAAAATCAAAGAGAATTTATGTGCTAGTAGTGAAAAAAATAGTATATAAACCACGGTTGAGAAGATCATTATTGACCAGGCGCCTTATATCCCTCGGGCTTCGCCCTCGGGTTACAATAGGCGCTGGGTCAATAATGACAATCTTCTCAACCTTGGCGTATAATATACCATTATATAATTGTATTTTTATACCAGTAATAGTATAATGTAATACAAGTCAGGAAAGGACATCATTATTAAATGAGTAAGAAATTTGGAACACGAACGATAGCGAGTGAGTGTTCTAATCATACGACTTTTGCAATGGCCCTTTTCCATATGTATTACATACTATTTTTTCAACATTGAAAATTACATTTTTCATATGTATTGAAGTTCGTATACCATGTGGAAACATCTAATAAAAAACTTTCGTCACTTAGTGAGGAAAGTAATTACTTTCCTCACTTGTGAGGGAAGTGGTTAGTATCACAACTAAATTAAGTGAGGAAAATGTCATTTTCACAAGTGATGTTGAAATAATAATTAATGTATCAAGGGTGTTATAAGGACAATAACGCCTGAGGTCAACAGTGTACTTTCCGAGGGCCCGAGGAGTGTATGTTGACCGAATGGGTTATTGTCCGTTTAACACCTCGAACTCGTCGGGAATTATTTGTCAAGTGGCTGGAAATATTAAACATGGATAAACTGCGAATTTTAGATCCCGTGGTTGTGTACAATAATAAGCGACTGTGCTTTTTAGAAGATATGACGCTAGGCTCACCTAATGTACCTGGCTATTAGTATTGTATCTTTCTTAAATGAAATTATATATTTTTTAATGCATTATTTTTTACTCATTTTATGTAATCTTTGTAAAGACTGGCTTTATGTAAGCTGTAAACTTATGCATTTACCTTAGCATTATGACTTTGCATTAAACTTTACATTACGCTGTCCGGTTCATGTACTTCTTAGGGCAAACCAATAGGGCGCGTGCATGTGACGTCACGGCGATTTAAAAATGGCAGCCTGGTGGACCAACAAACCATACTTGACATATAAGAATCGTGACAAATCTCAACAAAAATGCCTCAATTTTGTGCTGTAGTTGGCTGTGCGAAAAAAAATGGTACTGGTGATGGGTTATCTTTTTATAGGTTCTCATCTGAGAAAGACTGTAGAGGTAGAATAATTCCTGTAGCTCTAGAACGACGAAAAAAGTGGATTACATCGCTTAAGAGAGCTGATCTGACAGATAGCAAAATTAAATACGGTCGAATATGTTCTAGGCACTTCATTACAGGTATTTTTTCTATACGAGCCTAGCATTAAATATTATAGTAAATTGAAATTGATATCTGCTGAAACTAAATGAATTTTGCCAGATGTAAACAGTAAGATCAAAAATTAGGTTAATATGGGATAAAAGTGGGTTGTTTAAACTAAGTAAAAGATATATTTAATCAGAAATTATTCATTTAGAGTCCGCGATAGTTAAATAACGTGTAGATACTAAAGAAATAATAAAATTATTGCTAAATTAAAGGAAAACCAGCTACTTTGGAAGACAAAGACAATCCTGATTGGATTCCGTCTTTAAACATGTGATATACAAAGGGAATACAAAATAAAGATACCGGTTTAGACCGCTATAAAAGGTTAAGAGGTCGACACACTAAGGTTTGATGGTTGTAATAATTATTGTATGTTGTAACTAACATATTTATTAACGAATTCAAATACATTTTGCTAACATTCAATATGTTAATAACTAATATAATTATGTTGTAACTAACAATACAATAAATACATTTTATTGACAATAGAACACATAGCTGCATAATATTCTGAGTTTTAAGTTAGTGGTCCAAAGACATACTAACGTATGATTAATCAAAAACTTGTAATTTGAAAGTAATACATTAAATTTAAAACTAAAAATTAAAATTTCTAATCCAGATAATTTTTAGAATGGTATTTTAAACTTTATGACAAATAATTTATTTTTAGAGCTAATTTGTAATAAATTTGTTTTGGAACTATGTATAAATTACAATAATTACAATTACAGAAGCAAGCAGAAAGTGTTTCCGTGGAGCCTATTAATGAGGAACATGATTCTAATACTAATACTCGTAGCACTAACAATGAGACTTGCACTAGTTCTAGCACTAGGGAACATGGTTTACCTGAGACTATTGATAGTTTAAAAGCAGAATTAATGTCTAGAAATGCTGAAATTTACCATTTGCGAGAGGAGCTTTCGAAAATAACTCTGACTATATCATCATAATATTAAAAATAGTAGAACCTTATATAACTGAAATTCCTTCTATTACAAAAATTCAACAGTGCCTATTATTTTTTATGAAACTACGAGAATAATAGTGTTCACTTAACTGAGCCATAATACAACTTCAACTATCACAAATTTTAGATTGAAAAATCACAAAATAAGCACAGAAAAATCAAAAAACGCCAACTTCGCACGATGATATCAAAGGCAATGAAACTGTTTGTTGGTCCGCCAGGCTGGCGGGTTGCCTGCATTTGATCACGTGATGCACGGGCCCTATAAGAGCAAGCCGGTAATGTCACTTATAAAATCGACACATCTTTTTCGTCATAAATATATCTGCATTGTTTAATTAACTGTATTAGTTGGACTTCTTTTTCAAAGACACTCATTTTTAATGAAGACAATGTGACAGAAATATTCAAAAATAACAAAATGATGACAGATGTCAATTGACTGTCGTAAATAACTCCAGAGTCAAGCTGTCGTCCACGAACATAAACTCTTCAGATTGGTTGGCATTAGCATTATGACTTGAAAATTAGAAATTTTCATATTCTAGGGTAACGGCAACGACATAATGCTAAGGTTAAGGTCAACAACGAAATATAACTACACCTTTTCCACTTGTATTTCAGAAAGCGTCATTTGTAATTCAGAATAATCAATTTAATTTCAGAACTCGTCAAATGTAATTCAGAATAATCAATTTAATTTCAGAAAACATCATTTGTAATTCAGAATATTCAATTTAATTTCAGAAAGCGTCAAATGTAATTTAGAAAGTATCATTTGAATTTCAGAATATATCAAATATAATTCAGAAAGCGTCAATTGAATTTCAGAAAGTGTCAAATGTAATTCATATTGCATCATTTGTAATTCAGAAGGAACTGAAATACGTGTTAGCCTTGATTTAAATGACCGATTTTAGAAGTTATAATTTGTAATTGTTGAATTATTTATTATAAGCAGAAATTCATATCCGGGGAAAAAGAAGTTACAGTTAATAATATTGAAGTTAAATATAGCGCAAATAGTAATTGTTAATATGATTCACAATCATTAACATTTTACAATACAGAAACTACTAATAAAATAAAAGAGTAAACAAATACCGTGAGTATTTTTTAACGTGAAACATTGGATTTGTCATCCATGGTTACGACATGACATTTGATTGACAGCAATGTATTTGCCCGTCCCATTTAAAATGAAACATAGGGAACGAATTTGACATTTGACAAGACGTCAGTGAACGTTTTGTTTAAATAATTCAACCTGTTTTCTAAATTAAATTTAGTTGTAGAAAAAATATTGTGTGCATCTTGTTCCCGAGTGATTTTCTGGCAATACTTAAATATGATACTTCTGTCAAATTCATTCCCTATGTTATAAATGAGACAGGTAAATACATAGCTGTCAATCAAATGTCAAGACGTAACTTATAGCGGTTATCTGTCATATTGACACGATGTCATTAGAGGTTAATTTTGTTTAAATAATTATACCTGTTTTCTAAAAATTAAATTTAGTTGTAGAAAAAATATTGTGTGCACCTTGTGCCCGAAATATGTTTAGTGCTCTTGAGTGGTTTTCTGGCTTGGGTAAATTTCTTACAATATTTAAATTATAATACATCTGTCAAATTCGTTCCCTATGTTTCATTTTAAGTGGGACACGCAAATACATTGCTGTCAATCAAAAGCCGAATCGTAACTATGGATATGACAAACCCAATGTTTCACGTTAAAAAATCTGATGTGGCCAACACATGACCTCCCGCCAATTCCATGTTTAAAATAGCAGTGAGCTTTGTAAAGTATCATTTCCGGTTAATCATTTGTAAATAAAATCTAATTTGTTGTCCAATAAATAGAAAAGTCTGTAATACGAAATTTTGGATTGTTTTATTGTTTTTCTTCAAAAATTTGTTAGAGCTCCAAATTAAGTACTACATCCGATTTATCATATATGGTTAAAATCTAATATGTTGTTTCAAATTATATATGAATTGTTAATACCAAATTTGAGAAGTTTTGCATCATATTTTAATAGGCTTTAAGGAAAAATCGTCACACACGTACATTCTTATAAAAATCAGCATCATCTTCTAGGTTCTCTAAAACGCAATCTTTGTAAATTCTTCGCCGTACATAATCCATTTCGTAAATGTGTAGTTGTAAATTAATATTAATTTATAGTGCTACAAAAATAGCAATTAGCAAATTTAAATCAGATCATCCTGTACATCTAACATTTATGTATGATGGAAAATATATTATTTTTACAAACCTTAATAAAATATTTTACTATTATATTCTCATTAACTCGGTTTCATTCAGGTATTAATTTTAATATAATTGCTGCCTGTCAGTGACATTTGTTTAAATATGTCAAACCTGTCATTAAAATTATGATTTTGTTTGACGCATAAGCAAGGTGATACATGGAAATAAATTATATTATATATTCATATTTAAAGTTATTTAGAGTTATTTACTAAATGTTATTATCGTAGAATTGAAGATTGAACCATTATATTCCATTTTAATTAATAAAAGTTGCTAAAAAATTATATTCAATGAATTTTTTACAAGAAAAACTGTTAAAAGTTTGTATAAATGATACTTCCGGTTATCCGATATACACTAAAAACTAATGAGCACTTCCCATATTAGTATAGAATGGGTATACAAAATTTCAAATTTTTCTGATTGATAGTATTTGAGTAATCGTGTCCACAAGATCCACACACACACACAGACACACACACATGCATACCTACAGACATCATTGTAAAAATGTTAAAATCGGATTCTGGGGACATCAAAACGTGCTTATTATATAAAATCTCTATATGCTATTTTTAGCACGATCCCTATACCTCCCTTACCTAGGGTAGCGGGAGGTAAAAATACTCACGGTATATAACAAATGGGAAAATCATTATAATCATTATGCTTACAAATTACACCTGCATTTCAAATCCTAAAAGTAAATATAATAATTATTATAGATTTTCATAGAACAATATTTATTATAAAAAATATAAACAAAGAACAAATTGAATGTTTTAAAATAATTATCAATATATACAAGAAATTATTGTCCCGCATGTACATCATCTAAATCTAATATTGCAGCATGAAAAGTTGTAGAATGCTGAGCAGCACGAGCACAGTCACCCCTCACCCCCAACAATACTATCTTTGGCCTGGTCTATTACTTGTTCTAAATAAACTATTCTTTGTTCAACAACACCAGGGGGAATTACATTTGGTATTTGGAGGTGTGTTTTAACAAATGTTTTTATTTTGGACCAAATAATTTCCACTGGATTTAGCATTGGAGAATATGGGCCCAGACGCAGTAGAGTTGCAGATGTTCCACCTAATGCTGTGTCCAATGTTGAATGACATGGAGCATTGTCACAGACTATTACCAGGTCATCCATTTGGTTTCCCATATCTTGCCATTGTTGTAATAGTCTTCTTACCCAACCATTTGCCTCTTGAGATGTAAACGAACCTCGACGGCGTTCCATGGCAACAACTTCTGCGGCAGAAATTGCCCCTATCAAATGGACATTTGGTCCTCTTGCGGCAGGAAGAAGTTGTATAGCTCTTGAACCTACTGTAGAGCGTCCTCGCGTTCGCTGGCAAAATAAATTAAAATTAGTTTCGTCCATCCAAACAATTTGTTTGCCTGCTTGTATATAATTATTTAAAGCAGTTACATACTCTGCCCGCTTCCTTTAATTTTCATCAGTATTCATTGTAATGGGCTGTTTGTGCACAGTTTTCAATGAATATAATCGCCCTTCTAAATAATTTTCCTATCGTAGATACGCACATATTAATGTTAAAATTGTCCAAAATTTTAGCTTTAATTTGTTTCAAAGTCATTGTGCTATTTTCTTCCACCCACGTTATCATTATTTCAACTTGATCTTCACTTAGTAATTTTGGTTTCACTCGTCCTTTAGTTAACATTTTTTCTCTACCCGAACGAATCCAATGAAATGCAGTTTTGTAATTTATCCCCAATGAGCTCGCCAATGCCACCCAGTCATCCCCTCGATTTGCACATACTACGATTCTTTCCCTGTCTTGGTTATTATGTTTGTTATATTTTACTCTTTTAACATCCTCACTCCCAGTTACAGTAGTTCTGCAGATTGGACAATTAACTTCTGCTGCTTCTCCGTTTTCCAGTGGTGCAAAACACTTTATGTGGAATAAATGCCTACATGGCAATAATCTTTTTACTTCATTTCTTGCCATTGTCAGTCTACATATCCCACAGTTATCTTTCAACTCCATTTTTGAAAACACAGAACAGAATATTCTTACACGAAAAATGAATGAATGATTTGTGACAAATTAATTTGTTGATTTTTATTCATCACATTTTTTTCAAAACCAACTTATAAAAAGTGATTTTTAATAAAATTATATCGAAGCAATCAAGATGCAAAATTATCAATCCAGTATTGTATGACAATTGTACAATAATACAAATGAAATAAATAGCATCGAAAGGAGAAGGTAGGTGCGCAACCGTTTGTTGCTGTATTAAGAATCACAGCAAATAACTTATAATTATAATGTTCTGAATAACTTATGAAAACGTTACAGAAAATCAAAGCTAACTTGTTTCGTACTACGTATAACGTTCTGAATTACAAATGACGCTTTCTGAATTACAATTGACATATTCTGAATTACATATGACGATTTCTGAATTACAAATGACGCTTTCTGAAATTAAACTGACTATTCTGATTTACAAATGACGCTTTCTGAAATTAAATTGACTATTCTGATTTACATTTGACGCTTTCTGAAATTAAACTGATTATTCTGAATTTCAAATGACGCTTTCTAAATTTAAATTGATTATTCTGAATTACAAATGACGCTTTCTGAAATAAAAATCACCATTTCTGAAATACAATTGGAAAAGGTGTAGACAAAACATTCCCTATCCCTCTTCACTGAATGTATTGATTTCGGCTGGCCAGAAAGAGACAGAGATATGTTTTATCTAGTTCGTGAATTTCTCACTAGAGGCCACTTGAATATATCAGTGTAATTTGACATTTGCGGTTTTGTTTTTGAGTGAAACGTTGGTTTTTATTTAATACCAAAGCTTCTAAATAATTAAATAAACAAAACATATTGGATATTTTTATAAATTAATGTTACGCCTAAATTCATTTGGCAATACGGACAAGGTACACAAACTGTAATCTTGGCAACCTTGTTGGGGTGGGCCATACAACATACAAGTAAATGTCAAAGCCCGCGTCTCATATGCAAAATGGATGCGTTTTTATAAGTGTTTTACAGATTTACAGATCTGTAAAACTTACAGATTTGACCTGTAATCGAAATATTTGTTTAACTTGATGTGTATTCTAAAAAACGTATATTATTACAAATCAATTTTCGCTGGAAGAAGTACTCTAATGAAGGTAAGTAAAATCAAATTTAGAAATTGACTTAACCCCAGTATTTTAAACTAACCCTTTTCAGAAGTACGACCTATCTCATTAAAATAAAGTGATTTTCATTATCGTCGGCCAAAAAGTTTGATACAATTCTCGTGCGTGAAGTATTTTACAGCGCTCCAGCTAATAAGGCACTCTCCTTAAGGGCTCGTGCCTTAAACAAAGCTGTCGCGCTGTAAAATACAACTTACACGCACTCGAATGTAAATAACTATTTTGTCCTTCTGAAGTGTAATGCGAACTTTACAAATGTATACACAGCCAGTGTAACTTACTTTTCACGCTCACTGTGTAGTAACCAGGGGCGGATGGGAGCTTTAAAATTTACCGGGCATAATTTAATAAACCGGCGCCAATTTAAGATTTTTGAACTCATGGGAAAAAAAGCGCCGCAGGCGAAATTTTTTTTCATTCAAGGTCAAATACCTTATATTTCAAGGTTATATTTTTTCTAGGGATGGGAAAAGCGGCATATTTTTCCCCTTTCATGTACAAAAATAAATTGCCAGATCACAGAACAAGAATTTTTAAGGGGGGGGGGGGGGGTGAACACCAACCCCCCCCTAGCTACGTCACTGTATTTTTATATGTGTAACAAAAAAAAATCATAGTAAGATAAAACGTTTGAAAGATATATTTTTTAAATAATGCAAACAAAACCAGTTTTTAAATACTGTATTAAAAAACTTAAAAATACCTAGAAGTATATTATTGGTATGTATATACATAAATTAAAAACTTAAATGTTTTGTAAGGAGTATAGAATTCCTCGCTTCTAAATCTATAATATCATTGTTGTTTACATTTTTAAGAATATCCTTTTCGATTGACATGAGCATAAAACTTGAAAAAAGCTCATGTGAAATAGTAGTCCGTAGGCAATCAAAATTTTTATTTCATCCAAAGGCATACCTGTACTGTAATGTAGAATTTAGGGGAATAACAGGAAGTCCTGTTTCAGAAACACTTGATTTGAAATTTGTCTGATCAGCCTTAGTAGATGTGGAAGCAATAAGTTCCGGAAAATTTAAGTCACTGTTAACACTGTTAACATATTCTAATTCTGAAATACCAGAACCAGATTAATAGGCTTATACTTAAACAATTTGCCGAATAGAAAATTTTAAGGTACCATCAATATATGAACCCAAACCCAAATTTAGTCTCTCTGAATAAACTTACCTTCAGTAGAAGTAGTATTAAGGTTATTGTTCCTAGAAGTAGAAAATAAGCATATATCAAGTTTCTGACAAAATTCTGCAGTCTTCTTTAAATTTTCTTGTTTTCTCTTAACCTAACTCTTTCGGCGCCACCCATTTTTGTCTTTTTCTTTGATTTTGATGCCATTGTGATATTTATAGTTTAAATGTTATAATAAGTCCAAATTTGTAATTTAAATAAAATAATTCACATAGAAAAAGAAACAGTGGATAAATTAACACGAATCGGCGTTGCACATTGCATAAGCATGACTCATGTCATACTCATGACTCAATATATACTCTCTTTTCTATGCTCATGACTTGAGCATGACGTAGCGTGATGGTGGGTTATGGGTTATCCCGAAATTCGTGTTGTTTAGCGCTAGCGCCGATTAGCGATGAAAAGTGGAACTACTACGCTGTTGAGTTGAACGTGGCGAGTGTATTATCGTCTAAGAAAGCGTAGTTTATTTGCTATTTATTAAAATTCATTGATTTATTATTATAATTTCTTAGTTTTAGTTTATTTAATAATGTATGGCAATTTTTATACTGGTAATTATCGGCGTCGGCGCAATAAGCGATCGGCGCACCGGGCATTTGCCCGCTTTGCCCTATGGCCCATCCGCCCCTGGTAGTAACTTGTCTTAATTATGCGGTAAAATAATCAAAATACACTGGACGTTTTTGGGCATTTAGAAAAGAAATCATTTTTACTATAATAAAGTTCATGTAAAAAAGTACTACCTACTTAAGCTGTTTTTTTACTTTAACATTTTAAAACTAATTTATATAAACCAAAATCACGGCAGCGACATTGTCATTATTGTAAAAATCCGCCGTTACCGACATAGTCACCGATCGATATACAGTACTACGCAATAAATAACGATTATATTTTTAAATTTTAATTTATCGTTATTTTCCATTCTTCTTGAACTATTGCTTGTGACGTCGTTGGTCGAGCGCCAAATAGGGTCCTATACCATAGTCATATTTTAACTATCTTAAATAAGAAGACGAAAATATACATAAATTAATGAGTATTAGTGAAAAAATTTTCTTTAAATATTGACTAGGTCAGAAACTACAAGCGATTGAAGTTGATTACTAATTGGGTACGACGCGTTAGGTACTAAGAATTTGATTGGTCGCCTGATTTTAAAAAGGAGAATCGCGCGCCTTTAGCGGTCACCTTTGAAAGAATATGAAATGTCATGTTGTTCCATAACCTAACAAAACATTTAACAAGTTTGTGTTTGATGCATTTGTTTAATTATAACATCTAGTAATATTAACAATAATCATGTATTTATAATTAAATCAATTTGTAATATTGTGAGAGATCTCTGAGAAGGCTACGACGCTCGACGCGTAGCAACAGTTTTATATATTATTAATTCGATAATCACTACAGAAACATGTTAGAATTGACAAGTATATGTATTAAACATAATAAACCTTTCTGTCAAAGCATTAATTTATTTCTTGGATAAAACGAGCCATCCTACAGTTCAGAAGTGGGATTCATAGATTCATAGATTCATAGATTCATAGATCCATAGATACATAGATTGATAGATCGATAGATAGTTTGAAAAAAACGCGATAAGTAATATTAAAGTGTACGACGAGTGCTCTGTAGAAAACTCCTGTGTTCGTACAAAATGGATGAAGAAATCAAGAAAGAATTAAATGCATTCAAAGAAGAAAGAAAATTTTATACGGAACAAATGGAACAGATGATAATGCAAATGTCTACGATGGTGGAGCTTATTAAAGCCCGAGACGATGAAATCTCTGTTCTAAAAAATACCGCTGCGGATAAGATACCGGAAGCAAAAGGTTGTTGCCCTGCAAGCTCTATAGCAATTCCATACACGGAAATTGCTAATCAAATACCAACATTTAGTGGCGAAACCAAGGAAATTTTAGACATAAAAACGTGGATAGAACGTGTGGAATCTATAAAAAGTATGTATAATCTTTCCGATGAAATTATTAGAGTTTTAGCTACCAACAAACTGACAAATACAGCACGTAAATGGTACGATGCGGAAGAAGGAAGTTTTAAGAAAGAGTGGCATGCGTTACAGCAAGAACTTATTGACGTTTTTTTCTCTGAGAGAAGATCCTGGTATTCTTATGGATAAGATTCGAGCAAGAAAATGGCGTAGAGGCGAATCCTTCGAAGAATACTACCATGAGAAATTATTGCTGATTAGAAAAGCAAGATTAAGTGAACTTGAATCAGTATCGCATATGATCCGTGGCATCGAGAATTTTCCGATTAGGACACAGATGATAGCAGCCCAGCATAAAACTATGAAATCCCTTTTTCAGGCAATGAAATTATTAGCCCCTGAAATAGTAAACTTGCCGAAACGATTAGAAAATATTAAGTGTAACATTTGCAAGAAGGAGGGACATTCAGACCAAAATTGTAAGTACAAAGACAACAATTTCAACAATAAAAGAGAGTCTAAAACTAGAAGACCTATTTGCTTTAAATGTAATCGAGAAGGACACATTTCACGATTTTGTACTTTTAAAAACAACAATATTTCAAGTCCGGCTGATAAAATTGAAAGATCCAGCATAAATCCAACAAATACAGTAAATAATTCTTCAAACAAATATTACAAAAAAGTCACAATAAATAACGACACAATGAAACTGATTGCGCTAATTGATACTGGTTGTAAAACCACTCTCATCAAAGATTCGCATATAAAAAGATTAAATTTGACATGTTATAGAGAGTCAAACACTTTAATTGGTTTAAATCAAACAAAAGTTTCATGTGATCAGGTATTGTATTTTGATCTATTAATTGATGAAATCACTTACAATATTTATGCAATAGTAGTACCAAGTAACACTATCGAATCTGATATCATTCTTGGACAGTCATTTCTCAATACTGTACACATGAAGGTAACTTTACAAGAAATTAATTTCAGCAAATCAGCAGATAATTCTTTAAACACAAAAGAAATTACCGAAATGATGAGTATAGAAATTGAAAAATCAGAAGACGAAATAGATATCAATCATGATTTAGAATACAAATATGTTCAAGAAATCCACGAGATTATGCAAGATTATTTAAGCTCACCAGAAACCAGAACCACTACAACAGATTTGCACCTGAATATTAGGCTGAAAAATGAAACACCAATAAGCTGTAGTCCTCGAAGATTAGCCCAATTTGAAAAAGAGAAAGTTGACAAGATTATAGAAGATTGGTTGAAAAAAGGAATTATCCGGCCCAGTAACTCAGAATATGCAAGTCCCATTGTGCTAACAAAGAAGAAGAATGGTGAGTACCGCTTATGTGTTGATTATCGTTCCTTGAATGAAGTAATTGTTAAAGACAAATATCCAATACCACATATTGACGATTTAATCAATAATTTAAGCTATGCCAAATATTTTACGGCACTTGATTTAAAGAACGGATTTTTCCATGTAAACGTCACTGAAAATTCTATTAAATACACAGCATTTGTCGTGCCTCAAGGACAATACGAATTTTTAAAAATGCCTTTTGGATTAGCAGTAACTCCGTCAGTATTTCAAAGATATATTAACACAATTTTTCAAGAACTTGTTAGACAAAATAAAGTACAAATTTATATGGACGATATATTAGTGGCTTCAGAAAACATTAAAGAACATCTAGATACCTTAAAAGATGTGTTTAAAATTATGAAAGAATATAATGTCAAGCTGCGAATCGACAAATGTCATTTTGCAAAAACTTATATAGAATATCTTGGATTTCACACAATAATATTCAACCAGGAAAGTCAAAAGTAAAAGCAGTGATCGATTTCCCGGTTCCAACGACAATACGACAAGTTAGAAGATTTCTTGGCCTGACTAGCTATTTCAGAAGATTTATAAGGAATTATTCACTGATAGCCAGACCACTAACTGAACTACTAAAAAATAACGTTGTATTTAAATTTGGTCCAAACGAAATAAACGCAATGAAAATTTTGAAAAAGGCACTTGTGTCAGATCCTGTTCTTAAAATATATGATCCGAAAAGAGAAACACAGTTACATACAGATGCAAGCTCTTATGGTTTTGCGGCTATACTTTTACAGAAACACGACGATGGTAAATTTCATCCTGTTTACTATTATAGCAGCAAGACATCTGAAGCTGAATCAAACTTACATAGTTTTGAATTAGAAACTAAAGCAGTTGTGTTAGCTTTAGAACGATTCCGACCTTATTTAATAGGAAGACCATTTACTATTGTGACTGACTGCATTGCACTAAAACAAACCCTCGAAAAGAAGGAATTAAATCGAAAAATTTGTATATGGGCTCTTCACATGCAAGAATTCGATTATGAAATTATCCATCGCAAGGCAGAACAAATGCAACATGTCGACAGTTTGAGTCGCCAGTTTTGTTGTGCCATGATTGAAAATGAAACGAATAACAAAGAAGAAAACGGAAACGACAGCCATATAATTACATCACAAGAAAATGATCGTGAAATAAGAGAGATAAAACAAGCAATACTGCGAGGTGATAATAAATATCCAGATTATATACTTTTAAATGGGAAAGTTACAAAGAAAATGAATGAAAAGTATTTGTATGTAGTACCGAGAAAAATGAGAAGACAAATTGTAATGAAAGTACATGAAGACATTTCCCATTTAGGATCAGAAAAAACTTTAGAAGAATTACGACAAAATTATTATTTCAAGAACATGAGAAAATATGTCATAAGATGTTTACAAAATTGTGTAAAATGTATAGAAAATAATTATAAGACTAAAATAGCAGAAGGCTATCTACATCCAATCGACAAAGGTACAAAACCTTGGCAAACTCTCCACATAGATCATATAGGACCATTAGAAAAATCAGACAAAGGAAATAAATTCATTTTTGAAGTCATTGACGCATTTTCCAAATTTACAATTTTGAGACCAACGAAGACTACCAATACGACTGAAGTTATAAAATATTTGGAAAATATTTTTGAAATATTCGGAACACCAAGAAGAATAATTTGTGATAGAGGAACTGCTTTTACAAGTATGGAATTTAAGAATTTTTGCGAAGTATATGACGTTTCACTGGTGCATATAGCAGTACAAACGCCACGCGCAAACGGTCAAGTTGAGCGCTACAACAAAACACTTATGCCTTGTTTATTAAAAGAAACCGAAACACCGACAAAATGGGATGAAGTCTTAGGTAAAGTACAAGTTTCCTTAAATAAAACGATACAGAAGAGCATAAAAATAAGTCCTGGCGAAGTATTATTTGGCTACAAGATAAGATATGGTCGAAATTCGTTAGAAGATCAGTTAGAAGTAGACAGAGAAGAATATCAGTACAACCAAAGAAGAGAAAAAGCAAGGCAAGAAACCGCAGAAAATATAAAGAAGAGTCAACAGATGAACAAAGCACATTACGATAAAAATAAAACAAAAGCAACGAAATTTCATAAAAATCAGATAGTTGCAATAAAAAGAACTGGTACAGACCCAAATACAACAACGAAGATGACGAAGAAATATGTTGGCCCATATATGGTAAGTAAAGTACTCGATAACGATCGCTATGTAGTTATAGATGTCCCCGGAAGCCAGCTTAAACAAAAGCCGTACAACAGTATCCTGCCTCCTGAAAGACTTAAACCCTGGCCAAGAAGTGAAAGTAGTTCATCCAGTGAAGAAGACGCAGAAAATGAAGTAGCTTCAAGAACTTCGGAAGCTGAAGAAATAGAAGATACAACAAAACAAGAAATATCAGAATTCGATGAGAATGTCATTGAGACAATGACCAATCAGGAAAGGCCGAGCTGTGAGAGATCTCTGAGAAGGCTACGACGCTCGACGCGTAGCAACAGTTTTATATATTATTAATTCGATAATCACTACAGAAACATGTTAGAATTGACAAGTATATGTATTAAACATAATAAACCTTTCTGTCAAAGCATTAATTTATTTCTTGGATAAAACGAGCCATCCTACAATATGAATTAAATTAATAATAATATTAATTAAATTAATATTGAAACTGCAAAACAGGCAAACATTAGCGCCATCCGTCGTCATACTTTGTGTAATAATATTGTCAAACTGTTTCAATGTTCTGTAATTTATTAGGAAGAAACCCTTGTTAAATGCTTATTATTTATGTTATTTATACTTAATAATAATTTCTTCGTGAATATAACGTATAAGTTTTTATATAAAAACATTTCAGCTATGCAATATGCTATTGTTTCCAGTATAACTAACAGTTTGTCCCATTGTTTGTCGATCACTCGTTAGTACCCGCTACGTCACGCACAAATTCTTAAACTTTAAAAATTCATGTCTCGCTTATTACGTAAAATTTTTAAGTCGCGTTTGCACTGAAGTTCTTATTTTATCCTGTTCTTACAGGAAAAAAAATAAAAGAAAAATGGTATAGGACCCCATTGTGACGGCATCCTCACTCTTCATCGCTGCTGTCGGGGTTGTTTCTTGCTCGGGCGCCATCTTGTATCTCCGTGTAACTGAGAGAAGGATGAGAAAGGTTTGCGGATAGCTAGTCGTGTAGGCCAGGATTCTTAGGTTATTTTTGTGCAGTGAAAAATGCAGTACACCAAAACTATGTTTATTTACACCCTATGTACAATTTAATAAATAACTATTGTTATTCAAACTACTGAGAATTTTAGTATCACGTAAAACTGGAAATATAGACTTTGTGAACTTAGTACGCGAAATATTATTTATATTCTAGACAAACTTGAAATAATATTTTCCCTGAGAACTTGTACGTGGAATCTTTACTTCATGAAACTTAGTACGTAAAATATTAACTCTTTGAAACTTAGCAACGTGAAATAATATTTATTCTGTAAAAAACACGTCGAACAGCGACGTGCTGTGATATTTACTCGGTGAAAGACACATCGAACAGCGACGCTCGGTGACTGGATCCTACAGAACAGCTGTAGGAGGTCTTCTGGATTCTGGAGCTGGCTAGAACAGCTAGCCAGAGACAGAATCTGCCTTCTGGGGCTGATGCTTCGCCTTTTATATAGTAAAAATTTTTAGGCAGAGTAGTCACGTCATGAAAGTTTGTAACTAGATAATGACGTCATGAAATTAGTAGGTTTACATGGTACACTAATTTAATTTTAGAAAATAATTGTATTTACCTGCGATGCTAATTTATGTGATCAAGTTAATTTATTTAATAGTCGAATAATAATTGAATATTATTGTAAAATGTAATATATTTCCAATTTATGGTATTGAAAATTCGGTGTCGGGCACACCGAATCGGGTTTCAGAAGGAATACGGGGAGTGAATGAAGCACTTGATGAAAAATAAGAAAATTAATGTTAAATGACATTGAATATATTTAAAAAAAAAAATTATTTGATTTTATTTAGATTTACAATTCTGTAGTGTTATAGAAAAGTAAAGAGTAGCACTATAAATTCGATTTATTGAAAATATAATTAAAATAACATTTAAAAAATATATTATATTTGATTAAAAATACACTCCAATAATACAATTTACAATTATTGAAATTAACACAAACTAAAAACAGAAAAGCTCAAGATCAATCTCTCATGGCACAAAGGCGCCGACCATAAGGGTACAAAAGTAAATTTTTAAAAATATACATTATATATATATATATATATACATTATCATTATGGGGGGCGCTCATTACACAAACATGCCTGTTTACTCACAGAGCGGCACTGCAAGCTCTTCTTCGTCGCTTTCTTCTACGTCGCTGTCGTCTTCATCATCGACATGAATTATCATCGGTTGAATGTCATCCCGATCGAAAAGTATTTCACGGTCGTACCATTTTTTAATTTCTTCCACAGTGTGATCCACCGTCTTTTTCCACACCGTAGGTGACACTGTATTCAGCGCTTCTGCCCACATACTTAATGTTTGGTTGTCACCGAAACCATCGCGACCAATATTTTTATTATAATAATTTTTTGAAATGCCCCAGATATTTTCTATAGCATTGAATACAGGGTGTCTCAATAAGCTTGCTCACTATTGGTAACTTTTATATTTGAAGAGATACGAGGTTGGTTAAATTAGCAAAATTGTGCCATTTTATATTAGAAAATTGGTCATGTAGACAAAATAAAAATTGTGTCAGCGGTTCCCAAAATTTGGGACAAAATATATATTTTTTAAATAGAACTATATATTTTTTATTATCTTATTGGAAAGAGTATTTTTTTCTCTTTCCAATAAGGTAATGTTGTTTATGTACGATTTTTTCAAATAAACGAGTTATTTACGTTTAAAGATAAAAATTATCTTTTATTAGTTTAGGTCAAGTAAACTATGGAATCAATTGTCTTTTATAAAATTATTATTTTATTAATTTATTTTACAGTAATAACAAAACAAAGAAAATATTCAAATTGAAAGCCATTATTTCTTTCGCACATTTAAACTCTTTTGGAAAGAGAGCCGACCATTCTACGTAACTGGTGTCTAGATATAACTTTCCATATAGCAAGTTCATATCTAACTTTTCTTCATTTGTAAAGTTATTAAACATTATTAAACACAGAGAACTTTACGGAAGAAATTATTAAACGCCAAACAAACAAAGAATCAATTGTTTTCATGGCTTACTTGACTAAAAAACTAATAAAATAGTTTACAAAATTTAAATTTTTAACCGCAAATAACTCGTTTACTTGAAAAAATTGTACATAAACAACATTACCTTATTGGAAAGAGAAAAATATACTCTTTCCAATAAGATAATAAAAAATATATAGTTCCATTTAAAAAATATATATTTTGTCCCAAATTTTGGGAACCGCTGACACAATTTTTATTTTATCTACATGACCAATTTTCTAATATAAAATGACACAATTTTGCTAATTTAACCAACCTCGTATCTTTTCAAATAAAAAAGTTACCAATAGTGAGCAAGCTTATTGAGACACCCTGTATACAGTGATAGGGCGGCAATCGTAGTACCTGGTGACCACATGCCAGTGCGTACTCGTCAATGACGTACTTTTCAGTAATCTTATGTCTGCAATACGAACAGAAAAAGTAAATGTTAGGTCATATTATTAGTATATTATTCAATGACCAAGTAGTGTGAAATTATTCACGCGAATGAAGTTTGCAACGCAAGCTGAAGGCGAGTTTTGTAAATCTTCGTTCAAATAATAAATAAATTTGTCACTTACTCTGCAGCAAGATCAAGCAGTTGTCTTTTGAATGTACACTGACTATAATCTATGTTATGCTCTGCAAGCCATTTTTGTATTTGGGCCTTGGTCCAATTTTCCCTCGGATTTTTTTCTTCCAATTTGCTATTTATTTATTTTTTTTATTTATTTTTGTTATTTGGGAAACCAACAGATAAATCTATTTACAGGTTTCCTCGGTATACATATACTATTACAATTTGAAAAATTACAAACACATAAATTTAGCATAAAAGTAAAACAAAAGAAAAATATCGCTTGAAATTTTACAAATACAATACAAACAATAAACATTGAACGTAATTATACATCATGTATTTAAGTCACGTTTAAATTGAGTTAAAGATGAGCAAAAAGGATCTAGGTGCTGAAAATTTTCATTGTAGCATTGCATAAATTTTTGCACAGGAGAGTTCTTATAATTGTTAGAATTGTAATTTTTTACGTAGAATAAATTCTTGTTGCGCACTACTACATTTGGTATATGGAAATTGAAGTTAACAAGAATGTCAGGACAATTAACATGATTATTTAAAATTTTATATAAGAAAATCATGTCAGCATTAGATCTTCTTTTCTCGAGGGTTAACATATTTAAAGTGCTTAATGAAAGTTCATAATTACTTTCATTTAGACCAAATTTAAACTTAAGCAGTGAAATAAACTTTTTCTGAACAGATTCTAATCTGGTAATATTACTGGCATACGACGGGCTCCAAACTTGAGAAGCATATTCGACAATAGGACGTACTAAGGTATTAAATAATAAAATAAATGAATTAATGTTATTGAAGCGATTAAGTGACCTGTATATAAATCCTAATGTTTTGTATGCTTTTCTAGCTATGGTATCCGTATGTTCGTTAAATAATAATTTGGGATCAAATAAAACACCCAAATCTTTAACTGTTGTTTTTCTTTCTAAAGTACAATTATTCAACCTGTACGAGAAATTGAATATATTTTTATTTCTTGAAAAAGATACCACACAACATTTATCTATGTTTAAATGCAAGTCAATATCCGTACAGAATTGTTGTAAATTAAGCAGTTCGCTTTGTAATCAGATACAGTCTTGTACATCATGAATTTCAGTGAATATTTTCAGATCGTCGGCGTAAAGTGAGAACTTGCAATGTGTAAAACATTTATAAATAGAATTAATATACAAATTGAACAGCAAAGGACCTAAGTGTGACCCTTGAGGAACACCTATGGTAGGATGCGTTGTCCATTATGATGATGGAAGGTTCATTTAAATTAGGGATTAGTTGTTCTGTGAACCATTTAAAGAAGTTTTCGTGGTTCATCTCTCCATGGTAGTCATCTGTCTTTGTTTTTGAGGTAAAAATTAGGGATGCATTGGGAACCCAACCTTCCTCAGTACCCGCATGAAGAATGATGTACCTACAATTTTTTTTTTAAATCAGTAACAGAACTCTTTACTGAAAAATGTTCTTTAAAAATATTTTGCTTTGCTACTTATGAATTAGCAAGTAATTCACGATTTTAATATAAATTTGTAGTAGGTATTTCGATAATGGTTTATGAGCCCATTGAAAATAATAAGCGATTTAAAAAAAAAATGGATATTTCCACTGAAATCTGAAAACCGAAATTTTTCGCGATTACAATACTTCCTTTACTACGTACAAGGAAGTAAAAAAGCCATACATACTGTATAAACCCATTTTAATGAAGAAAGTGTACTTATTTAACAAGCGTAAATAAGTAATATTGACTAAATAACTATATTTTTAAAACTGACCTTTTTCCATCTGAAGTTGTTTTTCGTTTTACGCTTCTTACGTCTTCGTCTTGCCAACTTCGGAGGGCTGATCCATTCTGGAAAAGCCAGGTCTCGTCCAAAAAAACAAACTTGTGCGGTTTTGTTTCTTTAATATTTCTCATAAAATGAGTCAAAAACTGAATTCTTTTTGAAACAATATGTGGTAACTCGTATATGGCCCGTCTGTTGTTGTCTTGCTTCCAAGAAAAACCAATGTTGTGCAAAATCTTTATTAAACTTGAAATCGAACCGCGAAAAATGCCTTTAGATTTTAAAAAGACATTTAAAGATTTACAAGTCACGTGTAATTCTAGAAATAAATCATATTTTTAATCATTTCCATTATAATGAAACGTCAATATTAATAAACTTACTTTTTGCGTACATGTTTGTCATAAATGACGTTTCTTATTGCAGTTTCCACAAACGAATTAACAGCAGTAACTGGTCTCTTTCCTTGGGTTTTTTTGGCGATGCTAACATTTCGCCTCTTGAAACTTTCGCAGAAATTTTATGTATTACCCCTTTGGAAACTTGGAGGCACTCTGAAGCTCTCTAGAAATAAATATTTTATTTAAATTTTCATACCAAAATATAAAAATTTATAAACATACCTCCCGAACAGCATTCAAAGGCAGCAAAGGTCCACCGTGGACCAATTCTCTGTCAAAATATGAAATCACATTTGCACATAGCTCTTGCGATTGTTTCGATAATGCTTTCGGCATTGTAAAACGACAAAACACCAATAAAATGAAAGAGACAAAACGAAAATCACAACTGGAGTGGGATCACGTAACTGTGAAAACGATATTGCGACTGTCGACAAGTGAAAATGCGATCACGTAAATAGTGAAAACCGAAAACGATATCGTTTTAGACTGAAAAAAATGTGAATTCAAGTCGACACTCTCAAAGCATGTGAAAACGATAGTCGTTTCTTACGTCTCTTTTTATTTTATACATTTGGGTATACGTATATCCTTTTCTTATTTACTTGCACGTAGGTAAAAGAATGTAGTGAGCAGTGAGTTGAATTTGACGTTTTGGAAAGAATGAAACAAATGTCATTATAAATGATTTAAAAAGAAATTAATATTATAAATTTGAAAGGTATATTTTATTATTTTATTTAGTAAGGCGAAAATGAAATAATTGTGATAAAATACGATAATTATAAAATGAAAATTGATTACAAGAATGAATCTAAGAAAAAAAAACATGAATATTTTAATAAGCATGTTGCAAAGAATCAAATGCTTATGATTTACTATATATTTTTACTCTTTTGAAAACTATGATAGAAAATTAAAATCTTGGTGATTAGATATTTTCTTATTTCTACTGAAATTTCCCTGATTTACTATTAAAATTTAGTGAAAGAACTACCCAAAAGAAATATTTTCGGGCAATATTGATATTCCAATAACTGTGAAAGTGTTGATTACAACAAAGCATATTTTCATTGATTACAAGAATAAATCCAAGAAAGAAAATTTTATTAATATTTTAATAATATTATATTCTGCGAAACATCAAATATAACGATTCTAGCTTGTGTTTCGTGTTTAATATTTTGTAGTTTTTACATAAAATTAAAATTTGCATTGCTATTATGAACGAAATAAAAACGAAGGGCGAGAATAATACTTTTTGACATTAGATTAAAAATTTTAATGACATTCATATAAATTATCTGTCAAAACTACTATTTAATACAAAAACATTAGGCTGTAAACGATATCGTTTTCACAAAACGTATAGTCACTTTACGGAAATAACCGAAGTTGAAAACGTAGTGAGTGACTAATTTTACGTGATCGCTAAGGAAACGAATGTCGTTTTCATTTCTCGATAATCGCAATATCGTTTTCACTTTTACGTGATCCCACTCCTGAACACAGAAAGAAATGAACAGTCAGTACAAAGCACGTACAGAGGTTATGAATAAATAAAAAAAAACAAAGAAACACAACTCGAAAAACAGTTACTGTTTGTATTGAAAAATACAGATTTGATACGCAACAAGGCAACAGTAATGGAATTCTAAAGAAAACACAACAAACAACGTAGACAAATGTTAATCGAACGAAAACGTAACGAACTAATGACAGCAGACGCTTGACAATTCCGGGAGAAACATGTCATGTAAACGTTTAAATATTGAAATCCAATAGTACCAACATGTGGTGAAAAAATGAACTACAATTATTTTAAATAAATTAAAACTCATTAAAAACATTATGTTCGACTTTAAAATAATTGTAAATTTAATTAAAATGTACTTTACTTATAGTATGCAAAAATAGTATTTATTTTCTTCGTTTTCCTAAACATATACAATACTACAGTGTTTTTTCATTTTGTAATGAAATGATGACGTGACTACTCTGCCTAAAAATTTTTACTATAGCGGGATTTTTGCAGCTCTGGTTCGAACGCGCGCGGCTTAACTCATATTTGATTGGCCGACTGGGAGAACAGACATGGCTTGCTATTGGTCGTGATGCTTGGCTATTAAAATATTTTCTAGTAAATTCTATACGCAAGTGAAAATGTGGAAATCCAGTTTTTCTTGTTCCAAACTAACAGGTAAAATATATAAAATAATATTACAATAAAATAGAAATTAACAAATATCTCAAGTTCTAGTTTATTCCGCCTGGGTTTGGCGCTGCGGTCTTGACAGGTCTGGAATTCGTGATTCAATTCTCCAATTGACGTGAAGGGTTGTTTTTGGAGTGGCCATGTGTTGGGTAGAGAAATGCCAGCTATAGTAAAAATTTTTAGGCAGAGTAGTCACGTCATCATTTTATTACAAAATGAAAAAACACTGTAGTATTGTATATGTTTAGGAAAACGAAGAAAATAAATACTATTTTTTGCATACTATAAGTAAAGTACATTTTAATTAAATTTACAATTATTTTAAATTCGAACATAATGTTTTCAATGAGTTTTAATTTATTTAAAATAATTGTAGTTCATTTTTTCTCCACATGTTGGTACTATTGGATTTCAATATTTAAACGTTTACATGACATGTTTCTCCCGGAATTGTCAAGCGTCTGCTGTCATTAGTTCGTTACTTTGAGATTGATCTTGAGCTTTTCTGTTTTTAGTTTGTGTTAATTTCAATAATTGTAAATTGTATTATTGGAGTATTTTCAATCAAATATAATATATTTTTTAAATGTTATTTTAATTATATTTTCAATAAATCGAATTTATAGTGCTACTTTTTACTTTTCTATAACACTGTAAAATTGTAAATCTAAATAAAATCAAATCAATTTTTTAAAAAATATATTCAATGTCATTTAACATTAATTTTCTTATTTTTCATCAAGTGCTTCATTCACTCCCCTTATTCCTTCTGAAACCCGACTCGGTGTGCCCTACACCGAATTTTCAATACCAAAAATTGGAAATATATTACATTTTACAATAATATTCAATTATTATTCGACTATTAAATAAATTAACTTGATCACATAAATTAGCATCGCAGGTAAATACAATTATTTTCTAAAATTAAATTAGTGTACCATGTAAACCTACTAATTTCGTGACGTCATTATCTAGTTACAAACTTTGATGACGTGACTACTCTGCCTAAAAATTTTTACTATATGAAAACCCTTGGATGATTGTGGCATGATGGAAACTGGAGGATATGTCGTTGGCCGTTACCGCGTGCTAACCACGTGCTGCAGGTGAGGTTATGAACACTGTGAGAACAATTTAAACTGACGAGTTCTGTTTCTGTGTCACAGCTGCCTCTAGAAAACGGGTATACGCTGTGATACGGCCCTAAAGTGGACGGTGATGCTCCATGGACGACGGCGTGCTGGGTTTCCCATGGCGAAAAATTGTGACTTCGTCACATGCTATGATCTAATTTTAGTAAATGAATGCCCTATTTTATTTTTGTATTCCTTTACACAGCAATACGGCATTTTGTTTAGTTATGTAATATACCGACAAAGCAGTCCTGACTAAACGTTGCCATTAAGAATGTAGACAAATGACATTTCTCAACAGCTTTTAAGTCTCTCAGAAATTAGTTTTAAAACATTCCAAAAGATTTGTTGGAAGAATTTCACTGCTTTGGCAGTTTCTAAGTCACCAGGAATCAATTTGACAGTTTTAAACAGCTTTTAAGTTTTCCAGAAATTAGTAATAAAACATTCCAAAAGCAGATTTGTTGGGAGATTTTGACAGCTTTAGCAGTTTTTAAGTCACCAAAAATCAATTTGACAGTTTTGAAGAGCTACTAAGTCTCCCAGAAATTAGTTTTAAAACATTGTAAAAGAAGATTTTATTGAGATAATTTAACAGCTTTGGCAGTTTTTAAGACACTAGAAATTAATTTGACAGTTTTAAATAGCTTTTAAGTCTCCAAGTAATTAGTTTTTGAAACATTCAAAAAAAAAAATTGTTGGAAGATTTTGACAGCTTTGGCAGTTTTTAAGTCACCATAAGTCAATTTGACAGTTTTGAACAGCTTTTAAGTCTCCCAGAAATTAGTTTTAAAGTATTCCAAAAAAGATTTTGTTGGGAAAAGTTGACAGCTTTGGCAGTTTTAAATTTACCAGAAATCAATTAGTTTTAAACAACTTATAAGTCTCCCAGCAATTAGTTTTAAAACATTCCAAAAGTAGATTTATTGGGAGATTTTGACTACTTTGGCAGTTTTTAAGTCACCAGAAGTCAATTTGACAGTTTTGAACAGCCATTAAGTCTCCCAGAAATTAGTGTTAAAATATTCCGAAAAAAATTTTGTTGGGAGAATTTGACAGCTTTGGCAGTTTTAAGTCACCAGAAATCAATTTGACAGTTTTAAACAGCTTTTAAGCAGTCCGGCACTTTGTTTGGTTAGGTTATGTAATATACCGACCGAGCAATTATAAGTCAGATTGACTTGTGGAGATGCATTTTATAGTTGAAATTCGGACAGCGAGCGTTTTTTCTACTTTGTCGTGCATGAGCGGCAAAGTAACATTTTGCGTTGACAAAAGCGAGCGCAAATACCTACTTTGTATATAGACTTTAGAAAAATAAATTTTCGCTAGAAGAAGGACTCTAATGAAGGTAAGTAAAATCAAATTTGAAAATTGACTTAACCGCAGTATTTTAAACTATCCCTTTCAGAAGTACAAGCTATCTCATTAAAAAAAGTGATTTTTAGACGATCATTGTGATAAGTATTACATATCAACGTAGTATCCTAACACTGAAAGTTGAACTTATGACATTAGTGTTACGATATATTTCATATCGTAATAGTTGACACGGTTGCTAGGTTACTATGTCAATATTTTCTGGTTATATGTATACATTATTCGTTTGTCAACTGTCCATACGTTTGAACCTAAATTACAGTTTTGTAAAAAAAGTAAAATTTATTTATGCTCGTCTAAAAAATAATGTTCGTAACTTGTATGAAATTCAAATATCTTAGCTGGTGCGTATTGACTTGTACTCCGCTACGCGTCGTGCGTCAATTTGCACTCGCATGGTATTTGGTATTTTTCATAACTTGTTACGAAAAGAATTATTTCATTATCGTCGGCCAAAAAGTTTGATACAATTCTCGTGCGTGAAGTAATTTACGAGCACAATACAACAAGTAGCACGTGCTTACTATCGTCAATATTTTCTGGTTTGTTAATAAACGCAATTTTGACATCTGTCAATAGTCTCAAGTTCACGTGCGCATACTATATTTAACCGTTAATGATCATTAATTTTTGTCGTCTGTCTCGGCTCTAATATGAAATTGGCGAGAGGTATTGTGCTGGATACAACAAATTTTTAGTTCTCTATTGGTATTGGTGCTTTGTGGGTAAGCACACACAATTTTTGTTGCAACAGGAAGAATATTTAAAAGTGACGTTCTAATTTCTCAAAGGCTGTGTCCGATATTGCACTTTTATCACCCTAATATCTAAATCCTAAATTTATATGCTCTAAATCTAGTGATTATTTAGGATTTTAGGAATTAAATTTTAGGGTTTTGCACGAGCACACTATACGTTGAAGTTAACGCGCACTAATTAAACAAATCATATTCGTTGCTATAATTTGTACAAAACGTCAAATTTACTGTCAAAGAATAGCTGCTTAGCTTCTATTTTATGAAATACAATATTAACATTTACTCTCAAGTATCAAATTGAATCGAAATTTATAATTCATTTTTATTGTTCTCAAGTGTTGCCATACAAACCAATGGATATCACTATAGTGTGGCCAACCGCCGCCATATTTAGGCAAAATGCGCGGGAAATTTGAATTCATATGATAACTAAACAAAATTCGACAAATAATTAATGAAAGAGCATATTAAATGGCAACAAAATATTTATTTTCATTTTAAATCCTTCCAAAGAACTGTTTTCATAACCAACCGCCACGCAACCAGTTAACCTAAAAAAGATGTGATGTTAAAAAATATGTATATATTACTTTGAGTTATATATATACAAATACACGTGTAATTTAATTATTTACACTATCTAAAATATAAATATAATATAATTCATGTAACAAATCTGAAAATGTCACTTTGTCGTCATAATATCCGCCATATTTAGGCAAATTCGCGCCGACCAATCAAAATCGATCCCTCTATTGGCCACACTATGTATATACAGTCACTATAGATATCACTAGTATGCCATTCGGAGTTGTATTTCTGTGAAGAAACCTAAATCCCAAATACTACTAAATGCCAAAATGCGACATCGGACACAGCCTAAACAAACGTTAACCTAACCTACCGCACAATGGGGAAGTTTAGCGACTTTTTTTATTTTTTTATTCCATGGGAAATGACTTGAAAAATGATGTAACATGTTTTATTTCTTTCAAAAATTCCCAGATTTTCCGGAAAAGCCGATTTTAAGCTGTGATGACGTCGGTAGAGGTTTGGTGCAACGTATGTCGACTTATATACTGACGCACGCGGTTGCGGTTACCAGTTACTTGTGACTGAGGTGTTGTTACGACCTACGTTCAAATGGTTCGATTTCACCGTTCTGTCTGAGTTTGCGCATAACTGACTTGTGACGTACTTAGAGTTTACCCAAAAAATATTAATTATAAATAAATGGAGCAATAATTTTAATTTTTAATTCCAATTTCAGCAGTCATTTGTGTTATATTTGTGAGAAAATAGTAAGTTATGTAGAAATTTTACCATGCTAAACTTCCCCATTATGTACACATCTATTATTTTTAGCACAACTGCATTAAAATTGTTTGTTTACACCTTAATTACCAGGGCAGAAAATTGATCATTACGCCCGCTGGGCATTTTGCCAGTTTTATTGCCCGCAGGGCTGTAGAAAAGCCAAAACTCCCGGGGGTTACTAACCTTTATTACCTCTCGCTAAGAGGTATTGGATTCATGCTGAAATTCGCATATCCAGATTTTATTGAATAAGCACGATTCAAGGTCCCTAGAATCCGATTATAACATTTTTAAAATGATGTGTGTGTGCGTGTATGTGTGTGTGTGTGTATGGCTGGATGTTGGACGGACGATTCCTCAAAAACTATAAGACATAAGACCTGTTTAACTATGAATTCCTCAATCTGACACTCCTGGGAAGAGCTGAAAAGGTTTTGGTAACAATTGAACAACCGGAAGTAGTAGTTTTTAAAAGAAATTCTTCCAAATATTAATTTTTGAAAATTTTTGATATTACTAATTTTGAAAAACAAAGTTCTACACCTGATACATTTAAATTTTTATTATGTCTTCTATAAATTTAGAGATAAAGACGGTATAATATATAGAGTATCGAGATATAACAAGTCGAGTAGTCGAAACTACACTAAGGAAACCAGTTGACAAATTCAAATGTTTATAACATAGTAATGTTTATTACACAATTTGTAAATGACAGATTTCAGTGTCAAAAATCAACAGTTTTAGTGACATTTTGATAGCTTTTTCTGGGAAGTACATTAATCTTTCTTATTGTTTTATTAATTAAATATTTGAAATTATAGGTAGTATGCATATATCAATCAGAAATACCGCCAATCTGGTTAATGAATTGGAAGAATCTGTGACATTTAGAAACTTCCTCATACAGTGAAAAATAGATATAATTAGAATTATATGTGTGCAGAAGACTTGTTAAATACAATAAAAAACAATATTTGGGTCAAGTTCTGTAATATTTTGTTATAAAACGACGGTTCGACAGCGAAGTGCAATACAATACTTATATAGCCTAATATGGAAATGGCGAGAGGTCTTGTGCTGGTCACAACAGATTTTTTAATATGAATTTTAGAAGGTTATAAGGTTAACCTGGCCACATACTATTTTACATGTATTTAAAAATAATTTTAAAACATTTCATTTGTTTGCAGTTATGCGTAAAACATTGTACATACCTTAGGCCGACAGAAGTTTACACCGTTGAATAAATGAAAGCCCTCCGCTACGCTTCGGGATTCAAATTTCGACCACAGGCGTAAAACTTTTCTTCGGCCCTTTATACGTAAATAACTATTATTATCGTTCAGGCCTAGATGTCGCGGCGCCCAGTTCATCGTTCAGTTCATCATCGCTCCTTTGGTAGCTTCCAACGGCGAAGAAATATAATGCCGCCAGGACCTACACATAAATTCGTTGTACCCTTAAGGTGGATTTATAACAAACATAGTAAACACAACATAATATAGCATAGCACAGCTCATATTTGAATTTCAAAATATGGACTTTCGTATACGCATTTATAACTGACATAGAAAACACAGCATAACATAGCACAGCATAGCATAGCATAGGGAATTGACGAAAGTTCAATTTTTGCTATGTTTTTCTTATGTTCGTGCATGCTCGGCAAACTTCGGAATAGTTCGAGTAGATGAAAGAGATATGAATAGTTTGTTTCCTTTTCTTTTGAGGTTATGTGTCAAACTTTGTTTGGAATTTTTTGTTTGTGTTTTGTGTTTGGTTTGCTTTATTAACATTTATCCATTATTATATAATATAACAAAAACACAAGCTAACAGCGTAAAAAACGAAACAAGAATAAAGTTAAAATTCTTAACAGGTTCTTCTTCCTACAGTTCTTCTATATGTGCTTTTCCTATGTCTTATGTCAAGTTATAAAACCCCCAAAAAATTCTGTGTTTTGCTATGCTATGCTATGTTATGTTGTGTTTTCTATGTTTGTTATAAATCCGCCTTTAGATGTAAAAGAATTCTCGAAATGCATTGACCGAAATCTGCTCTTATTTAGGGAGAAAGAACCAACAGGCATCCTTATTCAACCTAAAATTGAATTCAAATTCATCATTGAACACGCTGAATGGATCCCGCATTTTTGCAATATTGAATATGGCTTCGTAATAATTTATCCTCTTCCTTCAATTTAATTCCAAATTTAACTCTTCCTCCTCTATTGTATCCAAGTCTACATTATAATAATATAAATAAAAATTTGTTGTGGACAGCACAAAACCTTCCGTCAATTCGTGTATGTGTATGTATTTTGTATATATCCCATACCAAAAGTTCGTTGAAAAAGATTCTATATATCCTGCAAAATTGTAATAAGAACACACTATTTTTTACAAATCCATACCGAAAGTTCCTTTGAAAAGATTCTAAAATCCAATACAATTATAATACGAATACGAACGTATGTACATTATTGCACTTAACACTTCCTCCTTCTTCAACTTTTACCTATTTTATTAGAAGTCGCTGTTTCTTACTCTTCTCTTCTACTCATTCCTTCATGACACAGTTCTTCCTCCCTCAAATCTTTTGTTATACAGTCCTTCCATCTTCTCTTTTACCTTTCTCGTACTCCTGGCATTATATGTTCTTATCTTGAGGCGAGGCCGCAACTGCAAGTCAGTGGCGAGGGACACTGTCACTTATATCACTTTCAGATCATATACTTTCCACTTTGGTTTTGCACTTGACACTGACATCTGTCAATTTTTTGAATATAGGTATCTGATGTTTTCATAATTTTTGAAAGTTAATCTCTCTATAACTCTATATCTATTGAATATGAAGGAAAATGTATAATCGAACCATTATAGAAAATAAGATAATCTTTCTATTGATAATCACATAAAATATCGAAAATGATATTTAACTGCGTTTTTTCAAGAAAAACTGTTAAGAACTTCAAATAAGGGTACTTCCGGTTGACCAATTATAACTAAAATCTAATCAGCTCTTCATAGGGTTGTAAGGAACAATAATACGAAAGAATCATAATTTTTAGAATTGTAGTTTTGGAGTTATCGTCGGAGAAAAATTTGTCACATGCACACGGACACACAAACGGACACACACACATACACACACACACATACAGACATCATCGTAAAACCAGTAAAATCGTATTGTAGGGACATTAAAACGTGCTTATTCATTTAAAACTCCCCATCGAATTTTTTGACCAAAGACAATACCTTCCTTACCTAAAGATGACGGAAGGTAAAAATAAATATTATTTCCAGCAATAAAATATTATGACCAAGTTTTGAAAACTTCTACCATACCGTAGTAAATTTAATAAAATGAATGTAAGAAACGCGATTTTTTGACAGCAATAATTTAAGAGTCATAAGGACAAGGAAATTTATTTTAATTATTCATTTTATTAAATTTACTGTGAAAGTAAATTTTACGGTACGTTTATAATATGTATTTATTTATTAAGAGCGTAAGGAGGCTTTTAAGCCGAGGGAGAAAAACACGTCAAAGGCCATAAAAGCAAGTTACGCTCGTGGTATATACAAAACTTTATGCACGGACGAAAATTTTCAAATTATGAGTGTTAGAAAAATTGTATCGAAAAGAATTTGTACTCGCACATTTGAATTTTATTTTGTGTATCTCCGTGTTTTCCATATAAATATCACAAAATTAATTTTCATTTTTCATTAAAGAATAAAAAAAATTTCGATTTGTAATAAACATTTTTCATGTTGCCTGTTTAAATTGTTTATATTTTATTTTATAATTTGGTTTGACGTTTCATTATAGCCCGGCGGGCTATAATGAGGCCCGCGGGCTATAAAATGACGTTTATGATACGTCCGTGCATAAAATATATTACAAATTGTAAATTTTTAATAATAAATCTCACCCATCCGTACATTACTTTGTACAATTCAATTATCGCAATTTTAATTTTGCCAAAAGTCGTCAGCAACTTCAACTTCAGATGTTGATTATCACAATGGGAGCCATAGAAAACACATACTAACGTAATACAAATTTCTTCAAAAAATATGCCGTATTACCCTTAGATGTGAAAGAATTCTCGAAATGCATTGATCCGAAATCTACTCGTATTTAGGGAGATAATTCCTTGTTAACATACCAATAGGAATAGGCATCCTTATTCAATCTAAAATTGAATTCAAATTCATCATTGAACACGCTGAATGGATCCCACGTTCCTGCAATCTCGAATATGGCTTCGAAATAATTTATCCTCTTCCTACAATTTAATTTCAAATCCAACTCTTCCTTCTCTATTGCATCCAAGTCTACATTATAATAATAAAATGCCATATCCTGTGAAAAACAATAAAAATAAATATTATTTCCAGCAATAAAATATTATGGCCAAGTTTTGAAAACTTCTACCATAGTAAATTTAATAAAATGAATGTAAGCAACGCGATTTTTTGACAGCAATAATTTAAATGTCATAAGTACAAGGAAATTTATTTGAATTATTTATTTTATTAAATTTGCTGTGAAAGTAAATTTTATGGTACGTTTATAAAATATATTATAAATTGTAAATTTTCAATAATAAATCTCATCCACCCCTACATTACTTTGTTATATTGAAAAAATAAATTATCATTATCCCAATTTTAAATTCGTGTTTCTTAATTTTGCCAAAAGACGTCAGGAACTTCAACTTCTGTAGTTGATTATCACAATGGGAGTAGAGCAGGACTGCATTAGCACTAACATTGTCAGTAAGTGATATTAATCAATCAAGGAAGATCAATTTAATATTCATTTCACTTGCTAGTCTTATGCACTTATATCTAAATAGTAAATATTTGAATAATTTATATAAAATTATTTTTATAAATAAAAAGTATTACATATACGTACGTTAGTAACAAATTCCAGCAGTCCAGCCCTGACTTTTACAATACAACAGAAAGTTGTCAAAAGTATTACTCAGTTATCTTCTAATTTGTTATTTTCTTTGATTTTGCGAATCTGCATTATATTATATTACCATGAATGTTACAAAGGAAATTTTAGAAAAAGTAAAATGTAGTGTGTGTGAAAACTATCTCTCCATGGCACCAGTATACATCAGACAGACTGGGGAAGCTGTATGCCGCGTGTGCAAACTTCCAGATGAACACCTTACACGTATCATACAATATGAGGCTCTTGCGTCTATCGCCAGGTTCCCATGTAAATATTGGGATGAAGGATGTAGAGAAACCCGCGAGTTCTCTGCAGGTGCTCCGGCGGCCCATGAAATAGTTTGTGACTACAAGCAGTATCTGTGCCCCGTTTCGCCGTCTGGCCAGTGCGAGTGGTTTGGGCAACGAAGTCAGATCTTCCAACACTGCCAGGATAAACATAAGAGTAGTGTACTATGGAATTCGTGTAAATTGAAACACGATATTACCAAATCAAGTCTTAATTCATATCTTCTGAGTGCATATGATTTCATATTCCTTTTACACACTAAAATATGTATCACGTCAGGTAAAATATACCATATATATATACACGGTGTTAGTATTAAGTCGTTACACCCGAAAATGGTAGAACTCATTAAAACAAACAACTTTTCTTGGTTCCAATATTTGATTTGGTTCCCCGGTTCGTAGTTATTGCATTTCTTTTGTTTTTCAAAAATTTTTAAAGACTATTTTGTTTTTCAAATCTACCCTACCTTTAGGCTCTCTAAAAAATTTGGCATTTACAATTATTTTTAATTTTTTTTTCAAATGAAAAAATGGCGATCGATCAAAAATATCAAAATATGATTTTTTGATAACCTCTTCATCAATTTTCGAATGTAAAACATTTATAAAATCCTTAAACTATCTACTACAATATTTGTCCTAAACATTTTTTTAATCTATCCAAAAAAGTAACTGCAGCGTGTTTAGAAAAAAACGTAATTCGGAGTAGACTATGAACACAGAAACGTATGTCTGATCATTATTCATTTTGAAAGTCAAGTTGTCATAAATGATCGTGAAGAAATGTAATTTTAAGGTGAAAAGATAAAAAAGAAGGATACATATTATTGCCATTCACTGTTTTCTAATTTATTCTTCTTCTAAAATAAGGATTCAAGAATACTTCCGTAGATAACATTTTTGTCAATATCTCGTGTTAAATTGACATCTAATAGGGCTGTTGCAAGAATTTTTATGACTTCTAAGTATTAAATTTGAAAAGATATTGTTCTTTAAAGAGCCTCAAATTTGAAAATATCACGAAATATCCTTTAGATATTTTACAATTAATTTTTGAAATTTGGATAAATTTTTGAATAAGTCACATGATCTGAAACAGAATGTGACGTCAGAGTACATACATTTTCAACGGTTCTAAGGTGTCAAGTGTATTGTCAAAGTTGTCAGACAAGTGTCAAATAAGAATCACGACCAGAACTTTAAAGTAAAATATATTATCAATTTATATAATAAATTCAGTTTTTATATTTTATTTTACCTCAACTCTTTAACACCTCTTATTTCGGTAGCAGGAAACAATCGTTCTGATATAAATTCAGCCATCATCTAACTATCGACCTTCGGTTAATTGTCCGATTTAGCTTGAATGTAATTTGAATTAGCCATTATTATTTTATTATTCATTTACAATGAGCAATGTCAGCGTCAAATGTCAAATTAAAAGATTTTGTTATTAACATGTGACAAACTTTAGCCTACGTTTATTTATATAAATAATATAAATAAACGTAGGTGATGGAAAAACTATTTTCCTATTGGCTATTAATGATGTAATGTATGTGCTTCTACGTCACAGGAGTGAGGGGTAGTTTTTCAGGACGCCAATCTTTTTATTTCATTATTTCCACAAATAACAACAAATTATTAAAATAAAAATTATTACTAAGAAAATCTTTCTATAAACTTTCATTTAAAATAGAATTTGAAAAATGTGAAACAGGCTCATTAAATACTTTTAAATTAATATACGTTTTTTTGTTCATAGCCTATTCTGAGTTAGGATTTTGTTGAACACACTGTACAGATGTCTCATTTCAGATGTTTTTTTTTTAGGCTATCTCGGGAAATATTACTGATAGAGCAAAATCGTTTGCACATTCCGGGATCAACTTTTTGAGAAAAGTTTAATAGTCACCACAGGACTTTTCGATCTTCTTTTGTTCCTTAGCTACAGGCAAAAACTTGTTTTTCGCTCATTTCGAAAATCCATACTAATATAATAAATGCGAAAGTAACTCTGTCTGTCTGTCTGTCTGTTACCTTTTCACGCCTAAATTGCCGATCCAATTTTGATGAATTTTGGTATAGAGGTAGACTGGACCTTGGAGAAGGACATAGGCTACCTTCTGTCGCAAAAATAAAACTTGAAGGGGTGAAATAGGGGATGAAAGTTTGTATGGAGAACTCATCATTTCTTCCTCTGAATCAAGTTTGATGAATTTTGGTATAGAGATAGATTGGACCTTGGAGAAGGTCATAGGCTAACTTTTGTCGCGAAGATAAAACTTGAAGGGGTGAAATAGGGGATGAAAGTTTGTATGGAGAACTCATCATTTCTTCCTCTGAATCCAGTTTGATGAATTTTGGTATAGAGATAGATTGGACCTTCGAGAAGCATATAGGCTACCTTCTGTCGCAAAAATAAAACTTGAAGAGGTGAAATAGGGCATGAAAGTTTCTAAGGAGAACCCATCATTTCTCAAGTTAGGGATATAAAAATTCGTATTTATGCTTTTGGTAAGAAAAAAGAGTGTTTTAGCGTTTTAGAAAAATCATCCCTCAAGGCGGTAAAATAGGGAATGATTTCAATTATTATTTTTTTTTCTGTATCTATAGGTAAGTTTTAACAGTTAGCAGATTTTCGATATTTGTCGGAGACATAGCTTGCATCATATGTACGTAAGTAAATGTACCCGAGACATGTTTAGAAAAGGGCGCTGTTAGGTGCGATGCGGGGATCGGGTGGGCAGTGGGCGGAGCCTGTTACATGTACGATGCGAGGCAGGTTGTCGGTTCCGGTTCCCTACGCAGCGCATGTCTCCGAAGTAAATGTGACAAAATATTGGTACACGTGTAACTAATCGTTATTCTAGCTTTACCCGTGTGAAGCCGGGGCGGGTCAGCTAGTATCTCATAACTTATTTAGTATGATAGAGAAAAATTATTTTAACAAATTTTGTACCGTTTTTTAGGTAAAATAAAATGGCGTAATTAGATTTTTTGAAAACTTCATAATTCTCGAGATATAACACAAACTTATGACTTTTTAAATGGCAACCTATGTTGAAAATAGTCTCATCTTTTTGCTTATTTTCTACGCTTTTCAATTATATATAACAAGTCTACATTCTTTTGTTTTGCACATGAATAAAAGATGATTTATTAATTTTTGGGGTGAAAAAACTATAATAGTTCATCATTTGTTTATTTTGATTCCATATCTATTAATTATGTTCTCAAAATTATTCTAAATCAATTATTTTTGGATTACTTAAATTATTATTTATCCACGTCACAGTTGGCTTTGACACAATTCGAAAAAAATTGGTTTAATTTGCTTTTAAAGTAAATAAATTAAAAATATGTGTAAAACTGAAGCAAATAATAATATATATAATCAAATATCGAACTATAATAGTTTTTTCATTTGTTTCTTAATAATTTTTAATTTTTTCACCCCAAAAAATTAATAAGTCATCTTTTATTCATGTGTAAAAGAAAAGAATGTAGACTTGTTATGTATAATTGAAAAGCTTATAAAATAAGCTAAAAGATGAGACTATTTTCAACATAGGTTGCCATTGCCATTTAAAAAATCATAAGTTTGTATCTAGAGAATAGTAAAGTTTTCAAAAAATCTAATTATGCCATTTTATTTTATCTAAAAAACGGTATAAAATTTGTTAAAACAACTTTTCTCTAACTACCATAAAAAATAAGTTATGAGATATTTTCCAAATGAGCGAACAAGTTTTTGCCTGTAGTTTAGAAACAAAAAAAGATCGAAAATTTCTGTGGCGACTATTAAACTTTTCTCAAAAAGTTGACCATGGAATGAGCAAACGATTTTGCTCTATCAGTAATATTTCTTGAGATACCCTAAAAAAATATCGAAAATGAGACACCTGTACCTACTTATCTGTAAGTCAAGTAAATGAATAAAAACTTTTTCCTACAACTGTCAAAAAAACTTAACATTTCTTCATTGTTTTCGAAACGCAAAACATGTCATTTATAAACAACACCAATGTTATCTGGGCAACGTGCGGAAAAGTATTTTGCGCACTAGGGCGACAAACACTTTTATTCACTGTCACAAGATGGGATAAAAAGTACACCATTCTAAAGTCGCTTTGTAATATACTGTAGTGTACTCAAATAAAGAATATTGGAATAATTTTACTTATATTAATTAATTAATTAATTTTATAATTAATATTATAGAACAGTTGTAGGAAAAATATTATGTGTACCGCGAGTGCAAAATGACATTGCCGCTCGTGCGACAATGTAGTATTTTGCACCCTTAATACACAAATAACTATTTTAGGATAGATTGAAAAAATGTTTAGCACAAATGTTGTAGTAGATAGTTTAAGGATTTTATAAATGTTTTACAATCATGTTTCGAAATTTTTGATCGATCGCCATTTTATCATTTGAAAAAATAAAAAATAATTGTAAATGCCAAATGTTTTAGAGAGCCGAAAGATGATATTGAAAAAAAAAAAAATTCAGTAGTCCTTAAAATAAAGGAGTTTATGATGATTTGTCGAAAAACAAACGAACTCCAATAATTACGAACCAGTGGTGGTAGCACGCACTTTAGAATTCTAACAAAAGAGGCATTTGTTTTCGCTTTTCGCCACGAAGCGAAAATTTGGTAGTATGTGTGTATCAAGATATTCGCCTGCAAGCGTACGACTCGAGGCGAAAGTGTCAAAGTAACGTCATTATTTTGCCACAATTCTATTCAAAGCCAATTTATATATAATTTATACATTTATTATATACAACTGTCATAATATTTTTTATTTTAATAGTATAAAATCCAATAATTTCCGAATCAAAAAATGGATATAGAATTCTAAAGTGCATGCTACCAAGATTCGTAAAAGTAAAATCGTATTCGCCTGCTTTCTATGATAGAATTCTAAAGTGCGTGCTACCACTACTGGGCATCAAATCAAAAAGTGAAACTAAGAAAAGTTGTTTGTTTTAATGAGTTCTAACTGCCATTTTCGGGTGTAACGACTCAGTATTAACACCGTATCTATATTACCAAATCCTCTTAATTCAATTTTTTGAAAGCATATGATTTTCTATTGCTTTTGCCTACACACTAAAATATGTATCATTTCAGGTAAAATATATCACGCTGTGCGAGTATTTGGAGATCCCAATCTGGCAGATAAGTTCAAGTTTACTCTTACAATTCAAAAAGGTGACCTGGTTCAATCGAAGCCTGGACGCGTTGCTCCTGAAGGATGTCTCGCAATGCAGGAGGATTCGTCCGTAGCTACTGGTATCAATGGGTTACTAGAATTCCTTGATGGGTACGATGGCACTGGGTTTCAAATCACTGTCTTTAACAAAGACAATATCAGAAAATGTCAAACTAAATACTGTAATAATGGTATCCGTGCAGATGATACAAACATTACTTTGTGTGATAAGTGCCATAATAAGTGGGCAACAACTAAACGAAATTGTAAGAATAGTATTCGTGGGTGTCAGTATACTGATATAAATGATAAATGTATCAAACATGAAACCTACTTTTGTAGGTTTATTGAGATCTGCCCAATATGTAAAACTTTTAGTAATTCGTTAAGTTGCCACTACCTGGAATCGCATTCACTAAACTCTCCCAAAAATATGGAGAAGGTGGATTATGAGATTTCATCTTTAAATAATTCTTTACCTGCAAATTCATTTAATATTGATAATTTTCTTCCATATTTGTATCATAAAATTGGTCTTGTTTGTTCTGAAGTTGGTTACCTCATTATTGAGTGTACTAAAACACACTGTGGTGAATTATATATTAAAATATTCTCACCAGTACAATATGAGAACTTAAGTAAGTACGATTGTGTTGTAAAACTTTTCCACAATCAAAGTTTTTCAGGGAAAAAATTTTCTGTTTCACATTGTTCAGGCCAATATGATTGGGAACTTAAAATATCAACAGCACATTTTACTTATGATTCCAATGCATTACAATTTGTAGTATTTTGCAAATAGATTATTTATAGTAAACAATATACCGGATGTACTTAGGATATTAACATGGTAAATTAATTTTTTGTAGACTGTTCCCAGTTTAGATTGAAACAACGGTTGTTATTAGTTGTCAGTTAAAACGAGGGAGCAACAGTCTACTAGAAACTAATTTATAGCTGCCTCGAGTTAAGTTGATACTGACCTTGTGTGCGCGAACCTAAAATTCGTACATGGACGAGTCGAAATGTAATAGTAGGGGGGTTATGTATACTAACGTTTAGCTTACTGTTCACAATAATTGAAACCTATTTATTAGTAAATATTATATGCTATTGTAACAACTAGGAAAGTACTCCAACAATATCTAAAATTGGTTTTAAGGGAGCCAAAAAATATTTTGTCGATGTTTTCAGGTTGGCTAGGATGCGCAGGTCAGTGTCAACTTAATTCGCGGCTACTATACCATGTTGATCTCCTCTTGAAATTTAAAATATTAGTTTTATACAATTTTCTGCTCCTCTGTTCATTTTACAACAAAAAACTGTAGAGAGAGAAAACAAAACACATAATAAAAAATGTAAAAACATTGTTGTGTGCAACTTTCAATTTTGAACAACTTTTCTTTTAACAGTTTTTGTCGTAAAATGAATAGAAATTAATAAAAAATGTTATATGAAGATGTCGGAAACGTTTTGTTACAGAGTTACAACCCTTTGAAAGTGCACCTAATCAGACACATTTCTATTAATAACAAACTGATACTAGTTGCACTAAAACTTTGAAACTTAATCTGAGAATACTATATGTTTAGATGAATGTTTATAGGTTCTTCTTTTTACTATTGAAATATTACATAGAATGCAAAAATACACACGTCGATATTGTCTGGACATCTGAGATCTGTCAATTTCGTGTTTACTTTGTCATATTTTGGTGTTTATTTTTTAATTTTTATATAAAAATAGGTTTATAATAATAATATAATAACAACTACGATGTTATTGAATATTCATTGAATCTGAAATGATATAAAAACATCACAATGAAATCATTACATAACCTTGTAAGTAATACCTACTATAAAATTTACAAAATCAATACTAGATAGATGAAAAACGATGCTTACATGCAAAAGTATTGTATATACTTTTCGCAAAGTACTTAATTTTGTGTAATATAAGAGAAATTACGCAAAAATATTACAAAGTATAGATTGACAGATCTCAATACCTTCTAAATAAGTTCACTAGCGGCGCTGACGTCTAAAACTTGTATCGCGAATGATTACCAGCAATGAAGATAAGGTAATTAAAATAATTAAAACAGAATTTGTTTCTGTTTTATATTTTGTTCTATTTCCTACAGTAATTTGATTGCTTTTAACTGTTAACTAAATATATTTGATAATATTTTTTTTTAAGTTTAAAATATCTCAAAAACTACTGAGGCTAACAAATTTTAGCAAGAGTATCTTTTTTTGTGAATTTTTGCATTGTATGTAATATTTTATTAGTAAAAATGAAAAAATGTTAAAAAATAACGATGAAAAACTGTCATGGCTTCCTCATTTGATACATCTCTCTTTGAGATAGAGGAACAAAAGAAACTATAAACATGCATCTAAGTGTGAAGTATCAAATATCCTCATACCAAGTTTCAAAATGTTATTGCAACTAGTAGCAGAGTTATTGGGCGCATTCAGCAGACATGTGGTCACTGAACATGTTCACCATTTTTCTGCTGAATTTACTTTTCACTAGAGACCTTTCACCTACCAGCTGACTGTCAGATGTTCCTGGTCACTTTTTAAGCGTGCAAGATTTTAATTCACTGGATTTTCTTCTGCTAGTAGTAGAAATAATCTGTCATCCATTATCTCTGCAGTACAACAAAACATTCAGTTATTTGTAAAACATCGGAAATATATTATTTGTTGTCATGTATTATGCATATATCAATAAGTAAATTGATTGAAAAGTTAAAAACTGTCAAATTATTAAAATTTTCTTACATTGCAATTTTTTAATATGTTTAATAAATAACATAAAAGTTATAAAATTTAGGTTACGATTATTTGATGTTTGAACCACTTGAATGTGAAAAGTGCATTCAGCAGAGACCTTCTTGTTCGGTGACCTGTCGCACAGAACAAGAAGGTCGATCAGGTTTTCAGTGACCACAGAAGTCTGCTGAATGCGCCCATTAATAAAAATATGTCTGATTAAATGGCTCCCCCTATATATAGTTTAATTTTGGCTCATTCTTTGTGAATCACCTGTATTTCTATTTTAAACGCTAGTAACGGCTTCTTGTGTTTACTCTATTATTATATGTATATATCCTAACCAGATTGTAAAATTTATAAGACGCCTAAATGGCTAGATGTTTTATAAAACTACGAATAGCTTTTACATACACATTGTACTATGGCTGTTATTTTCGCTTGTACTTTATAACAACAACAACCTTTCCTAAGTACAAAAACCCCCCTTAGAAAACTGGGGGGAGTTTTGTGAGTGGTGAGATTATTGTTGTTATATTTATTTACAATATACAAGATTATAAATCATTGCTAAGGGCCGGTTTTCCATCTTTAGTTAAAATTTTAACTTATAGTTAAGTAAACGATATTGTATCGTTTTGTTGACAGCAATGATTTTTTTTCAACGAAGATATGATAATCTGGCGTCATTTTATAATTTGACTACGATATACATTGTTTTTTATTTTGTTATTTAGATTTATATAGAATACACACTGATATTATTTAGGCCCGGTTTTTCCACCTCGTGATAAAGTGCCAGTTGTTAATTTGCGCTCTAATATCGATTCGATATTTATATTTTGTCTGGCAATTAACAGACACTTTTTAAGAGATGGAAAAACCGGGCCTTGGTCTAAAATTTATTGCGAAATTTGTGTTTCTATTGGGCTTCCAAAATAAGAAAACGCCACTGGCGGCAGAAATCAGAACTAAACGTAAGGTACATTTATGCAAATAGAAATAAAGTTTTCAGAGTGTTATAATTGTTTTATTTCAATAAAATATACAAATTACTGCTAAAATAAGAGGTACATTTTTATTTGAGTTAAAATTAATAAGTAAATTGTATTTATTACAGGTTTATGTCATTATAAATATAATATAATTACTTTATATAGTACAATAGTTTTTATAATTATTTATTAAATAATGGGGACCCGTGGCCGCGTGCCAGAGTGTCTGGTCGCGAACCCGGGGAACCGGCTTCGATCCCGACCGACGCCAAATATTTCGAATTTTAAATGGCACAAAAGTGACCCCCGTGGTGCACTCTCCTCGCCAGCAATGAGTGCCCGTGAGGTAACGCCTGGTATATACATATATTTTAATTTATTAAATATAAATTTACATGTCAATAATTTGTTGTTGTTACGAAGCTTACTATTTGCACATAATTATACAATCACGGCATTCCACATTTCTCCCTGCTTTATTTAGCTGATGTTTCATTATTCATTATTAAGCCTCATTCCCAGCTACTTCACTAATGCATAGTGGATAGTGAGTTATACACAAAAAACGCAAGCGTAATTCATAGTGCTCAGTAGGAAGGTTTTGGACCATTCCTAGCAAATGGTTTAATTCGTAAATCGATAGTAGCGACATCTGACAGATATCAATTGTAATCTCAAAAGTTTCCTAGAATATCGGTTGTAATTTGTTTGTAAATTTAGTAGTAGTCGTTAGTAGTCACTTGTTTGTTTTGTCTACATATTGTCATTGTACTGACATTTTTTTTTTAGTTTTATTTATTACATTTGCAGAATCCGTAATAAATTTTGAAACTATCAAAGCAACTGCTTTTCTTCTTTGACCTATGACTTTATATATAGCATTGATTATATATACTACCGTAATCAGATTGCTCAAGGCCACGGCTCAAGGCCTATATAAATTATGGCAACCGCCGCTGGCCGTGCCTCTAAAAGATGGCAGCACTGGGCCGCCGGCCGTCAATAGAGGGCAGAACTTGCGTATTTCATTCCAACTAGCTTAAGCTTAAGCAATCATTTGCAAAAGTTGAGGCGAGTCGGACTTTTGATTTTGGCCCGACCCGAAATTTCGAGCTTATAGTTCAGTCAAATGCACAGTTTCCTTAATATTTTAATGAAAATGGGTGAAGTTGAAAAGGGTCAAAATGATTTAATTACAACATACTTCACATCTTAATAATAAAAATGTTATTTTACTTCAAAAATTCAAAGTTATTCATTATTTTTTTTTTTTTATTTATTTATTTATTAATACGACTACCCAACAGGCTGAGCCCAAATTAAGGGTAGGAAAATAGTACATATTAAAGCATAATAATGCTATTATCATGTTGTTATTATTACTATTATTACTATTCGTATACTTAAATAAAAGTGATTTTTATTTCTACTATAATGATTTCTTGACTTATTTTTGAGTAGAAATAAAGATAGATAAAAAAATCCTGATGTAAATGATATCTTTTTGTATAAGATTTGTAAAACAGTTTACATTTTCGAGCTCCTTTGGGAAGCAAAGTGTTAGATAGGATGTAGAGGTTTTTTTTATAAATTTGCCACGAAAAAAGTTAAACATTTCGCCTCACATAAAAATCAAAATTAGGAATGTCGGATGCACCCAATTTCGAGCTTTGGCCCGGCTCGGCCCGATTTCTAGTCAATTTTTGAGCCGGGCCAGCTAATTTTTTGTCGAGTCGAACTTCGAATCGGCCCGGCAATTTTTATTTTCGGGCCGAGTTGATCCAAACCCAAAGCCCGGTTCGGCCCGGCCCGAATGCATCTCTATATTTGAGAAGATAGGTAACTTATTTTTATCGAAGTTTATTGATTTATTTATTTTAAGATTTAAAATAATTTAAAATATTTTAGAATAAAATATTCATTTGTTAAATATAATGCCTGGAAACATAATGTCAATATGTGAACTGTAACACAAATCAAAAGAGTGGCTTAAAAATATACCGATTTCCAGCGAACGATGACGAAAAACTTAAACAATGGATATTAAATTCAGGTATGCATTTTGCATAATGTTATGCATGTAAACTTAATAATAAAATTATTACTGTATATTATTTTTATTGAAATACATATTAGAAAATTTATATCTAAAAAATAATATTAACAACTACCAGTTTGCTTCGTATATGTATAAGTATAATAATATAGCGGCAAAATAATAATTGTACCAAAAAGCTTATTAACTCATGGGTTTTGCGAAGAACCAACAATAATAGTATATTACGTTCCAAGTTGAAAAAAGTGAAAGTTTACCAGAGGAGTATGGCAAGTTTAAGTACGAGCGATAGCGAATACTGTAAAGTCACTTTTCAGACGCGCTGCGTATCTATACTATATTTTTTCGTATTTTATATTAGTATTAAAATTTACATTTTTTGCGGCATAATATTCTGAATGAAAAACATTTAGACAAAACAGTAGTTAGATTTTCAGTAACAATGTAACTTGACAGTTATTGTTTTTTGTACCTAACATAATGACAAAACCGTTGTTAAGTGTAATGGTTGCTATGTTGTAAAGTAAGCATTTACTATATGATTTTGAGTATATTAAAATAGTACATTACTGTACAAAATATGAAAAAATACTTTTACGCCACTTAAAAATTGGAAATAATTATTGACTTCGTTCGAAATTAAACTTGTATATAACTATTAACTAATAGAGTAACTTTATTTTCCATTGTGCGTTCACAAATTGTAGTTGACGTCTTATGACATTCATTCATGTTCATCAGATTAAAACAAAATAAAAAAAAAAAATTGAAATTTTGTTTCTTTTTAGGAAATTCCAAAATTTTATTTGTTGAAAAGGAAATATTAAAAAATAAATATATATGGGAAAATCATTTTTTTAACAATTCCTTCATGATCGAAAGCAGAACAAGATTAACGAAGTTTGCCCTACCGATTCCTCACAAAAATATTTCAATACAACCGCACTCACAGAACGTACCACCCCGCCCTTATACCAAAGCGAGTTTTATTATTTTCAGATTCATTTTTACCTCTCGCTAAGAGAGGTATTGGAATCATGCTAAAAATCGCATATTCAGATTTTAGTGGATAAGCACGTTTTAAAGTTCCTATAACCCGATCATAACATAAAATTCTCCATCTTATACACTTAAAAATTTTATTATATCTTGTACAGATTTAGAGATAAAGGCAATGTAATATATATATATATATATATATATATATATATATATATATATACAGTGTGTCCCATTTAAAAGTGCCACCATTGGGATCTCGAGAACTATAAGAGATACGATGTCGGTTAAATGGAACTTTTTGTGCGCTTTTGGGAGGCCATCTCAGATGTGCTTTTGTTTTTCCAAAAATTCTCATAGGGCACTAGATAATAACGAAAAACTGAATATTGTTGATTTTTTCTTTTTCAAATAACTTCTAAACTATCAGTAATTGAGAAAAACGTTTCAAATATAAAAGATAGATATTTTTATTATCTAACCAGTGGCGTACGAAATAAATATTTATATCAGTAAATTTTCGAGATATAACACAAACTTATATTTTTTTTAAATGGAACCCTTATCTGATTTCAGTCTTAAAAAAATCATTATTTTTTTTCTCTTTTCAATGATGTAAGGGTTATTATGTTTTATATTTGTTTTGCCTTCAAAATTATTATTTTTTCCTTATTTTGTATTAAATTTATAATTATTTTGAAAATATTGGTAGATTTCTATTTAGAAATACTCCTTGTATTTAAATAATTTATTTCGTTAGAAAATTTAGTTCAAAACTAGTATCAAACTAATTTTTATAATATTTTGTATCTGGCCGGCCCTGGCACATTATAGTGTAATTTGTAATTATGAGTCTAGAATAAAAATATTAAGTAATAAAGGCATAAAACAAATTATTTCGATCAAATACAATATAATTAATAAAAATAATAATGTTTTTTTTGGGAAATAATAAGAAAGTTCAGGAAAATAAAGAGAAAAATTAAATTTTAGGAGTAAAACAAATATAATAAATAATAACCCATACATCATTGAAAAGAGAAAAAAATAATGATTTTTTTGAGGCTGAAATCAGATATGGGTTCTATTTAAAAAAATATAAGTTTGTGTTATATCTCGAAAATTTACGGATATAAAAATTTATTTCGTACGCCACTGGTTAGTTAATAAAAATATTTATCTTTTATATTTGAAACGTTTTTCTCAATTACTAATAGTTTAGAAGTTATTTAAGAAAGAAAAAATCAACAATATTCAGTTTTTCGACATTATCTAGTGCCCTATAAGAATTTTTGGAAAAACAAAAGCACATCTGAGATGGCCTCCCAAAGGCGCACAAAAAGTTCCATTTAACCGACATCGTATCTCTTATAGTTCTCGAAATCCCAATGGTGGCACCTCTAAATGGGACATACTGTATAGTGAACGCAAGTAAATTTGGTCCATTATAGACGAAAGTTCACTATATACGAGTTCATTATATGTGTTTTGTTTTACATTAGGTATATTATAAGCGAGTTCATTACAGGGAATTTATTTTAACATGCAACATATGGCGAATCACTTCCATGGTTACTCACTATTGTCAAAAAATGACAGCAATGTAATATTTGTACATTTTAAAATGCAACATACAATATTTGTAGTTTTGTATTATCAAAACTAATTTCCAATTAATTAGCCTACAGACGATTAACAAATAATCAAAACATGAATGTTATATATCTTAACAAACTTTAGCTTACAAAAATTCATAACTTTCATGTAATAAATGTTAAAAAATACCCCCAATGACTCTGAGGCAATATTCTAGTCGGTCGTAATAAGAATTGACACCATTTGTGATGTGTTTTGGAGGTATCTCCTGTGCTGCAATACTATTTATAATGTTGCATTTTAAAATGGACAAATATTACATTGTTGTCATTTGTTGACAATAGTGAGTAACCATGGAAGTGATGAACTATAATGTTGCATTTTAAAATAAATTCTCTGTATAAGTGGATTCCACTGTATATATATATATATATATATATATATATATATATATATATATATATATATATATATATATATATATATATATATATATATAGAATAATCTAATGTTATACATCGCAGAGGCCAAGGCACTAAGGAAACTAGTTGACAAATTCAAATGTTTATAACATAGTTTGTAAATGACAGATGTCAGTGTCAAAAATCAACAGTTTTACTGACATTCTGATAACTTTTTCTGGGAAGTACATTTAATCTTTCTTATTGTTTTATTAATTAAATATTTAAAATTGTAGGTAAAATGCATATATTCATCAGAAATACCGCCAATCTTATTAATGAATTGGAAGAATCTCTGACATTTATTAGCTTCCTAATACAATGAAAAATAGATATAATTAGAATTGTATGTGTACAGAAGACATAATAAATACAAATAAAAAACAATATTTGGGTAAAGTTCTGTAATTTTTACCTCCCGCTACCCTAGGTAAGGGAGGTATAGGGATCGTGCTAAAAATAGCATATAGAGATTTTATATAATAAGCACGTTTTGATGTCCCCAGAATCCGATTTTAACATTTTTACAATGATGTCTGTAGGTATGTATGTGTGTGTGTCTGTGTGTGTGTCTGTATGTCTGTGTGTCTGTGTGTCTGTGTGCCTGTGTGTGTGTGTGGATCATGTGGACACGATTACTCAAATACTATCAATCAGAAAAATTTGAAATTTTGTATACCCATTCTATACTAATATGGGAAGAGCTCATTAGTTTTTAGTGTATATCGGATAACCGGAAGTATCATTTATACAAGCTTTTAACAGTTTTTCTTGTAAAAAATTCATTGAATATAATTTTTTTGCAATTTTTACTAATTAAAATGGAATATAATGGTTTAATCTTCAATTCTACGATAATAACATTTAGTAAATAGCTCTAAATAACTTTAAATATGAATATATAATGTAATTTATTTCCATATATCAGCTAGCCTATGCGTCAAACAAAATCATAATTTTAATGACAGGTTTGACATATTTAAACAAATGTCACTGACAGGCAGTAATTATATTAAAATTAATAATAAAACCGTGTTAATGAGAATATAATAGTAAAATATTTTATTAAGGTTTGTAAAAATAATATATTTTCCATCATACATAAATGTTAGATGAACAGGATGATCTGATTTAAATTTGCTAATTGCTATTTTTGCAGCACTATAAATTAATATTAATTTACAACTGCACATTTACGAAATGGATTATGTACGGCGAAGAATTTACAAAGATTGCGTTTTAGAGCACCTAGAAGATGATGCTGATTTTTATAAGAATGTACGTGTGTGACGATTTTTCCTTAAAGCCTATTAAAATATGATCCAAAACTTCTCAAATTTGGTATTTAAAACTAATATATAATTTGAAACAACATATTAGATTTTAACCATATATGATAAATCGGATGTAGTACTTAATTTGGAGCTCTAACAAATTTTTGAGGAAAAACAATAAAACAATCCAAAATTTCGTATTACAGACTTTTCTATTTATTGGACAACAAATTAGATTTTATTTACAAACGATTAACCGGTAATGATACTTTACTTAAAACTCACTGCAATTTTAAACATGGAATTGGCGGGAGGTCATGTGTTGGCCACATCAGATTTTTTTGTTATAAAACGACGGTTCGATAGCGAAGTGCAATACAGTACTTATAACATAAAATGGAAATGGCGAGAGGATTTGTGCAATTTAGGGTTGTGCATTTGACAAGTCAAATATTTTTCGGTCAATTGACGGACTAATTGACGGTCATTCAACCATCAATTGACCAAGAAAGCATTTATTAAAAATTACAATTAAAAATTAAAATTGTCATTTATTTTAGTACCAACTGTTTACTACATTCAATATTATTGAAAATGAAAAACAATAAACAACTAATGAACAAACCCACTAAAAATTCGAAAAACGGGAAAGTGAAGTAAAAGGCGCAATGAAATATGTATTTATTCTATTAAATAATTGTAAAATAACAGCACGGCATACAGTTATTTTCAAACTAGGTACATTCATGTTATAACTGTAACTAGTACATAGCTACTTTTATTTAACAACAGATGTCGTGGTAGTTTCATTTAGATTATTTGACTAGATCGTCAAATATTGTTGTGTCAATTGACCAGTCAATTGACCGGTCAATTGTCCACTGCACAACTCTTTGTGCTGGCCACAACAGATTTTTTGAATATAATTGTACATATACTTATGCGCATTGGTAATCTTTGTTAAAGAATAATTTTCAGTATTTTAAAACTACAATTAAGGCCCATCACACCCAGTAAACACATATACGTTTTTTAAACGTATAATAAACGTGTCATTGGTTGATAAAACGTTTTACGTTAAAAAATCAACGGTTTATATTTGGTGTCATATAAACACCATTTGATATTAACGTTATAAAAACGTACTTTTTATATCAAAATATAAGTATATTATATTCTAACGTTAAAATAACGTTATTTTTATGTTATATTTGCACCATTACAAATAATGTTATTGTAACGTTTAGTTTAACGAAATTTTGAAATAAGGTATAATTAAAGCCGTGTTTCTAACGTTTTAATTTTACGTTAGAAATATGTTCATATTAACGTTATAAATACGTACTCTTCGTATCAAAATATAAGTATCTTTTATACTAAACGGATAGATTCACTATCTATATATATATATTTTCTTTAATCATCATGACGATCTGGGAAATTTTGCTCACCTGTACAGACTAAACGGTGCGAGTGATTTTAATGAAAATTTTTCTGGGATATAGAGAATAATTCAACTTGATTTCCTAGTAATAGGTAATTTTTCTGTACGGTGCATAGTTTTTGTGTTAAAAATTTTTAAAGGTCGTATTTTGGCTTTTTGAAACAATTTGAAATCAAAAATTTAGTTTTCATTGAAAAATTTAAGACGAAGAACGTTTCTTTGACATGTCAATCAGAACATTTAAATGGAATTATTTATGAAATGAGGACATTTTGAAAAAAGTTAAATTCATAAACATACATTATGGCAATGGGCGGTTATTCCATAGAAGTTTAAAAGGCCTAAAACATTATATTTAAAAAATATAATTTTTGAAGGTTCATGTCCTTGATTTATGTACATTTCGAAAGTGTTGCCAAACATCTCATAAATAACTAAGTAAAAAACAAATATTCCAATGTCAAGAATTTGACAGCTCGATCGGCTTTTGTTTTTTGCTTAAAGTTGTCAGAACCATGTCGTGTTTGGTATCAAATAAAAGGTAACGTCAATGGCTGTCATGCAGAAATGTCAAAAATTTGACAGCTCGAACGGCTTTTGTTTTTTGCTTAAAGTTGTCAGAATCATGTCGTGTTTGGTATCAAATGAGAGGGTTCGTCAAGGACTGACATGCAGAAATGTTAAAAATTTGACAGCTCGATCGGCTTTTGTTTTTTGCTTAAAGTTGTTAGAACCATGTCGTTTTTGGTATCAAATGAGAGGGTTCGTCAAGGGCTGCCATGCAGAAATGTCAAAATTTTGAAAGCTCAATCGGCTTTTGTTTTTTGGTTAAAGTTGTCGGAACCATGTCGTGTTTGGTATCAAATGAAAAGTAACGTCAAGGGCTGTCATGCAGAAGTGTCAAAAATTTGACAGCTCGATCGGCTTTTGTTTTTTGCTTAAAGTTGTCAGAACCATGTCATGTTTGGTATTAAATGAGAGGGTTCGTCAAGGGCTGCCATGCAGAAATGTCAAAAATTTGACAGCCCGAACGGTTTTTGTTTTTTGCTTAAAGTTGTCAGAACCATGTCGTGTTTGGTATCAAATGAAAAGTAACGTCAAGGGCTGTCATGCAGAAGTGTCAAAAATTTGACAGCTCGATCGGCTTTTGTTTTTTGCTTAAAGTTGTCAGAACCATGTCATGTTTGGTATTAAATGAGAGGGTTCGTCAAGGGCTGCCATGCAGAAATGTCAAAAATTTGACAGCCCGAACGGTTTTTGTTTTTTGCTTAAAGTTGTCAGAACCATGTCGTGTTTGGTATCAAATGAGAGGGTTCACCAAGGGCTGCCATACAGAAATGTCAAAAATTTGACAGCTCGATCGACTTTTGTTTTTTGCTTAAAGTTGCCAGAACCATGTCGTGTTTGGTATCAAATGAAGAGTAACGTCAAGGGCTGTCATGCAGAAGTGTCAAAAATTTGACAACTCGATCGGTTTGAGTGAGTAGGTTGCGTGGGCATTTTGGGTGGGCAGGTTGGGTGGGCATTTTGGGTGGGCAGTTTGGGTGGGCAGGTTGGGTGGGCAGGGTGCGTGGGCAGTTTGGGTGGGCAGGTTGCGTGTGCATTTTGGGTGGGCAGGTTGCGTGAGCAGTTTGGGTGGGCAGGTTGCGTGGGCTGTTTGAATGGGCGAGAAAAAATATTTTGAAAGACCCTTAGCGTTAGCACTTTGCGTTTAAATTGGTCCTAGACGGATTGAACGTACGAAAACCAATTAAAAAACACTATCGGCGGAGCCCTAGGGAATACTCGGCGTAGCCGAGTTTTCGCTAGTCTTTTATACTAAACGGGTAGATTCACTATCTATCTATATATATATATTTTCTTTAATCATCATGACGATCTGGGAAATTTTGCTCACCTGTACAGACTAAACGGTGCGAGTGATTTTAATGAAAATTTTTCTGGGATATAGAGAATAATTCAACTTGATTTCCTAGTAATAGGTCATTTTTCTGTACGGTGCATAGTTTTTGTGTTAAAAATTTTTAAAGGTCGTATTTTGGCTTTTTGAAACAATTTGAAATCAAAAATTTAGTTTTCATTGAAAAATTTAAGACGAAGAACGTTTCTTTGACATGTCAATCAGAACATTTAAATGGAATTATTTATGAAATGAGGACATTTTGAAAAAAGTTAAATTCATAAACATACATTATGGCAATGGGCGGTTATTCCATAGTAGTTTAAAAGGCCTAAAATATTATATTTAAAAAATATAATTTTTGAAGTTTCATGTCCGTGATTCATGTGCATTTTCAAAGTGTTGCCACACATCCCATAAGAAACTAAGTAAAAAACAAATATTCCAATGTCATGAATTTGACAGCTCGGTCGGCTTTTGTTTTTTGCATAAAGTTGTCAGAAACATGTCGTGTTTGGTATCAAATGAGAGGTATCGACAAGGGCTGCCGTGCAGAAATGTCAAAATTTTGACAGCTCGATCGGCTTTTGTTTTTTGCTTACAGTTGTCAGAACTATGTCGTATTTGGTATCAAATGAGAGGGTTCGTCAAGGACTGACATGCAGAAATGTTAAAAATTTGACAGCTCGATCGGCTTTTATTTTTTGCTTAAAGTTGTTAGAACCATGTCGTTTTTGGTATCAAATGAGAGGGTTAGTCAAGGGCTGCCATGCAGAAATGTCAAAATTTTGAAAGCTCGATCGGCTTTTGTTTTTTGGTTAAAGTTGTCGGAACCATGTCGTGTTTGGTATCAAATGAAAAGTAACGTCAAGGGCTGTCATGCAGAAGTGTCAAAAATTTGACAGCTCGATCGGCTTTTGTTTTTTTACTTAAAGTTGTTAGAACGATGTCGTGTTTGGTATCAAATGAGAGGTATCGACAAGGGCTGTCAGGCAGAAATGTCAAAAATTTGACAGCTCGAACGGCTTTTGTTTTTTGCTTAAAGTTGTCAGAATCATGTCGTGTTTGGTATCAAATGAGAGGGTTCGTCAAGGACTGACATGCAGAAATGTTAAAAATTTGACAGCTCGATCGGCTTTTGTTTTTTGCTTAAAGTTGTTAGAACCATGTCGTTTTTGGTATCAAATGAGAGGGTTCGTCAAGGGCTGCCATGCAGAAATGTCAAAATTTTGAAAGCTCAATCGGCTTTTGTTTTTTGGTTAAAGTTGTCGGAACCATGTCGTGTTTGGTATCAAATGAAAAGTAACGTCAAGGGCTGTCATGCAGAAGTGTCAAAAATTTGACAGCTCGATCGGCTTTTGTTTTTTGCTTAAAGTTGTCAGAACCATGTCATGTTTGGTATTAAATGAGAGGGTTCGTCAAGGGCTGCCATGCAGAAATGTCAAAAATTTGACAGCCCGAACGGTTTTTGTTTTTTGCTTAAAGTTGTCAGAACCATGTCGTGTTTGGTATCAAATGAGAGGGTTCACCAAGGGCTGCCATACAGAAATGTCAAAAATTTGACAGCTCGATCGACTTTTGTTTTTTGCTTAAAGTTGCCAGAACCATGTCGTGTTTGGTATCAAATGAAGAGTAACGTCAAGGGCTGTCATGCAGAAGTGTCAAAAATTTGACAACTCGATCGGTTTGAGTGAGTAGGTTGCGTGGGCATTTTGGGTGGGCAGGTTGGGTGGGCATTTTGGGTGGGCAGTTTGGGTGGGCAGGTTGGGTGGGCAGGGTGCGTGGGCAGTTTGGGTGGGCAGGTTGCGTGTGCATTTTGGGTGGGCAGGTTGCGTGAGCAGTTTGGGTGGGCAGGTTGCGTGGGCTGTTTGAATGGGCGAGAAAAAATATTTTGAAAGACCCTTAGCGTTAGCACTTTGCGTTTAAATTGGCCCTAGACGGATTGAACGTACGAAAACCAATTAAAAAACACTATCGGCGGAGCCCTAGGGAATACTCGGCGTAGCCGAGTTTTCGCTAGTCTTTTATACTAAACGGGTAGATTCACTATCTATCTATATATATATATTTTCTTTAATCATCATGACGATCTGGGAAATTTTGCTCACCTGTACAGACTAAACGGTGCGAGTGATTTTAATGAAAATTTTTCTGGGATATAGAGAATAATTCAACTTGATTTCCTAGTAATAGGTCATTTTTCTGTACGGTGCATAGTTTTTGTGTTAAAAATTTTTAAAGGTCGTATTTTGGCTTTTTGAAACAATTTGAAATCAAAAATTTAGTTTTCATTGAAAAATTTAAGACGAAGAACGTTTCTTTGACATGTCAATCAGAACATTTAAATGGAATTATTTATGAAATGAGGACATTTTGAAAAAAGTTAAATTCATAAACATACATTATGGCAATGGGCGGTTATTCCATAGTAGTTTAAAAGGCCTAAAATATTATATTTAAAAAATATAATTTTTGAAGTTTCATGTCCGTGATTCATGTGCATTTTCAAAGTGTTGCCACACATCCCATAAGAAACTAAGTAAAAAACAAATATTCCAATGTCATGAATTTGACAGCTCGGTCGGCTTTTGTTTTTTGCATAAAGTTGTCAGAAACATGTCGTGTTTGGTATCAAATGAGAGGTATCGACAAGGGCTGCCGTGCAGAAATGTCAAAATTTTGACAGCTCGATCGGCTTTTGTTTTTTGCTTACAGTTGTCAGAACTATGTCGTATTTGGTATCAAATGAGAGGGTTCGTCAAGGACTGACATGCAGAAATGTTAAAAATTTGACAGCTCGATCGGCTTTTATTTTTTGCTTAAAGTTGTTAGAACCATGTCGTTTTTGGTATCAAATGAGAGGGTTAGTCAAGGGCTGCCATGCAGAAATGTCAAAATTTTGAAAGCTCGATCGGCTTTTGTTTTTTGGTTAAAGTTGTCGGAACCATGTCGTGTTTGGTATCAAATGAAAAGTAACGTCAAGGGCTGTCATGCAGAAGTGTCAAAAATTTGACAGCTCGATCGGCTTTTGTTTTTTTACTTAAAGTTGTTAGAACGATGTCGTGTTTGGTATCAAATGAGAGGTATCGACAAGGGCTGTCAGGCAGAAATGTCAAAAATTTGACAGCTCGAACGGCTTTTGTTTTTTGCTTAAAGTTGTCAGAATCATGTCGTGTTTGGTATCAAATGAAAGGTAACATCAAGGGCTGTCATGCAGAAATGTCAAAAATTTGACAGCTCGAACGGCTTTTGTTTTTTGCTTAAAGTTGTCAGAATCATGTCGTGTTTGGTATCAAATGAGAGGTATCGTTGACGGCTGCCATGCAGAAATGTCAAAAATTTGACAGCCCGAACGGTTTTTGTTTTTTGCTTAAAGTTGTCAGAATCATGTCGTGTTTGGTATCAAATGAGAGGGTTCACCAAGGGCTGCCATACAGAAATGTCAAAAATTTGACAGCTCGATCGACTTTTGTTTTTTGCTTAAAGTTGCCAGAACCATGTCGTGTTTGGTATCAAATGAAGAGTAACGTCAAGGGCTGTCATGCAGAAGTGTCAAAAATTTGACAACTCGATCGGTTTGAGTGAGTAGGTTGCGTGGGCATTTTGGGTGGGCAGGTTGGGTGGGCATTTTGGGTGGGCAGTTTGGGTGGGCAGGTTGGGTGGGCAGGGTGCGTGGGCAGTTTGGGTGGGCAGGTTGCGTGTGCATTTTGGGTGGGCAGGTTGCGTGAGCAGTTTGGGTGGGCAGGTTGCGTGGGCTGTTTGAATGGGCGAGAAAAAATATTTTGAAAGACCCTTAGCGTTAGCACTTTGCGTTTAAATTGGCCCTAGACGGATTGAACGTACGAAAACCAATTAAAAAACACTATCGGCGGAGCCCTAGGGAATACTCGGCGTAGCCGAGTTTTCGCTAGTCTTTTATACTAAACAGGTCAATTCACTTTAGTTTCATCAATGACGATCGCCGAAATTTTGCTCACATATACAGTCTGAACGGTGCGTGTGATTTTAATGAAAATTATTGCAGGTTGTAGAGTATAAGTCAACTTGATTTCCTGGTAATAGGTCATTTTTCTATAAGGTGCATAGTTTTTGTGTAAAAAAAATTTAAAAGTGGAAATTTGGTTTTTAGAAACAATTTGAATCAAAAATTTAGTCTTCTTTGAAAAATTTAAGACGAAGAACGTTTCTTTGACATGTCAATCAGAACATTTAAATGGAATTATTCATGAAAAGAGGACAATTTGAAAGAAGTTAAATTAATAAACATACATTATAGCAATGGGCGGTTATTACACACTGGTTAAAAAGGCCTAAAAGTTTATATTTAAAATATTAATTTTTAAAGGTTCATGTCTGTGATTTATGTGCATTTCGAAAGTGTTGCCAAACATTCCATAAGTAACTAAGTAAAAAACAAATATCCCAATGTCAAGAGTTTGACAGCTCGATCGGCCTTTGTTTTTTTGCTTAAAGTTGTCAGAATCATGTCGTATTTGGTATCAAATGAGAGGTATCGTCGAGGGCTGCTATGCAGAAATGTCAAAATTTTGACAGCTCGATTGGCTTTTGTTTTTTGTTTAAAGTTGTCAGAACCATGTCGTGTTTGGTATCAAATGAAAGGTAACGTCAAGGGCTGTCGTGCAGAAATGTCAAAAAATTGACAGCTCGATCGGTTTTTGTTTTTCGCTTAAAGTTGTCGGAACCATGTCGTGTTTGGTATCAAATGAGAGGTATCGTCAAGGGCTGTCATGCAGAAATGTCAAAAATATGAAAGCTCGATCGGCTTTTGTTTTTTGCTTAAAGTTGTCAGAACTATATCGTGTTTGGTATCAAATAAAAGGGTTCGTCAAGGGCTGTCATGCAGAAATGTCAAAAATTTGACAGCTCGATCGGATTTTGTTTTTTTGCTAAAAGTTGTCAGAACCATGTCGTGTTTGGTATCAAATGAAAGGTAGCGTCAAGGGCTGACATGCAGAACTGTCAAAAATTTGAAAGCTCGATCGGCTTTTGTTTTTTGCTTAAAGTTGTCAGAACCATATCGTGTTTGGTTTCAAATGAAAGGTAACGTCAAGGACTGTCATGCAAAAATGTTAAAAATTTGACAGCTCGATTTGGCTTTTGTTTTTTGCTTAAAGTTTTCAGAACCATGTCGTGTTTGGTATCAAATAAAAGGGTTCGTCAAGGGCTACCGTGCAGAAATGTCAAAAATTTGACAGCTCGATCGGCTTTTGTTTTTTGCTTAAAGTTGTCAGAACCATGTCGTGTTTGGTATCAAATGAAAGGTAACGTCAAGGACTGTCATGCAGAAATGTTAAAAAATTGACAGCTCGATTGGCTTTTGTTTTTTGCTTAAAGTTGTTAGAACCATGTCGTGTTTGGTATCAAATGAGAGGTATCGTCGAGGGCTGTCATACATAAATGTCAAAATTTGGACAGCTCGATCGGCTTTTGGGTGGGTAAGTTACGTAGGCAGTTTGAGTGGGCAGGTTGCGTGGGCATTTTCGGTGGGCAGGTTGCGTGGGCAGTTTGAGTGGGCAGGTTGGGTGGGCAGGTTGCGTGGGCATTTTGGGTGGGCAGGTTGCGTGGGCATTTTGGGTGGGCGGGTTGCGTGGGCAGTTTGAGTGGGCAGGTTGGGTGGGCAGGTTGCGTGGGCAGGTTGCGTGGGCTGTTTGGGTGGGCAGGTTGCGTGGGCTGTTTGGGTGGGCGGGAAAAAAATATTTTGAAAGACTCCTAGCGGTAGCACTTTGCGTTTTAATTGTTCCTAGACGGATTGGACGTACGTAAAACTATTATAAAACACTATCGGCGGAGCCCTAGGGAATACTCGGCGTAGCCGAGTTTTCGCTAGTCTTTTATACTAAACAGGTCAATTCACTTTAGTTTCATCAATGACGATCGCCGAAATTTTGCTCACCTATACAGTCTGAACGGTGCGTGTGATTTTAATGAAAATTGTTGCAGGTTGTAGAGAATAATTCAACTTGATTTCCTGGTAATAGGTCATTTTTCTATAAGGTGCATAGTTTTTGTGTAAAAAAATTTTAAAAGTGGAAATTTGGTTTTTAGAAACAATTTGAAATCAAAAATTTAGTCTTCATTGAAAAATTTAAGACGAAGAACGTTTCTTTGACATGTCAATCAGAACATTTAAATGGAATTATTCATGAAAAGAGGACAATTTGAAAGAAATTAAATTAATAAACATACATTATGGCAATGGGCGGTTATTCCACAGTAGTTTAAAAGGCCCTAAAACATTATATTTAAAAATTAAAAGTTTTGAAGGTTCATGTCCGTGATACATGTACATTTCGAAAGTGTTGCCAAACATCCCATAAAAAAGTAAGTAAAAAACAAATATTCCAATGTCAAAAATTTGACAGCTCAATCGGCTTTTGTTTTTTACATAAAATTGTCAAAAACATGTCGTGTTTAGTATCAAATGAGAGGTAACGACAAGGGCTGTCATGCAGAAGTGTAAAAAATTTGACAACTCGATCGGCTTTTGTTTTTTGCTTAAAGTTGTCAGAAACATGTCGTGTTTGGTATCAAATGAAAGGTAAAGTCAAGGGCTGTCATGCAGAAGTGTAAAAAATTTGACAACTCGATCGGCTTTTGTTTTTTGCTTAAAGTTGTCAGAAACATGTCGTGTTTGGTATCAAATGAAAGGTAACGTCAAGGGCTGCCATGCAGAAATGTCAAAAATTTGACAGCTCGATCGGCTTTTGTTTTTTGCTTAAAGTTGTCAGAACCATGTCGTGCTTGGTATCAAATGAAAGGTAACGTCAAAGGCTGTCATGCAGAAATGTCAAAAAATTGACAATTCGATCGGCTTTTGTTTTTGCTTAAAGTTGTCAGAACCATTTCGTGTTTGGTATCAAATGAGAGGTATAGTCAAGGGCTGCCATGCAGAAATGTTAATAATTTGACAGCTCGATCGGCTTTTGTTTTTGCTTAAAGTTGTCAGAACCATGTCGTGTTTGGTATCAAATGAAAGGTAACGTCAAGGGCTGTCATGCAGAAATGTCAAAAAATTGACAATTCGATCGGCTTTTGTTTTTGCTTAAAGTTGTCAGAACCATGTCGTGTTTGGTATCAAATGAGAGGTATCGTCGAGGGCTATCATGCATAAATGTCAAAATTTTGACAGCTCGATCGGCTTTTGGGTGGGCAAGTTGCGTAGGCAGTTTGAGTGGGCAGGTTGGGTGGGCAGGTTGCGTGGGCATTTTGGGTGGGCAGGTTGCGTGGGCAGTTTGAGTGGGCAGGTTGGGTGGGCAGGTTGCGTGGGCATTTTGGGTGGGCAGGTTGCGTGGGCATTTTGGGTGGGCAGGTTGCGTGGGCATTTTGGGTGGGCAGTTTGGGTGGGCAGGTTGCGTGGGTCGTTTGGGTGGGCATATTGCGTGGGCAGGTTGCGTGGGCTGTTTGGGTGGGCGGGATAAAAAATATTTTGAAAGACTCTTAGCGGCAGCACTTTGCGTTTAAATTGTTCCTAGACGGATTGCACGTACGTAAAACTTTTATAAAACATTATCGGCGGAGCCCTAGGGAATACTCGGCGTAGCCGAGTTTTCGCTAGTCCTTATACTAAACAGTTTCATTCACTATCTCACTATAGATTCTTTAATCACGAAGATCGGTAAAATTTTGTTTACCCCTACAGCCTAAACGAATTGAGCGATTTTAATGAAAATTGTTGCATGTTGTAGAGAATAACTCAACTTGATTTCCTGGTAATAGGTCATTTTTCCGTAGGATGCATAGATTTTCAATAAAAAAATATGAAAGGTGGATATTTGGTACTTTGAAACAATTTGAAACCAAAAATCTTAGTCTTCATTGAAAAATTTAAGACGAAAAACGATGTCATCTGTCACATTTGACAAGTCATTGATGACATGTGTCAAATTTGGCAAGTTGAAGACGAACTTCAAATGGTATTATCTTCAAAAGCAGGAGATAGATTTCGAAAAATTTAATACAGATAGGTTAAAGTTAAGATTAAACAAATATATCATTTATGAGTAAAAGCTTTAAACCAATGTTTTAGAAATTGTAATTTTTTGACATTTCAAAATGTGTAGTTTGGTTAGGTAAAATTAGATGTCATCATGTGTCATAAATGTATTACGTCAATCATGAACTTGAGAAATGTCATATGTGACATGTCAATGTTAGTCTTTAAATGGGAATATTTTTGAAAGAAGAAGAAATGAAATGGATTTAATATCACTTAAATGAATAGCGGTTATAAGCAAATACAGTAAATGAATTGTAAGTAGTGCAAAGCAAAATTTCACAATTGTCGGATATTGAAGCGTCGATTACAATAATCAATACCTATTTATTGTTATAATCAACGATTATTTTGCACTTCACGACCAGAAACTCATCAGGCATAACAGAATACAATTCATTTTTATTATATTGTCATAAATCAGAGAATATATAGTATAAGCATGTCCAAATAAAAAAAAAAAAAAAAAAAATCCACAAAATAGCCAATACAATGTTTTATACATCAAATCGAGCTAATTTTTACTCATTTATGGCATGAAACATATATAATATTTTTTAATTCACGTGTTTATACGAGTTTACGACTTAAAAAACCGGCGGGGATCCTAATACTAAACAGGTTGTTTCACTATAGTTTCATCTCGACAATCGTCAAAAGTTTAAGTAAGGCTACAGCCCAAACGGATTGACGGATTTTCGTGAAATTTGTTTCAAATTGTAGGAAATTGTTCTCTTCAGGTCCCTGGTCATGAGCAATTTTTCTGTAGGATGGATAGTTTTCGAGTAAAAAAATATTAAAACTGGATATTTGGTACTTTGAAACAATTTGACACCAGAAATCTTAGTCTTCATTGAAAATTTTAAGACGAAGAACGTTTTTTTTGACATGTCAAACAGAACTTTTAAATTGAAATATTTATAAAAATAGGTCAATCTGTAACAAGTAAAATTTATAAATATAAACTATAACAATGGACAATTATTTTACAATAGATAAAAGAGCCTAAATCATTATATTTAAAATTTATAAATTTTTCATAATTTAGTTCCGTGCTTCGTGATTGCAACACTGTGAAACGTCGTATTTGACATGTGTCAAAATATTAACCTATGACTGTATATAATTTTTAAATAAATAGATATGAAATGGATTATTCAACATATAAATGAACTGCCAAGGTATGAAAACATACAATTAGTTACGTTGTGTAAGTATTCAAAATCTATTTTTATGAAATGAAACATTTTTTAGGTTCAGAAAATCCAATTAACCATGTTGTATTAAGTTTTGAGTGATGGAGATCAGCAGTATATTTATATTTTAAACTTTAAAGAATCCACAATTTTATGCATGTATTGAAAATATTTTTAATAATCTTTAAGGATATTGTACTTAAAAACCTGTCACTTATGATTAAATTTATAAATGTTATAGTAACTGTCATTTTAAATCGTTTTACAAGTTTCAAATAGTTTAAATATATAATAGTTGTTGTATTTAAGTCTAATTAAAGATTTATTTCACGTATTTTGTATTAAATTGTTCCATTGAAAATGAAAATTTGTACTTATATTATTATAGATATCTCGTAATAAAATATCTAAAGTTGGTGCCACATTTTAACAAAGTTAGGTGTTTAATAGTCTATAATTTATGATTTGATTTTCATATCAAATCAATATACTTTACATTTCAATTCTGTGGAATTTAAATATCTGTCGATTACAACAATCAATACCTATTTATTGTTGTAATCAATCATTATTTTGAACTTTACACGACTAGAAACTCATCAGGCATAACAAAATACAATGCATTCTTATTATAACGTCATAAATCAGAGAGAATATATAGTGTGTAGGCATGTCCTAATTAAAAAAAAAAAAAAAAAAAAAAATAAGTCCACAAGAAATAACTGTTGCTCACGTAACTTCATACATACAGTTTAAAAATGGAAACTAAATGGTGCAATCATCACTAGAAAACTCTCAATTTACTTCAAAGTATACATCATGTAATATGTAATCAATATAAATTGTAAAATAAACGTTATAACATCTCTGACACAGGAAATTCAATAGAACAAAGTTTCACACTAACTATGCTCACTTCGTGAAATCCAACTTTCAAACTTTCTTAAAACAAAGTAATAAATTATGATATATTCATACATAATGTACAAATTTGTATTATTACTGTACATATACAAATTTCATCTTAAAACGTTTTCTGTCAAAAAATAACAAATTAGACAAATGTCACCAGATCTTAAAAATATTAATTTATAATTCTATTTGGATTTCATTAATTATAATACATAATAATAGAACTAAAATAAGTGTTTTCACAATGTATTTCAATTAATTTAAATGTATTTTCATTTATTTCACAATAACGTAAAACCCCAAATATTACTTGTCAAGAAAACGTTTAACTAGAATGTACAGTTCGTGTATTAGGATTGATATGATCATCTTGGCGCCACCTTTGATTGTTCTCGGAACTATTTTACCGTCCCAAATTTCAAAAATAAACGGATAATCTGATACAACACAAAAATTATATTAAATACAATATGCTGAAAATATGATTATATTATGTATTTAGTGTTTCATTCATGATTTCCTTTCTAAACATTTTGAGTTTTATTTTGTGACGTCATGAGTTTGTACACCCATACAATGATAGTCACGCACACATGTACTCGTGTACGTACTGTACATGAATTTCAGCGCAGTGCTGTCACATTATTCGAACATAACCAACATTTTCAAAGTAAATATCTTGGCAACAAGGTTTTTTTGTAAGTACAAATAACGAAATGTAGGTTCTAAAAAATATAAATAAATACAATTTATGTGTGATTTAGATATTGCGTCAAACGTAGTTCCATTTTTATTCGATAGGAGGGACTACGGTCACGGTCCCAAACCCATGACGTCATTTGAAATTTAATATAAACTTTAAAAAATTATTTCTGTAAAACTAGAAACTTATGTGACATAAAATATTTATTTCTGTAAGTGGTTTTAAGTATATTTTCAGAAAAATAAATAAAAATTAGAAAATGTGTTATGACCCCATTATCCACAAATATTCTTTTGTTTATTAACTGACCTACCTCTGAGTCTAATATATTATATGATAATAATAATAATAAATTAGGGGTTTAACAATTTGTTCAGATTCATTTTCATGTAAAATGTCTGACTTGAGGCTAACTAAAACCATCCGTCAGTACCTAGTAGTAGAAATATTTTAATGTCAAGTGAAATTTATTGTTAGATAATAGGTATTAAACATTGATATTATAACATGAACATACACTATGTAAATTGCACTTGACATATCCTTCTTTTTTCTTCAGATTTCCCTATTTTATTAGGGGGTCGCTGTTCTTACTCTTCTCTTCTACTCATTCCTGTCCACCGCATCTCCTTCACACAATTATTCCTCTTTCAAATCTTCTACTACATAGTCCTTCCATCTTCTCTTTGTCCACCATTGTACTCCCGGCATTGAAAATTCCAATTTTGAGGCGAGACTCCAACTGCAAGTTACTTGCAGTTGGAGTCTATTATTAGTCTATTATTTACTAACAATAGGAAATGGACTTAATGAGATAGTAACTATTCCCTCAACCTGCATTTCAAATTCGTCATTAGCAGATGAAATATTTGGTACAGGTAAAATTGCACCGCATGATATTCACAATTTTACAACAAGAGCAATTCTAGCTCCCAAATATGAAGATACAATGGTCATAAATGAAATTGTATTGGATAAGATCATAGGACCATCTAGAGTGTATTATAGTGCAGATTCTTGTGAATGCGAAGATGCAAACAAGATAAGTTATCCCACCGAAGTATTGAATAAACAACTACCAACTGGTATGCAACCGTATAAATTAACTTTAAAAATTGGTGCGATTGTAATGCTATTGAGAAATATGAATCCAAAACTTGGGTTATGTAACGGAAGTAGGGTCATAGTAAAAGATATGAAAACTAATTACTTAGACTTAGAAGTACTCTCAGGCCCAAGTGCTGGCTCAAGGATTTATTTACCCAGATTTGACCTAACAACTGATATGAATTTGCCATTTACCTTAAAGCGGAGGCAGTTTCCCATAAGGTCAGCATTTTCAATGACTATTAACAAGTCACAGGGACAAACTTTTGATTATGTCGGAATCAATTTAGAGAAACCAGTTTTCACGCATGGGCAATTATATGTTGCCATGTCGAGGGTTAGATCATTAAATAATTTAAAAATCAAATTATTCGACAATTTTATAAATAATAATAACGAAGGGTTTACTCATAATATTGTATTTAAAGAAATTTTAAATTAAGAATGTTCAAAAACACGTTATAAATGTAATGTATAAATAATTCAATTGTTTGTCCCACATCTTGTTTTTGTAATTGAAAATGAAATACCTGAAACAATTACTATGGTCCGGATGCGGTATTTTGCTACCGAAAATCGGCCATTCTCGTACCAGACAAAAGAGATACGTTAATTTAATACAACCGTTACCATCTATTATATGAAATAGTGATAATATTGATAATGGAACCGACTTAATAGATTTAAAAGTATTACTGTAGTCCGGATGCGGTTTTTCGCTACCGAAAATCGGCTACTTTAATACATAAAGGGTATAATAGGGCTACTGGCAAACCTCCCTTAAAAAGAAAGGTAACGCACCATGTAATAATTCCTCAGTCTTTTTAAAGACAAGGAGGTGTGGAAATTTATTACAAATAAATTTTTCTATTTTTCTACGTCAAATAGTAAAATTAGTCATGTTAAATATATGACAAAACCTTGAATACAACAAAAAAAAATGAACTAACACAATCTACAATTAACAAGCTTATTTTTTTTATCTCAAAAATTAAAAAAATAGTATTTTTAGTACAAAAATTTAAATAAAATGTATGTTTTTCACCTTCATTTCACCTACAGTATTTTTTTTTTGTTTTTGCATAAAGATAAGTCGTTTTTCGTATCCAAGAAGACTGTTGGTGTTAGCACTTTGAGTTTAAATTATGCCTAGAAGGATTGGACGTAGGCACAACTGTCATAAAACACTATCCCCCTAGGGGAACCTCGGCGTAGCCGAGATTTCGCTAGTCCTAATACTAAACAGGTTGTTTCACTATAGTTTCATCTCGACAATCGTCAAAAGTTTAAGTAAGGCTACAGCCCAAACGGATTGACGGATTTTCGTGAAATTTGTTTCAAATTGTAGGAAATTGTTCTCTTCAGGTCCCTGGTCATGAGCAATTTTTCTGTAGGATGGATAGTTTTCGAGTAAAAAAATATTAAAACTGGATATTTGGTACTTTGAAACAATTTGACACCAGAAATCTTAGTCTTCATTGAAAATTTTAAGACGAAGAACGTTTTTTTTTGACATGTCAAACAGAACTTTTAAATTGAAATATTTATAAAAATAGGTCAATCTGTAACAAGTAAAATTTATAAATATAAACTATAACAATGGACAATTATTTTACAATAGATAAAAGAGCCTAAATCATTAAATTTAAAATTTATAAATTTTTCATAATTTAGTTCCGTGCTTCGTGATTGCAACACTGTGAAACGTCGTATTTGACATGTGTCAAAATATTGACCTATGACTGTATATAATTTTGAAATAAATAGATATGAAATGGATTATTCAACATATAAATGAACTGCCAAGGTATGAAAACATACAATTAGTTACGTTGTGTAAGTATTCAAAATCTATTTTTATGAAATGAAACATTTTTTAGGTTCAGAAAATCCAATTAACCATGTTGTATTAAGTTTTGAGTGATGGAGATCAGCAGTATATTTATATTTTAAACTTTAAAGAATCCACAATTTTATGCATGTATTGAAAATATTTTTAATAATCTTTAAGGATATTGTACTTAAAAACCTGTCACTTATGATTAAATTTATAAATGTTATAGTAACTGTCATTTTAAATCGTTTTACAAGTTTCAAATGGTTTAAATATATAATAGTTGTTGTATTTAAGTCTAATTAAAGATTTATTTCACGTATTTTGTATTAAATTGTTCCATTGAAAATGAAAATTTGTACTTCTATTATTATAGATATCTCGTAATAAAATATCTAAAGTTGGTGCCACATTTTAACAAAGTTAGGTGTTTAATAGTCTATAATTTATGATTTGATTTTCATATCAAATCAATATACTTTACATTTCAATTCTGTGGAATTTAAATATCTGTCGATTACAACAATCAATACCTATTTATTGTTGTAATCAATCATTATTTTGAACTTTACACGACTAGAAACTCATCAGGCATAACAAAATACAATGCATTCTTATTATAACGTCATAAATCAGAGAGAATATATAGTGTGTAGGCATGTCCTAATTAAAAAAAAAAAAAAAAAAAAATAAGTCCACAAGAAATAACTGTTACTCACGTAACTTCATACATACAGTTTAAAAATGGAAACTAAATGGTGCAATCATCACTAGAAAACTCTCAATTCACTTCAAAGTATACATCATGTAATATGTAATCAATATAAATTGTAAAATAAACGTTATAACATCTCTGACATAGGAAATTCAATAGAACAAAGTTTCACACTAACTATGCTCACTTCGTGAAATCCAACTTTCAAACTTTCTTAAAACAAAGTAATAAATTATGATATATTTATACATAATGTACAAATTTGTATTATTACTGTACATATACAAATTTCATATTAAAACGTTTTCTGTCAAAAAATAACAAATTAGACAAATGTCACCAGATCTTAAAAATATTAATTTATAATTCTATTTGGATTTCATTAATTATAATACATAATAATAGAACTAAAATAAGTGTTTTCACAATGTATTTCAATTAATTTAAATGTATTTTCATTTATTTCACAATAACGTAAAACCCCAAATATTACTTGTCAAGAAAACGTTTAACTAGAATGTACAGTTCGTGTACTAGGATTGATATGATCATCTTGGCGCCACCTTTGATTGTTCTCGGAACTATTTTACCGTCCCAAATTTCAAAAATAAACGGATAATCTGATACAACACAAAAATTATATTAAATACAATATGCTGAAAATATGATTATATTATGTATTTAGTGTTTCATTCATGATTTCCTTTCTAAACATTTTGAGTTTTATTTTGTGACGTCATGAGTTTGTACACCCATACAATGATAGTCACGCACACATGTACTCGTGTACGTACTGTACATGAATTTCAGCGCAGTGCTGTCACATTATTCGAACATAACCAACATTTTCAAAGTAAATATCTTGGCAACAAGGTTTTTTTGTAAGTACAAATAACGAAATGTAGGTACTAAAAAATATAAATAAATACAATTTATGTGTGATTTAGATATTGCGTCAAACGTAGTTCCATTTTTATTCGATAGGAGGGACTACGGTCACGGTCCCAAACCCATGACGTCATTTGAAATTTAATATAAACTTTAAAAAAATATTTCTGTAAAACTAGAAACTTATGTGACATAAAATATTTATTTCTGTAAGTGGTTTTAAGTATATTTCCAGAAAAATAAATAAAAATTAGAAAATGTGTTATGACCCCATTGTCCACAAATATTCTTTTGTTTATTAACTGACCTACCTCTGAGTCTAATATATTATATGATAATAATAATAATAAATTAGGGGTTTAACAATTTGTTCAGATTCATTTTCATGTAAAATGTCTGACTTAAGGCTAACTAAAACCATCCGTCAGTACCTAGTAGTAGAAATATTTTAATGTCAAGTGAAATTTATTGTTAGATAATAGGTATTAAACATTGATATTATAACATGAACATACACTATGTAAATTGCACTTGACATATCCTTCTTTTTTCTTCAGATTTCCCTATTTTATTAGGGGGGTCGCTGTTCTTACTCTTCTCTTCTACTCATTCCTGTCCACCGCATCTCCTTCACACAATTATTCCTCTTTCAAATCTTCTACTACATAGTCCTTCCATCTTCTCTTTGTCCACCATTGTACTCCCGGCATTGAAAATTCCAATTTTGAGGCGAGACTCCAACTGCAAGTTACTTGCAGTTGGAGTCTATTATTAGTCTATTATTTACTAACAATAGGAAATGGACTTATTGAGATAGTAACTATTCCCTCAACCTGCATTTCAAATTCGTCATTAGCAGATGAAATATTTGGTACAGGTAAAATTGCACCGCATGATATTCACAATTTTACAACAAGAGCAATTCTAGCTCCCAAATATGAAGATACAATGGTCATAAATGAAATTGTATTGGATAAGATCATAGGACCATCTAGAGTGTATTATAGTGCAGATTCTTGTGAATGCGAAGATGCAAACAAGATAAGTTATCCCACCGAAGTATTGAATAAACAACTACCAACTGGTATACGACCGTATAAATTAACTTTAAAAATTGGTGCGATTGTAATGCTATTGAGAAATATGAATCCAAAACTTGGGTTATGTAACGGAAGTAGGGTCATAGTAAAAGATATGAAAACTAATTACTTAGGCTTAGAAGTACTCTCAGGCCCAAGTGCTGGCTCAAGGATTTATTTACCCAGATTTGACCTAACAACTGATATGAATTTGCCGTTTACCTTAAAGCGGAGGCAGTTTCCCATAAGGTCAGCATTTTCAATGACTATTAACAAGTCACAGGGACAAACTTTTGATTATGTCGGAATCAATTTAGAGAAACCAGTTTTCACGCATGGGCAATTATATGTTGCCATGTCGAGGGTTAGATCATTAAATAATTTAAAAATCAAATTATCCGACAATTTTATAAATAATAATAACGAAGGGTTTACTCATAATATTGTATTTAAAGAAATTTTAAATTAAGAATGTTCAAAAACACGTTATAAATGTAATGTATAAATAATTCAATTGTTTGTCCCACATCTTGTTTTTGTAATTGAAAATGAAATACCTGAAACAATTACTATGGTCCGGATGCGGTATTTTGCTACCGAAAATCGGCCATTCTCGTACCAGACAAAAGAGATACGTTAATTTAATACAACCGTTACCATCTATTATATGAAATAGTGATAATATTGATAATGGAACCGACTTAATAGATTTAAAAGTATTACTGTAGTCCGGATGCGGTTTTTCGCTACCGAAAATCAGCTACTTTAATACATAAAGGGTATAATAGGGCTACTGGCAAACCTCCCTTAAAAAGAAAGGTAACGCACCATGTAATAATTCCTCAGTCTTTTTAAAGACAAGGAGGTGTGGAAATTTATTACAAATAAATTTTTCTATTTTTCTACGTCAAATAGTAAAATTAGTCATGTTAAATATATGACAAAACCTTGAATACAACAAAAAAAAAAAATGAACTAACACAATCTACAATTAACAAGCTTATTTTTTTGATCTCAAAAATTAAAAAAATAGTATTTTTAGTACAAAACTTTAAATAAAATGTATGTTTTTCACCTTCATTTCACCTATAGTATTTTTTTTTTGTTTTTGCATAAAGATAAGTCGTTTTTCGTATCCAAGAAGACTGTTGGCGTTAGCACTTTGAGTTTAAATTATGCCTAGAAGGATTGGACGTACGCAAAACTGTCATAAAACACTATCCCCCTAGGGGAACCTCGGCGTAGCCGAGATTTCGCTAGTATTATATTATAACGTTAAAATAACTTTATTTGTATCTTATATAAACAACATTACAAATAATGTTACTGTAACGTGTAGTTTAACGTATTTTGAAATAAGGTATAATTAAAGCCGTGCTTGTAACGTGTTTATTTTATGTCAAAAATATATTCATATTGTTTTAATAACAGTTTTATGTTGAACATGTATAATATGCCAGGGATGATATCTAATACCAAACGCGTCCATAGATATAAAACAAAATGTATTAATAGATAATATTGTTTGAATGCCAATTAAAGAAATGTTTAACTTCAGTATTACAGAATACAGAAAATATTATTTTGCTTTTATTATTTACAGCCGGTGAGAACCGTATCAGTAAAAATAATTTGTGTTTTACACAATTTTTTAAATAAATGGTAGTTGTAGCGTTTTGTTTTGAATTCGTTGCAACAAAGAAGGAAAGTAACGTTTTTTAAACGTTGATGCAATCCATGTAGCTAAATAATTTTGTATAGCGCGAAACAACCTGATTGGTTTCGGGATGATCATGTGATACAGCGCTGTGGTAAGGGTCGCAGTGTTGCTAAAGATTTCATCATATCAAACAGTTCTGCATATAGTTGATCACAGAATTATCCCTGGTTTTTAGTTGTGTTTGTGTTTTGACCTAAAGAATTAGCCCTGGTTTTTATTTGTGTTTGTGTTTATGGTAAGTACAATTTTTTCAAAAGTATTCAGCATGCAAAAATGTTTCATCTGTGTTAAACTACATAAAAATTTGATGTTTTGACGCTGTATACGTGCAGTACACCAACTTTATTAAAATGGCGTATAGCAAAGAAAAGTACGCACTGCCTAAGTGTTGTAAACAGAAGCACGTGGTAAAAGTCAGTTTAGTTCGTAATAAGTTTTAAATTAGAGGTCCTGGTAAGTGTAGTTACTTTTCGATAAAAGTAAACTATTTATGTTATTGTAAAATTAGTATTTGTGTGTATATGGTCAGTTGAGATGTTAACTTTTTAGAGGTTATTTACTTTGTAAATATTATAATGCACTATAGTAACATAAATAAATCATATTTAACAACTGCCATATCTGAAATTGATTTAAAATAAGTGTAATAAATGACATCTAAATATCTGGAAGCCAAATAAACTTAAACGTCATTTTCTGACAGCCCAAACAGCTAATTTTACTCATTTTTGTTAAATTTATATATGTATTTTTAGAAGCGGCCAAATTAAATGTCCCGGCTAATGAGAGAAATGTAATGCAGATTACCTGGGCCGTGAAAGAGTGGTTGAAATATTAGAGTACAAGGACCAAACAATCAAGAAAATAATATATAGCACTATTTTATACAATATAATATAATTTAATTTGCTAATTATACTATAAAACAGAATGTATTTTATTAAAATTTTATTGTATTAAAAAATAAATAATAAATATGTTTTAATTTTTGTATTTAATAAGAAAATTTTTTATTTAAAAAACCCAAAAGATATGTAGACAATAAGGCTTCTTAATACGTTGAAGAGACGCTAATGTTATACGTTTCTAAATAAAACATTTTAAACTTTAAATTAACGTTTAATACTTACAAATATAAAACGTTATATTACAACCAAAAGAGTTTCAGATTTTAACACGTTTAATGTACGTGTTCTTGGTATTAAAATAACACGTTTATTTATTAGTATCTTGCAACGTTTAAAGTCGCGACATTTAAAAGTTGAATCTACGTATTAGAGACCCGTATTTTTCTAATGGTGTTTGTGCAATAAAAAACGTTTTATACACGTATCTGTGTTTATTGGGCACACTGTTCAGAATGGTGTGTGCCGATCAGAAAGAATAAGTTTGCATTTTGCATTGTTTCTTATGGAGGTTCGCAAACTAGTCGGCACATCAGGGCTGCGGCTATCTCCCTAATAAATGGGGGATTCCACCATTTTTTTTTACCTCCCGCTACCCTTGGTAAGGGAGGTATAGGGATCGTGCTAAAAATCACATATCGAGATTTTAGTAAATGACCACGTTTTAAGGCCCCTAGAATCCAATTTTAACATTTTCACGATGATGTCTGTATGTGTGTATGTGTGTATGTGTGTATGTGTGTGTGTATGTATGTGTAGGGATTTTGTCTTCACTCTAACTCAAATACTATCATTCAGAAAATTCTGAAACCTTGAATTTCCATCCCATTCTAATATGAAAAAAAGCCATTAGATTTTGGTGTAAATCGGATAACCGGAAATGGCACTTTACCTGAAGCTCATAATGGTTTTTCTTCAAAAAATATCATTAAATGCCATTTTTTCGCATTTTATGTCTTATGAAAATTAAAGATTATTGAATTTTCTACAGGAATACATTTATACTTTTTCTATATATTTTACAGATAAATTTAAAAATAATTTTTTTTATTAGTCGCGAAGCCTAAGATAAACACAATAATTCGTTTGTTACACAGTTCGTATTTCAAATGAATGTTGTTACAGTCTATTTTTGTAATTTAAATTTTAAGGATAATTTAAACTCATCATTAGCATTACCCTTATTGTAAACAATATTTGATACTCTTTAGCATTGCTGGTCGTCTGTTGTCAGGCTTGTTAAATTTTTATATTTGTATACTTATGCGTTTTTGCAAGTTTGAGCTCATTCGCAGACTTGAGCGAATATATTCATTCTATCTATGATCGTCGCTTTCGCTACATCTCAGTGTTGGTTATTATTTTTCACTCGTTGATTTTGGCATTGTTGGAAGAATTTTAACGTGCCCGTTATTTGGGGATTTAACTGAGAAAGGTAGTTAAGGGAAATATTGTTCCCGCGGAAATTTGTTCCGGATTTTATTGCACTACGATCACTGATATACTTCAAAGCCAACCACGAGCCAAGGTATTTATATTTGATAATAATGTTAAACCCGGTTGTAGAAGTATTTATATAGTATTTTGGTGTTATTATTTTGATTATTGTGAATATTTAAATTAGTAAAAGTAACATTTAAGTTGTATTTGTCGACCTGTCAATTGGCAATGCTAAATGAGTTCTCCTTTTAGGCTTTTAACTTTTGGTTCCCCTTAATTTTATTTTGGGTTGTCCATTGTAATCCATTGTTCGGGATACATTGTGTTGGAAACACATTGTTGGATTGGGACTTCGAGCCCTGATATTTGTGGATAACATTTTGACGGAGGATTTTGGAGAATTGGATGATTGACGCCATTTTGAAACGTCACACCACATCCCCACCCACTACTACGTCACTACCGCAACGTCGTCGCCAGCGATTCTCCACATATATGCAGATAAGCTCCATTTTGTTTAGATTATTTGTTTGAATTTAAAGTTCATTGAATTTAATAATTGTATTATATTTAATATTTGCATTTTGATTATAGCGTGTGTTATAATTTTGAATCTGAGAATTCTAATTGATTATTGTCTTATATTGTTATGTGCTAGCTCACGCGAGTTTATTAATTTTTTTTTACTGTGAGAAATTCTCATTTAGGGTTTGTTTCGGTCTAGAAGGGTTAGGACTAGTTTATTTAATTTCTGGCTTATGTTACGCACGCATTACCCTGATTGGTCGACCAACCACCCGTATTGCGCCTATTGTTGCGTTTTAGGTTCTATATATTACACGTTCTTTCAACGTTTACGGTCCTCGCTCATTCACGCACCCCCTATATGATGCGCTTTATTCTCCTAAATTATCATTATTTTATTACTCATATCTCGCATGAGTTATATATTACTATCAATTACTTAACATTCAGTTTATTCCATGTATTAAATAAACCTTTTAATATATGTTTCATTTTAAGTTTAAAATGAGCTTTATTTGTTTATTGAATCTTGCTTATCCTCCACATATTGGTATTTTCGAGGTTGTATACCATTTTAAAAATAAACAACCATCGTGGCGCCCCCTTTTTTTATATTTCAATTTTATGTACATATTTGAAAATCGTACGAACTCACTCCCGACTCCACTGTCTAAAAGTTGGCGGCCGCATTCCTGACGAACTAGGGTGCGTTACACTTGCCTTTTGTAAAACCCTTAGGGTTGTTACAGCACGTAGCAATGTAACTGACAGTAAATGTCACTGTCAAAAAACTAATTACTTCAAATTAATAATAGTGACATTTTAAAAAGAAAATAGTAAATAAAGCAATAGTTTTCTGCAATGGAACAGTTTGCAGCGTTAGTAAATACGTAAGTATGTATTTAAATTAATAAAAATTCAATAGCGGGAGGTTTTGTGTTGGCCACATCAGATTTTTTTATATAATTTTATCTGAAAATATTAGGAAAACTAAGATTATTGACGAAAATCCGGTGAAAAAATTCCTATTAATAAGCGAGTTATGGTCTCCCGAATTTTGAAAAGATTGACGTGACGTCACATTTATGTGTTTTTATATCAAACTCTTTTCATAATGGACCAAAATGTTCTTGAAATATATGCTATTATAAGTTATATTTACACAAAATAAATGAATATTATAACACTGTATAAGTCTACATACTTTATAATTACAAGTGTATTTAAATTATTAAGTTTAATGCAAGAAATTTATGTGAAAATAAAAACTGTTTGAAAACTGCAGTAGAGAAATGTTAGCCCCTCCTTTCGAATTTGAATTTCTTAACTTCCATTGGTAGTAACCCCCACCTCCTAACACGCTATTTGTTATGCATGAATAGGCGGTCTTTCGGTCGCTAATCAAAATATTATACGAGGGCAGTTTGACGGAAGAGTGACTTTTCAAAGGTTGGCAACACTTTCACCACGATGATTATATTGCTGGCTTCCACCATGTTTCTGATGTCTACTGTTAAAATTTCACACAAATCTGACAGATAGTTTATTTTTTATACTAATCTAAAGAAAACTGTTTTTGTTGTTCTGTAAATATGGAGAAAAAAGAATTTCGAGTATTAATTAAACATTATTTTTTATGTGGAAAAACAATTAAAGAAACCCAGGAAAAGTTACGTAAATATTATTCTGAATGTATTGCGTCCCATGGAATGATTTGTAAGTGGTTTTCTGCTTTTAAAAGTGGCCATATGAGCACAATGATGCAGGAACGTCTGGACCGTCATTTACTGTAACAACTCGACAAATGGTTAATAAAATCCGTGCCCTAGTAATTAGCGATCGTCGATTAAAAGTACGTGAGATAGCTAATGAAGTCACCATTTCAACCGAACAGGTATGTTATATTTTGCAAGATCGTTTACATATGAAAAAGCTATTCGCGAGATGGGTGCCGCGACTACATAATTCAGATCAAATGCGTGCTCGCATTAAAAATTCAGAAGAATGTTCGGTTATCTTCAAACGTAATCCAAGGGAATTTTCTCGCCGATATGTCACAGTAGATGAAACGTGATACACCATTACATGTCAAAAACTAAAATGCAGTCGAGGCAATGGATTTCTCTTGAGGAACGTGCTCCCAAGAAGGCTAAAACTGTTTTTTTCGGCCAATAGGATCATGGTCACAGTATTTTGGGATCCCAAAGGTGTGATCTTTATTGATTGTTTACAAAAAGGAAAAACAATAACTGACCAATATTATGCTGATTTGTTGACACGTTTTGATGCCGAACTAAAGAGAAAACGACCTCATTTGTTGAAGTAAAAGGGTTGTTCCATTACGATAATGCGCCTTCTCATTCGTCCGCTGTTGCTACAACAAAATTAGTCGAATTGCGTTACGAGATGCTGTCTCATCCGCCATTTTCACCAGATCTGACTCTCAGTGATTTCTTCTTATTTTCAAATTTAAAAAGATGGCTCGGTGGAAAGAAATTTCACACCAATGAAGAGGGGATATCCGAGACAAATGCATATTTTGAAGAGTTGTCGAAAGATTACTTTTTGGATGCTTTGAAAAAATTGGAAATTGGATGGGCTAAGTGTGTACAATTAAAAAAGGATTATATATTGAAAAATAAAATACTTGTAAGATGATTTTTGTGTAACTATTATTGTGGTCCGGATGCGGTTATTCGCTACCGAAAATCGGTCACTTTAATATGTTATTATGTATGAATACGTTTATGAATGTGGCTGTGGTGAAAGAAGTATGCATGGATAGGAATGTGTAGCGAAAGATGATTGTTGCGTAACTATTATTGTGGTCCGGATGCGGTTATTCGCTACCGAAAATCGGTCACAATAATATGTTTTTGAATGAATGTTATGATGATTTTGGGCAAGGCGGAAGAAGAATGTTTTTAAAGAGTTAAGTGATTCTGTGGAGCTCTTGCTTTCATCCCTTTTCTTATTATTTTCGGGTTTTTGCTAACCCACTAAGTGGGAAACGCGTGATTTTATGTATGTATGTATGTATGTATGTAAAAGTAAAATAACTTTTTACCTCTCGCTGAGAGGTATTGGAATCTTGATAAAAATCACATATCCAGATTTTAATGAATAAGCACGTTTCAAGGTCACTAGAATCCGATTTTAACATTTTTACAATGATGTGTGTGTGTGTGTATGCGTGTATGTGTGTGTGTGTGTGTGTGTGTGTGTGTGTGTATGGCTGGATGTTGAACGGACGATTCCTCAAAAACTATAAGACAAAAGACCTGTTTAACTATGAATTCCTCAATCTGACATTCTTGGTAAGAGCTGAAAAGGTTTTGGTAACAATTGAACAACCGGAAGTAGTAGTTTTTAAAAGAAATTCTTTCAAATATTATTTTTTGAAAATTTTTGATATTACTAATTTTGAAGAACAAAATTCTACACCTGATACATTTAAATTTTTTATTATATCTTCTATAAATTTAGAGATAAAGACGCTATAATATATAGAATATCGGGATATAACAAGTCGAGTAGGCGAAACTACACTAAGGAAACCAGTTGACAAATTCAAATGTTTATAACATAATTTGTAAATGACAGATTTCCGTGTCAAAAATCAACAGTTTTAGTGATATTTTGATATCTTTTTCTGGGAAGTACATTTAATCTTTCTTATTGTTTTATTAATTAAATATTTGAAATTATAGGTAATATGCATACATATATCCATCAGAAATACCGCCAATCTGGTTAAGAATTGGAAGAATCTGTGACATTTAGGAACTTCCTCATACAATGAAAAATAGATATAATTAGAAATATCTGTGTGCAGAAGACATGTTAAATACAATAAAAAACAATATTTGGGTCAAGTTCTGTAATATTTTGTTATATAACGACGGTTCGATAGCAAAGTGCAATACAATACTTATATAGCCTAATATGGAAATGGCGAGAGGTGTTGTGCTGGCCACAACAGATTTTTTTATTGAAAAGTCACTCTTCCGTCAAACCACCTTATCACCCTATAACAATAACAAAAAAAACCCTTATTTCCGAAATATTTCAATTATACCATTTAATTTTTTTATTAATATTCGTAATTTTTTACTATTTTCCTTTAATTCGATTGAGCTGGAATCCCCTATCACAGAATCAGTAGCGCCTGAGGAACATTTGGGGAATTATAATCTTTCTACCTATCCATCTACCTATCTATCAATCTATCTATCTATCGCTTTGCGTTCTATACAAGGTTGGCTCCTTAAAGCTCTGCAACATCTGAAGATTCGCATAAGCTGGGTTCATTATCTGCTAATTCGATTTGGAGGCAAAAGTTCGAGTCGTCTACTTTTTCGTAAATTAATACACACAACTTCTTCCACATTCCCGTATGATATTAAATTTTTACTTCTTTGTTCCCCATTTTGTACCCCTTGTGTTTTCGTACTTCTTTTATTATTTTATCCATGACAATGCTGAACAAAAGTGGGCTTAAATCTTCTTGGCGGATTCCGTTGTTTTCAGGTATCGGTTTTGTTAATTCATTATTTTATAATTTTATAAGATATTTGCCTATCGTACAACAGATGTATTGTATCTTCTAATTGTATTTAATCGAATATCTTTTCTAAGTCAATGAAGCACATAAAAACTTAAATTTAACCGATTTTTCAGTGATTTGCCTTATTAACGAATAAGGAACACGCGAACACGGTATCCGTTCACGACCTTGACATGAACCCTTGTTGTTCGTCTTTTATTGTTATGTGTTGGTTATTTTATTTCTTATTATTTTGGTTGTTAATTTCAGTTGTACTTAGAAGATTTATATCTCTATAAATTTCTACATTTTTTTGCCACCCTTTTTACCTATCGCTAAAAGAGTCCAGTCTACACCAAGGAAATTTGTTGTAAAATTCATATGTTTATAATTGACATATAAAAGTCAGTGTAAAAAATCAACGGTTTTGCCGACATTACTGAAAGCTTTTTCTGAGACACACACTTAATATTTCTTATTGAATTACTAATTAAATATTTACAATTATAGGTAGGTATTATTAATAGTAATAATACATATATCCTTAAGAAATACTCGTCAGTGAATTGGAACCATCTTGAACATTTTAGAAGAGTTGAACAAAATTCCTTATGGAATGAAGGAAAAGATATAATTAGAATAATTTGTGTATACAAGAAATGTTAAATTCAATACTTATGTAACAAAACTGAAATGGCGAGAGGTACTGAGCTAGCCATAACAGAGATTTTTAAATGATAGTACTACAGCATATATTTTCTTTCATATTCTATAGATATAGAGTTAAACAGTTAAAGATTTTTAGTAGTGATTCTGTCGACACGAGATATTTCTCGATTCTCGTCTCGTCTCGTACTCGAGATTTCTCCTCTCGACGAGACAAGACAGAAATGGGAAAAAATTTTACGAGACGAGATCTCGATTCACGAAAACTGTTTCGAGATTTCTCGGATGTCATTTTTCTCATGAGTTATACTTGCAAACGTGTAAAATTTAACATATTTTCAGTGATATCTGTCTCTATTTAGCTTTGGCATTTTTGAACAAAAAGATAATAAGGTATTTGACATTTTTTCTCTCACAATTTGTTAAGCGTGCATTACACGATGAAGTTTTTTTTTCAAGTGACTTGAAAAGTTTTCTCTCTCGCACAATTACATGAGTTCAAGAGAGACAAATGAATAGACTTTTAACGAAAAATATTTAAAGAAAAACTGGAACATGCGCTACTTTTTCTTAAAAGTCCCTACAAATTTTAACTGTCAAATGTCATTTGTGTTTATATTTTTGATGTATACAAGTAGTGATCGATGTTAAACTGAAAATAGGAATATGGGATAGAGAAGTAATTGAAATCTTAATGTAAGTGAAACTTAAAGTTTAACACTTGGATATTTTAATTCACGCAAAACTTGATCGTGTACATATACTTTTCAAGTCACTTGACAGAGACTTCATCGAGTAATCCAGGCTTTAGCTAAGATTTTTAGCGTTAATTTCATTTTAATGTTTTATAACAGATTAAAAAAACTGATGTGGCCAACACAAAACCTCCCGCTATTTAATTTTTATTAATTTAAATACATACCTACGTATTAACTAATGCAGCAAACTGTTTCATTGCATAGAACTATTGCTTTATTTACTATTTTCTTTTTAAAATGTCACTATTATTAATTTGAAGTGATTAGTTTTTGGACAGTGACATTTACATTCATTTGAAATATGAACTGTGTAACAAAGGAATTGTGTTTATCTTAGGCTTCGGGACTAATAAAAAAATTATTTTTAAATTTATCTGCAAAATATATAGAAAAAGTATTAATGTATTCCTGTAGAAAATTCAATAATGGCATTTAATGATATTTTTTGAAGAAAAACCATTATGAGCTTCAGATAAAGTGCCATTTCCGGTTATCCGATTTGCACCAAAATCTAATGGCTTCATATTAGAATAGGATAGAAATACAAAGTTTCAGAATTTTCTGAATGATAGTATTTGAGTTAGAGCGAAGACAAAATCCCTACACATACATACATACATATACACACACACATACTTACACATACACATACACACATACAGACATCATCGTGAAAATGTTAATATTGGATTTTAGGGACCTTAAAACGTGGTCATTTACTAAAATCTCGATATGTGATTTTTAGCACGATCCCTATACCTTCCTTACCAAGGGTAGCGGGAGGTAAAAATGCTAAATAAATATTAAATTAATAAAATTATAAGATAATAAAATTTGCACAAGTTTTAGGTAATTTCAAATTTTGACAGATAAAACGACATATGTTTATCTTTTTGTGCAATTTACTATTAATACAAAATTGTATAAATTTAATAATTAGTTTATTGTACCAAAATATACATATTAAATTTCCGTCTAGAAATCTCGGCGAGAATCTCGGCCGAGACGAGACTCTATTAAACGAGACGAGAAAAAAACTCGAGGCGAGACAATTTCAATTCAATTCAATTATTTATTTGCCTTCGGATAAATTCTATACAGAGTGACAACAATAAGAAAAATATATATGTATATAGTAAATAACACAATAATAATTATAATAGGTAAGTAATCTAATATAGTGAGTGATTAACATACATGGAATATACTAATCAGAGTTTGTTTCCAACGTATATGGTAACTGATAACAATTATAATAAGAAAAACAACAGATAATACATAATATAAACATAATGGGTGGAATTCAGTGGGTTGTATTAAGGTCTGTATTAAATCTTGTATTAAGTATATGGCAACATTGTAATATTTTCCACATGTATCAATGAGATTCAATTGTGATTTAGAAATTTTACCACAGGGAAAAGTTATACAGATATCCTTTAGTCAAATGAGGAAGTATTATTGTAAATGGAAGGTGTAACAGGAAACTCATTATTGCAAAATTAGGTTAGAAATATGTCAAATTTTATGTGTCATATGTTTCATACCTGAATGGTAATGAATTTTAAAATATCTCAACCCCCGTTTTGATCAGTTTTGACATTTGTCCTTTTTTTCTTACTTCTGTTAATAATATTTTTTTCTTTATTTGATCCTTTGGTCTCTCACTTTTTTCTGACAGGTATTACAAAGTTGCCAAAATATTTTTGACAAAGGACTGTTTTAGCTTAAAACACGCTAATACAACCCACTGAATCTCACCCATTATTTATAACTTAATATGATTAATAAAGAGTAAATAACAAATAATAATACTGAATGTAGGTAAAATTTAATGTAACTTCTCAAATTATACAATTTTATTTAATTCGGAGATTTTTTTACTCGTTTCTGGCAAAACAACATAGTTTAAATATATTAATTGTAAAGTATACAATTTGATTTATTTTATCTATATCGAGGATAGACGAGACATAATTTTTTTAATTTGAAACGAGACGAGACGAGACAATGAATTTTTCGTCTCGTCTCGTCTCGACAGAATCACTAATTTTTAAAGAGATTAACTTTCATAAATCAGTCAGCTGTTCTATAATCAAGGAAACTGGCGATATATTAAAAAATTCTAGATGACAGATGTCAGCGTCAAGTGCAATTTACATTGTATATGTTTGTGTTATAATTTTATTGGGTACATAGAATCTTAACCAAGGAATTTTCGGTATAGAATTTGTAGAAAATAGTTATGTTCGTATTACAGTGTTACTGGATATATAGAATCTTTCCCAAGAAACTTTTGGTAATGGATTTGTGCAAAATACATGGTATTGGCGGAAGGTAATGTCATCTGATTTTTTTTAATTAACCTTCAAAACTAGGGAGGGTGTTTTGCCGCAGTCATAATAATATAACAGTTTAATTGTAACTTACTGAAGATGTTAATTCACAACAAAAATTACATGAATAACCATATCTGAGTTGAGTTTGATCACTTTCTCTAACTTAAGAGAAATGGTTTAACATAAAAGCGTAGATATAGGAACCTAGGGAACCCAAATGTTCGCATTCGCAGTAATACAGGGTGTTATGTAAGTAAGTGTTCAACGCTTAACCCATGGTAGATCTGACCCCAAAGATAGCAAATCTGGCAATAATTTTTGTTTAACATACTTTCTACAAGAACTAGAGGCCTTTAAAACTGACCAATCACGACATAGCTCAAAACTTTATAAAAAAGTAAAAATCAATGTGTTCTCTGGAAAAAATGTGATACCTGTCACAAATGACATATAAGATCATTGGCGTCGCAACAAATTTCAGATTATGTCTATGTATGACAAAAATTCATTCTGCGAACATTATCTTCTGGTTGCAAAGCTTGCACGTCGAAGCTTTCATTATAAGTAAAATTCTGATGTGGACACCACATGACTTCCTTGTACGCCTGTTAAACTATACATATTTTGTTAATAATTAAAATATGTATTATAACAGACCCAATCTTAAAATTGCGTATTTGACATTGACATTAAATTCTTTATTTTTTTGTTATTTTTTGTCCTAAAACATAGCAAACTTAATTACAGAAACCAAAAAGTACATAATTTTTAAATTTACATATCTCGCTTATACAAAGAGCTAATTTCATCGTACTTGATGTACTCGACGCAGAATTCAATTCCCTAAAACTTGTATTTGAAGCATTTATTTCTAAAATCAAAATAACACCATTTTTTCAAGAAAAACTGATAACAGCTTCAAGTAAAGTATCACTTCCGGTTAGACCATATTAACCAAAATCTATTATGTTATTCCCATTGATATAAAAGTATTATATACCAAATTTCGGTTTATATTTTAATATAGGTAGTTTTTCATTTAAAATCTATTATAGGCTTCAAGTAAAGTACCACTTCCGGGAAGACCATTTTAACTAAAATCTATTATGTATGTTATTCCCATTGAAATAAAATTATTATATACTAAATTTGAAAAGTTTTGGATTATATTTTAATATAGTTTTTCATTAAAATTTATTATAGGCTTCAAGTAATGTACCACTTCCGAAAGTTATGTAATGACCAAAAAGAGAGGTGTACAACTAGATGCTATAGCAGTCCTAAATACAAAATTATAACTGTCTACGGCTTCCCGTTTTTCAGTTATGCGAGATACGAACATACGTACGTACAGACGTCACGACGAAATTAGTCAAAATGGATTCAGGGATGGTCAAAATGGATATTTCTGTTGAAATCTGGAAACCGAAATTTTTCGCGATTATCTACAAAACTTCCTTTACTTTGTACAAGGAAGTAAAAACCATAAAAACAATTCAATATTCGAAAATATCTATGTACGTATGTGTCTACCAGAATCCAGAATTTGACGGTTTCATATTCATCCGGCGGTTGTATTGAAATATCAACGACTACTTTGTTATAACTGTTCAAACATTATAGTATGCGTTGTAAACAAATATATGTAAGTAATAGTTGTAGATAGGTGTCAATCAATAATAAAATTTTTCATAAAAATAAATACTGTTTCCCCAAATATAAAAGTGTACGTATATTTATTCAATTTCTTAATACTCAGCATTCCACCAATGCAAAAGGTTATGGGCCCAGTATTGCCCGTTGAATATTAAGAAATTGTAAAATCTGTGGTAAAGCAGAAAAAATGGAGAATATATTTTTGAACACTGGAGCCGGTACTAGTGCCCAGAAATTAGAGGGAAGCAGGAATTGGGGAACTTGGAAGTTCCAAGTCAAGGTATTATTAAAAGCTGCGGAAGTGTATGATGTCGTTGATGGATCGGAACTACTGCCAAAAGATTCTAAAGACAAGGCTGTTTGGTTAAAGAAAGATGCCAAGGCACAAGGTGTAATTGTGACCAGACTTACAGAAAAGGTGATGTCACAGGTCATCAGTTGTGAGACAGCTTGTGACATTTGGAAAAAGTTAGAAAACATATACGAACAGAAAGGTGAACTGTCGTTACACTTAGCCCAGCAAAAATTCTTTACTCTACAGTACACCGAAAATGAGGAGGTGTCAACATTTATTGGTAAAGTCGAGGAAATTGTATCGCAGTTAAAATGTTTAGGCAGCGAAATACCCGAAAATATGGTAGCAACAAAAATTATTACATGTTTACCAGACCGCTTCAAGCATTTTATTTCGGCGTGGGACTCGGTACCAAAAGAAAAGCAAACGCTAGTAGAATTGTCAGCTAGACTTTTGATAGAAGAACAGCGCTTCAAAAATAAAGAAGATGAAGAGAAAATTGCTTTATCCGCTTTGAAGACCGATAGAAAATGCTTTAAGTGCGGCAAGGCAGGGCATTATAAAAAGGACTGTAATGAAATCAAGAATAATGTTAAATTTTGCCATCATTGTAAAAGAAGAGGACATTTAATAAAAGACTGTTGGTTTAAAAACAAACATAAGAATTTTAATAAAAGTAACGCTTTGTCGGCAACAAAAATACAGCACAAAGGTAATGAATGGATAATGGATAGTGGAGCTTCAGACCACATGTGGCACGATACAAAGTTATTTAATAATTATGAAGCATTAGACAGACCTAAAGACATTTTTATAGGCGACGGAACCATAATTAAAGCGTTAGGTATAGGTACTGTCAACTTAAAAGCGTTTAACGGACAAATTTGGATAGACAGTACATTATACAATGTACTACATGTGCCAGACGCTGGTGTAAATTTATTTTCAGTAAGCGCAGCCACAGACAAAGGGTATGAACTAAAAATGGACAATGAAAAGTGTCTATTTATTAAAAAAGATTCTAAATTCGTAGCTGCGACTGCTTACCGTAATAATAAATTATATATTATGAACTTTAGATACAGTGATAAATCGTATGCGACGGTAGGTCGGTTAAATGTTGAATTGTCAGAATGGCATAATAAAATGTCGCATCAAGACATTGAACAAGTAAAATGCATTCTAAAGAGATCTGAAATAGACTACAAGATGGGCGAAGAATCAACATGCGTATCCTGTCTAAAAGGAAAACAACATAAATATCCTTATCTGTCAAGTGTCAACAAATCACAACAGCCAGGGGAAATGATACATATGGATTTATGTGGGCCGATGGAAACCACATCGTTAGGGGGCTCAAGATATTATTTAATGATAAAAGATGATTTTTCAAGATTTAAAACTGTATTCTTTCTAAAAGCTAAATCAGAAACTGTAAGTAAAATCCGAAAATTTATCAAACAAGTATATGTAAATCCAGGACATAAAATTAAGGTCATAAGAACAGATAATGGAAAGGAGTTTATAAACAACGAACTAAAAGAATTGACAGATAGCATGGGAATTATACATCAGACTAGTGTAGATTACACGCCTGAACAAAACGGATGCGCCGAAAGAGAAATAAGAACAATTACGGAAGCGGCTAGAACTTTATTGTTGTCAAAAAATTTCGAAAAAGAACTTTGGGCAGAAGCTGTTAACACGGCTGTATTTGTATTAAATAGAACAGGGAAAAGCAGAGTGAAAAATAAAACGCCCTATGAACTCTGGTATAACAAAGATATTTACGACATTAATAATTTACAAATATTCGGATCTCAAGTGGCAGTCCATGTTCCGAAACAAAAAAGAAGAAAGTGGGACTCCAAATCAGAATTAGGCTATTTCGTTGGCTACAGTGAAACTACAAAGGGCTACAGAATATACTTTCCCGAAAAAAATGATGTTCAAATCAGAAGAGAAGTAATATTTATAAATGACACTCAACAGAAAGTAGCGCTAGAAGAAAGAAATATAGAACAAAGTGGGAGCAATATTTCAGATGTAGAAGATAGTATAAAAGAAGAAGAAACTCAGAAAAGAGAAGAACAAAATTGCAAACAACAAGAAAAACTAGACTGTGAGGAACCAAGAGAAGAAGGAGAATGCCAAAGTTCAAACGAAGAAAATCAAGAAATACCAAGACGTCCAGTAAGAGAAAAGAAGAAACCCAAGTGGTTGGATGATTATTACACGAACTTTATATCAAACGAAAATGAACCAATGACATATGTTGAAGCCATGGAAGGTGAAGACAAACAAAACTGGTTAGAAGCCATAGAAAACGAGTTGAAAACTTTAAAAGAAAATAATACGTGGACAGAAGTGACAAGCGTTCCAGAAAATACAAACATCATTTCCAGTAAATGGGTTTTCAAGATAAAGGATAATGCCGGTAAAAAAAACTGTATAAAGCACGCTTAGTAGCCAGAGGTTTCGAACAGACTGACTGTGATCTGGAAGTTTATTCGCCAGTGGCAAGTTTGACAACCTTTAGAATGTTTATGGCAGTGGCAAATAAAATGAAGCTGTTTGTATACCAAATGGATGTTGTAGGTGCTTTTCTACATGGAGATATTGACGAAACGGTGTATATGAAGATCCCAAACGGTGGTGTATGTAAGTTGAATAGATCTCTATACGGTTTAAGGAAATCTCCAAAATATTGGAACCAAAAATTTGATGAATTTATGTGTAAACAAAACTTCGTTAGATCCAGAAACGACTTTTCCCTCTAATTTCTGGGCACTAGTACCGGCTCCAGTGTTCAAAAATATATTCTCCATTTTTCAATGGTTGTCTGAGCTGCAGCTCTAACCTCTTTAGATGTAATCGCAAAAGGTTCAGCTTTTTTCTCTTTACTTCATCCCAGTTAACCAGGTCGTTCTCGTAGGTTAAATCCTAGAACAAATTGTGCTTTGTAGTACAATAATGACCCACGAGAACTAAAGCAAAGGAAAGTAATACACTTATAGTCCAAAGTTTCATGACAATAATCAGGAATTCAAAAAATGCAAACATATTTTCATATTGACAATTGCATTGTACTATACTCAATGCAAAATTTGCAAGTAATATTTCTATGTTTTTTACTTATAATGAAAGTTTCAACATTTTTGAAATTTTTAGTTTCTATAGATACTGATCATTATTGTAATGTTTCATTATTTCAATAATCAACGTTCATTGATTTTGTTTTTATCTCCTCTATGGTCGCAAAATAATGTTCCATCGATCCCAGGAAACGCACACATACATGATATATAATTATCCAGGATAAATCACAGCACAATGTTATATTACACTGTTTCATAAATGTTAAATCATAGATCTCTTATTTTATATATTTCGTATATATTACGTTATGAAACTTATCATTTATACATTTTTATATCAATTTTATGAAATTAAGTAATATTATTTACATAAGTTTGCAGTTATAATAATGTCATATTACAAAAGTAATACTATATAAATGTTTTCAAATTTATATTGTTTTTATGTAATAATCACAACAAAAATACTATGTTTGAATAGAACGTAACATTTATATACATATGTATTAATACATTAATTTTATGAAACTAGTAATGTCAACCACAGTTATAAATTTCACATTACACGAGTAATGTTTTGCACATATAGGGTCTATATGAAATCTATAACATCAGTATTATGTTTGACAGTACGTCATATTATTATATTTTTTTATATGAAAAACTTAACGTTAGTATTGTTTGTAAAATACAATTTCAATTATACTAAAGTTAATTAGGAAAGAGTGAAAAGATGTCAGCCACCGGGATTTGAACCCAGACCCACTGTCTTGCCGGGACAACGCGCTACCAATTGAGCTATGGCGGACTCCTCACGTTCTCTTTACGAGAATACTTAGCGTCACGTATACTAAAGTTACTTGAAAAGAGAAATAAACCTCCTCATTTGATTTTAATTACATTGTTTTTATATACATAATACTCTGCCACAACTTAAGATATTTGGAATTTTGATTTATTTTACTGTTAGGTACATAATGTATAATGCTATTACGTGGCATTTTATTCGATAGTGTTTTGCAGGTATAATAATATTAAGTAGGTAGTTACTCATTTTTATTTCTTGTCACATTTTCCGTAAGAAATACAATATAATATTTATTCGTAGCTAGCATTATATACAAAATGTACGGTAAATTATAATCTAAAATTTCAAATATATTACAAAGTAACATTTCCGACTTTTAATTTTAATATTGTGTATACTGGTGCTCTGCGCATGCTCTTGGGTGCTCTACAGAGGGTTACAGCCATTGCTTGTGTTATGTGTATTCATTAGAATATTTATAGTGGAAGAAAGAAGTTCAATAAGGTAAGTTATATAACATAATTTATTATATTGTGTTAATAAGGGCCGAGTTTTCAATGTTAAAATTTTAACGAGATATTGCAAAACCAACCATCAGTAATATCTATGATATATAGCATTATGTCTAGGGGCTATAGCTCCTCAGTGGGAGTACGAAAATTAGTAATTATTGCAACAATGGATAGCAAAGGATATTTCGACATTTTAAAAGCAAATTTTAAACAATGTGCCGAAAAATAGGGCCTTAACAGACAATTTTAATTTCATGCATCAGAAAAAATCGACAAATAATTCGCGTCGATAAGAAAATGCGTACTGTATAATATTAAAAATATGCTTAATCATCCCTCACAGTCTCCGGACTTTAACCGGATTGAGAAAGTGCGGAAAATTCTTAAAATAAATAAGAATGTAAAGCAAAAAATAATTTAAAATTAATTACAAGTAAAATGGCAGAATATAATGCCATCGGTGATCAAAATTTTGCTAGATTCAATGACTTATCGCTTAGTTACTGCTGGAAAAACCAAAGGAAAACCCTCCAAATATTATATTTCTTTATGAAACATAAATAAATGGTTCATTATTTAAATGTTTTGGTTATCGTACGGAGACTTTTTTGTCATGAAATTATGAATACTTTCAATGTTTACCCCATAATATAAATAAATAAATTAAATTATTTGTTTATTTTATATTAATAATAACGTAATATACTGCATTTTATTTTGGATTAAAAGGAAATTAAATATATTGAGTTTTAAACTGCTATTTTTCGTAAAATACATTAAAACTACTGTCGTACGGAGACTTTTTTGTATGACTGTATATATAATTTTTAGATTCGTCATGCAGTGGTTTATTTTCTAAAAGATGGAAACCTACTTTGAAATACCCACAAACTAAATAACAGCATATAGAAAATCCTGTATCTGACTAAAATCAAAAAAATGTTCGACCCCTAATATCAAAATGTGTGCCAAATATGGAACAACTATGAAATTAAAATTGATTGTTGCTGTAGTAAGTATAGGTAAAACAATATTTTTTTGTGTTATTTTTTAACATAATTTATTTTCAAAGATTCTTTAGAGAAAACATGGAAAAAAGCAGCAGAGGCGGATTAAACCACTTGTTCTAAAAACCATATAGTGAAAACAAAACATTATCCAGAAATATACGCACTTGACACAAACGAAAGCGATAAAGGTAGTATGTGTTATGAATTTCAGTACCATTCTGCTAATCCGAAATTTATTTTAGAATTCTCCACTTCACCTCTGCCAAAATTCCCTAAGTCAAATACTAACAAATTAGCTTCTGCTATAGTCCGATAAGATAATAATTCTAATTCAGTAGTTAATGATTTTATTTTAGTTGAAACAGGTAAGTTATTGTAATAATATACAGGTGTTAAAAACAAGGGTAAATACATTTCGATGTGCTGCTGCTCAGTCAGATAAAAATTCACAAAAATTCAGCAAATTACTTCTTACTATTTACCTTTCAGTGTTCATTTTTAATGCGCCACTGCTGACAAATTTAATAATAAGGAATTATCTAATCTCGATATTGAATGGTTGAATAGATAAATAAGTTAATTCGTAATTATTTTAATAAAAATCGGCTAGTGGTACAAAGAAATGTTAACTTTAAGAATTAAATAAAAAAATAAATAATTTTTTCTGAATTTTAGAAAAATTCTTTTCGATTGCGAATCAGCATATCGAAATACATACCCAAAAAATGTTTACCGTTCTTTTTAACACAGTGTATATTACAATTACTTACCTGTTTCCATGTTTGTTTTTGTTTTTATTTATAAGGTAAATACGAGTCACTATTTCGTAAGAATGTACCTATGTCTTGTTCATAATCGATTATTTTAAATTTTATCTCTGGTTTAAATTGTAGTTGAGATGTTGTTTATATAAGTTTATAAAAAATGGATTATAGTCATATGGCACAGTTTCAAAGTCAAGTAAAAAATATATTTTGTGAACTGCGACCACGAAATATCAATATTTGTATCTTTAGTAATGTTTTGTTGTGTCTCGAACAATTATCAATAATTTTGAATTTGTAAATGATATCCTTCAAAAATTTTAGCTATCCTGTACATACCGTTGCTTTGTTGTTTGTTTTTAATATTGTCATAAAATATGTGACATCCATCTACAAACTGACTTAGTTTATGGCATCGCATAATCTATGTTATGTATATTGTTTATTATTATTGTGAATTTTCTTGTAACTAAAGTATTCTTAAAATGTTACACACATCCTTTATTATGTATATTGTTTATTTATTATATTGTATATTTTTTGTGAATAAAGTATATTTTAAATGTTACACATTTTACAAAAAAACCCATTCTACCCTTTTAGATGTAGTGACCATTATTGAATTATGTAATTTTAATATAACACCGCATTACAATACCAATTATTAAATTATATTACATGTGTATTACAGAATATAGAACAATTATATGAAAAATAAATAAAATAAGTATCTTTCAACCTTTTACGTAAACATAAATGAAATATATTTGCTATTAGCACTAGTTCAAATGTATGTAACATAGCGTACATAAGCTTTGTGGAGGACATCCCGTTGTACAAGTAAATAACACCTAACAAACAAATAATATTACAAGTCGTGTTAAAGTAACAGCTGTTACAAAACTCTAATATAAATAATATATATCTGTGTTTCCTGGGTCAAAATAAGAATAAACAGAATTTTGGCCCAATAATAATAATATTATTGTTAATTGTTTTAAGACTACAAATTTGCGCTTCATGTTTTCTTTATTTCTATTTCTTTTTTCTTTTTTACGTATCTTCCTGCGTCCATACATTTTATTTCTAGCAAGGTTAAGCCATGTAAAACTAAGGCACCACCGGAACATTCTATTATTCATCGTAAGTTACATGTAATGTTTTTCTTTCGCCGACCAATACTCGCACCCTTAAGAAGTACGCGTTTATTTAGGCTTCTAAATAAAGTATCTAGCGTTTACTCTATTTCTTATTATATTATAGGTATATTATCTATTTCTATAGTTAGATTTAATGCCCGCAGAGGCAGGTTCACTATCGTGCTCGCCTTCCTCCAGAGGTACCGTTGATGAGACTTCCCCGTTGTCCGCCCACAATGAGGTAAAATAACTCGGCAATGGCCACGTCCATAACTCTTCGAACACATACGTGTTTATAACGCGGCCCTACCAAGTCAGTCCTAGAACACATCAGGACTACTGGACGTACCATGGCCTACTATATTTTCGCCTTCAAGTGGATGGGCTTCAGGGTAAGACTCGGGGTCAATGCGTAATAGTACAGCAGAACTGGATGGTCTCAGTAAGATATTGAGTGTCTTGCTGCCGTCCGATTTTCAACCGCACTTTACACATTTAAAGTTTTTGTTGCACTATTCATAATTAATAAACTAGTTGAGCTAAACATATTTTTCTATATAACGATTAAAATATTAGTTAAATAATATTTTCTTGTTAGCAACGATTTCAAATATTGCGATGATTGCGCACTTCCTTGCGATATTGTTATTATTATTATTATTATTATTATTATTATGACATAAATTTTGATGATTTCCAGTGGACGGTCTTAACCACGCATGAACATGTAATAAAAATTAAAAGGATGGGCCAAATTATTCTTGTAAATTTTGAAATTCGTTATTTTAGAAATCGGTCTCCAAATACTTGCGGATGGGTGGATCTTCCATGGGAGTGGTTGAAACTACCCGAGGGGTAGATGGATTTTCTCTGGGGGTGAATATATCTTCCCTTGGGGCGAGTTGGACTTCCCTGGGTGTGGATATATCTTCCCTGAGAGTACTTGGATCATCCCTGTGGGTGGGTAAATCTCCCATAGAAGTAGAAGGATTTTCTGCGAGGATGGGTGGATATTCTAGTATCCAACAATTTTGAGCTTTGTTCATCTCATTCTAAAAGATACAAAAAAATAATTAGTGGGTATAATAATAAAGTTGATTGAAATACAGATATATCGTTATCTATCATCATCCATCCCAATCAAGTAATCAAAAAGATCCCAAAAAAAAAAAAAAAATTAATCACGGAATATCTTTCCTAATTTGAGATAGTATTTAAAGTGATTTTGCTTCTCTATACATTAAATTTTATAATTTGTAGAAATGTGGGAACTAGAGATTTCTTTATGCAATCTATTTATGTATCAAAGCTTTTGAAGATCGTACATCGCATTTTCCTTTAAAAGTTTTTTACCTTCAATAACAACATATAACATATGTTATCAAGATAATTCGAAATCAAAATGGATATTAAAATGTAACATGTAACAAACTAATATAGGTATCTTATGCTGGGGATGGGCACATGTTTCGGTCGAAACGTCCGAATTATTTTTGTACTTACGATTGCATATATATATATATATATATATATATATATATCGCAATCTATGAATTTATAAGCCCAATAAATAGATTACGTAATTAAATTTTATAAAGAAGGATTTGTGGAAAATTCGTGTCCATCGCGGGATTTTGAACCCAAAATCCCCATATATGTAAGTGAATATCTATTCCGTGTTCTCAAAATGTCCACATTGATTTAATCTCTTTGGTATATTTAACATCGTTATTCCATTAATTACCAGAAGATTATTAAAATCTTCAACATGAAAGAACGGCAGCAAATATAAGTGGGTTTCAGAATGATAATAGATAATTAAATCGTTAATACTATTCGAAAATATCTATGTACGTATGTTCTTACCAGAATCCAGAATTTGATGGTTCCATATACAGGCGGTTGTCTGAGCTGCAGCTCTAGCCTCTTTAGATGAAATCGCTTAAAGTTCTGTTCTTTTCTCTTTACTTCATCCCAGTTAACCAGGTCGTTCTCGTAGGTGTAACCGTAGAACAAATTGTGCTTTGTAGTACAATAATGACCTACGAGAACTAAAGCAAAGGAAAGTAATACACTTACAGTCAAAAGTTTCATGACAATAATCACGAACTCAAAAAATACAAACATATTTTCGTATTGAATACTGCGTTGCACTATATTCAATGCAAAATTTGCAAGTAATATTTCTATGGTTTTTACTTATAATGAAAACTTCGACATTGTTGAAATTTTTAGTTTCTATAGATACTGTTCATTATTGTAATGTTTCATTATTTGAATAATGTTCAACGTTCATTGATTTTGCTTTTATTTTCTCTATGTTCACAAAACAATGTTCTATCGATGTATTTTTCATCACCAGAAAAAGAAAAAAGTCAACAGTTTTGGAACTAATTACATTGACATTCGTTTCATACCCAAAATGATTACATTGTATGAATAGTATGAATTACTAACATAATCAGTAACCTCCATTAAAATGCCTATAGTCTATTTGAGAATGACTGGCAGTAATAAATCATTCTGTCAAAGACATTCCAGTGGCGCGCCAATAATTGTTTGCACAGGGATAGTCGAAATGTCTAAATTCGGTAGAGAACTATAGTTTTAGGTCTAAGTTGTTTTTCAGGGTCAGGTAAAGTCATTTAAATAATTAAGATGAAACTACCTGAATAGAACAGTGGCTATCGTCAAAAAATATTGATTTTGAGATGGGAATTGTCAAAACTGAGCTTTTGGCTATAGCTAAATTACATAGACATAAATTTATTCATCATGTTATTGATGATATGGCAGCGAATCGCGGTATTACTGTCCTTCGTTTACCGCCCTATCACTGCGAGCTCAATCCAATTGAATTAGTTTGGGCTCAAGTTAAAGGTGAAGTAGCGCGAAACAACACCACTTTTAAATTGGACAATGTGAAAAAACTTTTTATGGATGCATTAAAACATGTGACTGCCGATGATTGGAAAAACTGTATTCAACATGTCATAAAGGAAGAAGACCAAATGTGCAAACTTGACCATCTGATAGACGAAACGATCGAGCCATTTTAATTTCAGTAGGACAAGATTCAGAATCAGATTCTGATTTTTAATAATTTATGTATAAATATATAAGTATATATAATGTAATATGTATATTTAATAGAAATATGACAGGTACTAATATCTTGACAACACACATGAAATAAGTATAAATTTTAGTATGTAACAAATAAAAATGTAAATATTGAATGTATGTATGTAAATATTAAATGTATGCAATATAATAATAATGACTGAGAAAGTTATATTTAAATATTAAAAACTTTTATTTTTAGTAAATGTATAAACAGATCACTCTACAAATCCTATCTACGTCTATGACACAGTCCGACGGGGATTATCGGACGGCATTTCTATTGTTCGACAAGTAAGTTTCGTTCCAGGTACAAAGCGTGCGGCTTATTTTGACCATCCTAGTGTAGTTACAACTGATTTTTCTAGTAGTTTTATTTGCCGCATTGCTGGCAAAAATCCAATACTACTCTTGCAAATAATGATTTATTACTGCCAGTCATTCTCAAATAGACTATAGGCGATCATTTAAGGCCAATATTTTAAATTTTTGCCATATTTACATTTGTCGTTGTGGTTGGTTTGTTGGGACACCCTGCTCGTTTGTCATCCTCCAAGTTTTTATGGTAAACGTTTATAGTACCATTCATAAACCTTTGGTTTTTTCGGAGTGGTACAATATATATTATATATTCTACATCAATTGCATTCTATAAAAATGAGATCTTGTCTTCATATTCAAATTAGAATACATTGGTCTTGTTTATTTACAATTCATACGTTATATGTATCTTGTAATACCATTACATAAAAACTACACCTTTTCATATTACAAGATTAACATAATTTGATATTATGTTATGAAAAAATTCGTGCTAAATCGGGTCCGTTAATTCATTATTTATTTTGCTTGAATATTATTTGCCAAATAGATTGTTTTTATAATTTTATAAGATATTTGTCTATAGTTCAACAGATGTATTGCATCTTTTAATTGTATTTTTTCTAAGTCAATGAAGCACATAAAAACTTACATTCAACTGATTTTTCAGTGATTTATCTTATTAACGAATAAGGAACACGGCATCCGTTCACGAACTTCTTGACATGATCCCTTGTTGTTCGTCTGTTATTGTTATGTGTTGGTTATTTTATTTGTTATTATTTTGGTTGTTAATTTCAGTTGTTTTTCCGCTATTTTTTGTCACCCTTTTTACCTCTCTCTAAGACAGTCCAGACTGCACCAAGGAAACTAGTTGCCAAATTCATATGTTTACTGTACAAGATTTATTAATTTCAGTTATAGCATTTGCGAAAATTATATAAAGAATTCAGAACTTAACGTACCTACAGTATATCTAAACGACAAGGAGCTCGTATTAGTGAAAGCACTTATTAAAGATAGTTTAAATGTAGTAAGTACTAATCTATGTTTTCGGCAACATCATATACAAAATTATATTCCCATTTAAGGACGGAACGCACATTAATCCATTATGTTACCGATAGTTCACTAAAGTAGACCAATGCGAACATTTGGGCTCCCTAGGTTCCTATATCTATACGCTTTTATGTTAAACCCTTTGTGTTAAGTTAGATAAAGTGATCAAACTCAACTCAGATATGTTCATGTAATTTTTGTTGTGAATCAATATCATCAGTAAGTTACAATTAAACTGTTATGACTGTGGCAAAACCCTCCCTAGTTTTGAAGGTTAATTTAAAAAATCTGATGTGGCCAGCACATTACCTTCCGTCAATATCATGTATTTTGCACAAATCCCTTACCAAAAGTTTCTTGGAAAAGATTCTTTATATCCAGTAACACTGTAATACGGACATAACTATTTTCTACAAATTCTATACTGAAAATTCCTTGGTTAAGATTCTATGCACCCCATAAAAATATAACACAGACATATACAATGTAAATTGCACTTGACGCTGACATCTGCCATTTAGATTTTCACCTCCCGCTACCCTTGGTAAGGGAGGTATAGGGATCGTGCTAAAAATCTCATATCGAGATTTTAGTAAATGACCACGTTTTAAGTTCCCTAGAATCCATTTTTAACATTTTTACGATGATGTCTGTATGTGTGTATGTGTGTATGAGTGTGTGTATGTGTGTATGTGTGTATGTATGTGTGTATGTGTAGGGATTTTGTCTTCACTCTAACTCAAATACTATCATTCAGAAAATTCTGAAACCTTGTATTTCCATCCCATTCGAATATGAATAGAAGCCATTAGATTTTGGTGTAAATCGGATAACCGGAAATGACACTTTACCTGAAGCTCATAATGGTTTTTCTTCAAAAAATACCATTAAATGCCATTTTTTCGCATTTTATGTCTTATGAAAATTAAAGATTATTGAATTTTCTACTGGAATACATTAATACTTTTTCTATATAATTTACACATAAATTTAAAAATAATTTTTTTTATTAGTCGCGAAGCCTAAGACACAATAATTCGTTTGTTACACAGTTCATATTTCAAATGAATGTAACTGACAGTTAATGTCACTGTCAAGAAACTAATCACTTCAAATTAATAATAGTGACATTTTAAAAAGAAAATAGTAAATAAAGCAATAGTTTTCTGCAATGGAACAGTTTGCAGCGGTAGTAAATACGTAAGTATGTATTTAAATTAATAAAAATTCAATAGCGGGAGGTTTTGTGTTGGCCACATCAGATTTTTTTAATATATCGCCAGTTTCCCTGATTATAGCACGCTGACTGATTTATGAAAATTAATTTCTTTAAAAATCTTTAACTCTATATCTATTGAATATGAAAGAAAATGTGTAATCAAACCATATAGACAATCAAATGTGCTTATTATAACATAAAATATCAAAAAAATACTTATTTAATTGTGTTTTCCCATAAAAACTGTTTAGTACTGCAAATAAAGGTACCTTCGGTTGGTCAAATATAACCAAAATCTAATCAGCTCTTCATATGGGTGTAAAGAAGAGAAATATAAAAGAATTATAATTTTTATAATTGTAGAGTTGGAGTTATCGTCGGAGAAATTTCTGTCATACACACACCCACACACAGACACACACACACACGTACATACACAGACACACACACACACAGAACACACACACACACACACACACACACACACACACAGAGAGAGAGAGAGAGAGACATCACCGTAAAATTAGTAAAATCGTATACTATGAACCCTAAAACGTGCTTATCCATTAAAAACTCACCACCGAAGATAACTAATATATGGCAGAGAAGAACTAAAGAGCAGTTAATGTAAACACCAAATGCATGGCGAACCAGTGCTGTAGTAACTATCATTTAAAAATCTCTGTTATGGCTAGCTCAGTGCCTCTCACCATTTCCGTTTCGTTACATAATTATTGAATTTAACATTCCTTGTATACACAAATTATTCTAATTATATCTTTTCTTTCATTCAATAAGGAATTTTGTCAAACTCTTCTAAAATGTTCAAGATGGTTCCAGTTCAGTAGAGGGTATTTCTTAAGGATATATGTATTATTATACCTAGGCACCTATAATTGTAAATATTTAATTAACAATTCAATAAGAAATATTAAGTGTGCGTCTCAGAAAAAGCTTTCAGTAATGTCAGCAAAACCGTTGATTTTTTACACTGACTTTTATATGGCAATTATAAACATATGAATTTGACAACTAGTTTCCTTGGTGTAGACTGGACTCTCTTACTGAGAGGTAGAAAGGGTGACAAACAGTAGCACAAATTTATAGAGTTATAAAGTACAACTGAAATTAACAACCAAAATAGTAACAAATAAAATAACCAACACATAACAACAACAGACGGACAACAAGGGTTCATGTCATAAAATAATACCAAATTATATTAAACTTGTGTACTTTTTATGTAATGGTATTACAAGATACATATAACGTATGAATTGTAAATAAACAAGACCAATGTATTCTAAGATGAATATGAAGACAAGATCTCATTTTTAAAGATTGCAATTGATGTAGAATATATAATATATATTGTACCACTCGAAAGAAACCAAAGGTTTATGAATGGTACTACAAACGATTCCCATAAAAACGTGGAGGATGACAAAAGAGCCGGGTGTCCCAACACACCAACTACAACGACAAATGAAAATATGGCAAAAATTTAAAATATTGGCCTTAATGAACGCCGAGGCACTTAATGGAGGTTGCTGATTATCTTAGTTATTCATGCTATTCATACATTGTAATTTTTATCATTTTGGGTATGAAACGAATGTCAATGTAATTAGTACCAAAACTGTTGACTTTTTTCTTTTTCTGGTGATGAAAAAGACATCGATAGAACATTGTTATGTGAACATAGAGGAAATAAAAGCAAAGTCAATGAACGTTGAACATTATTCAAATAATGAAACATTACAATAATGAACAGTATCTATAGAAACTAAAAATTTCAACAATGTCGAAGTTTTCATTATAAGTAAAAACCATAGAAATATTACTTGCAAATTTTGCATTGAATATAGTGCAACGCAGTATTCAATACGAAAATATGTTTGCATTTTTTGAGTTCGTGATTATTGTCATGAAACTTTTGACTGTAAGTGTATTATTTTCCTTTGCTTTAGTTCTCGTAGGTCATTATTGTACTACAAAGCACAATTTGTTCTACGGTTACACCTACGAGCATGGGCGTCATTTCAGCTTTCTAACTGGGGTGGCAAAACCTACAGGGGGTCTGGGAGATATGGAATACCTCCCAAACCCCAGATGAAAGGGAGTCCGGGGATCCTTCCTCGGAAAATTTTTAAAAACTGGTTTTAAATTTGATAGTTTCTGAAGCATTTTCAGACTATTTCTAAGTTTATAATTTACAAGTTTTCAAAACATAAGCTATCTTTTTGAGCTAACCTAAGCGTGATTAATAGAGAATCGATAAAGTTAAAAAAAATCCCTGTTGTAGACTTGTATTTTTCAATTAGGTAGTCGTAAATTATTGAGACTTTTACTTAAAAATTCTGGGGTGTCAAAATACTGGGCTCGACAATTCTGGGGTGGCAACTGCCACCCCTTGCCATCCCCGAATTACGCCTATGCCTACGAGAACGACCTGGTTAACTGGGATGAAGTAAAGAGAAAAGAACAGAACTTTAAGCGATTTCATCTAAAGAGGCTAGAGCTGCAGCTCAGACAACCGCCTGTATATGGAACCATCAAATTCTGGATTCTGGTAAGAACATACGTACATAGATATTTTCGAATAGTATTAACGATTTAATTATCTATTATCATTCTGAAACCCACTTATATTTGCTGCCGTTCTTTCATGTTGAAGATTTTAATAATCTTCTGGTAATTAATGGAATAACGATGTTAAATATACCAAAGAGACTAAATCAATGTATATGTATATATATGATATATGCAATCGTAAGTACAAAAATAATTTGGACGTTTCGACCGAAACATGTGCCCATCCCCAGCATAAGATACGTATATTAGTTTGTTACATGTTACATTTTAATATGAATTTTGATTTCGAATTATCTTGATAACATATGTTCTTACTGAAGGTAAAAAACTTTTAGAGGAAAATGCAATGTAGGATCTTCAAAAGCTTTGATACATAAATAGATTACATAAAAAAATCTCTAGTTCCCACATTTCTACAAATTATAAAATTTAATGTATAGAGAGGCAAAATAAATTGTCGACAGCATCACTTTAAATACTATCTCAAATTAGGAAAGATATTCCCTGATTAATTTTTTTTGGGATCTTTTTGATTACTTGATTGGGATTGATGATGATAGATAACGATATATCTGTATTTCAATCAACTTTATTATCAAACCCACTAATTATTTTTTTGTATCTTTTAGAATGAGATGGACAAAGCTCAAAATTGTTGGATACTAGAATATCCACCCATCCTCGAAGAAAATCCTTCTACTTCTATGGGAGATTTACCCACCCACAGGGATGATCTAAGTACTCTCAGGGAAGATATATCCACACCCAGGGAAGTCCAACTCACCCCAAGGGAAGATATATTCACCCCCAGAGAAAATCCATCTACCCCTCGGGTAGTTTCAACCACTCCCATGGAAGATCCACCCATCCGCAAGTATTTGGAGACCGATTTCTAAAATATCGAATTTCAAAATTTACAAGAATAATTTGGCCCATCCTTTTAATTTTTATTACATGTTCATGCGTGGTTAAGACCGTCCACTGGAAATCATCAAAATTTATGTCATAATAATAATAATAATAATAATAATAATAATAATAATAATAATAATAATAACAATATCGCAAGGAAGTACGCAATCATCGCAATATTTGAAATCGTTGCTAACAAGAAAATATTATTTAACTAATATTTTAATCTTTATATAGAAAAATATGTTTAGCTCAACTAGTTTATTAATTATGAATAGTGCAACAAAAACTTTAAATGTGTAAAGTGCGGTTGAAAATCGGACGGCAGCAAGACACTCAATATCTTACTGAGACCATCCAGTTCTGCTGTACTATTACGCATTGACCCCGAGTCTTACCCTGAAGCCCATCCACTTGAAGGCGAAAATATAGTAGGCCATGGTACGTCCAGTAGTCCTGATGTGTTCTAGGACTGACTTGGTAGGGCCGCGTTATAAACACGTATGTGTTCGAAGAGTTATGGACGTGGCCATTGCCGAGTTATTTTACCTCATTGTGGGCGGACAACGGGGAAGTCTCATCAACGGTACCTCTGGAGGAAGGCGAGCACGATAGTGAACCTGCCTCTGCGGGCATTAAATCTAACTATAGAAATAGATAATATACCTATAATATAATAAGAAATAGAGTAAACGCTACATACTTTATTTAGAAGCCTAAATAAACGCGTACTTCTTAAGGGTGCGAAGTATTGGTCGGCGAAAGAAAAACATTACATGTAACTTACGATGAATAATAGAATGTTCCGGTGGTGCCTTAGTTTTACATGGCTTAACCTTGCTAGAAATAAAATGTATGGACGCAGGAATATACGTAAAAAAGAAAAACGAAACAGAAATAAAGAAAACATGAAGCGCAAATTTGTAGTCTTAAAACAATTAACAATAATATTATTATTATTGGGCCAAAATTCTGTTTATTCTTATTTTGATATATGAAATAAATTTTTAAAGCAACTTGTATCTAGTTATTATTATTTATTTTACGGTTTGATTTTGAATAGTGATTGCGCCTGAGAGCAGATAGTTGACACTGATAACAATGGAGGTGTAATACATAAATATCTATTTTAATTCGGTCAATAATGTCACACTTAGTTACCATAGTTACGAATAACGGAATATGGAATTATCAATCATTTCTTGGGCCTCTAAAGCGAATCACTATTTTTGGAGCGGAATAGACTTTTTTCTTTTCCTGGTGATGAAAAAGACATCGATGGAACATTATTTTGCGACCATAGAGGAGATAAAAACAAAGTCAATGAACGTTGAACATTATGCAAATAATGAAACATTTCAATAATGAACAGTATCTATAATAACTAAAAATTTCAACAATGTTGAAAATTTCATTATAAGTAAAAACCATAGAAATATTACTTGCAAATTTTGCATTGAGTATAGTGCAACGAAATTTTCAATATGAAAATTTATTTGCATTTTTTGAGTTCATGATTATTGTCATGAAACTTTGGACTAAAGTGTATTACTTTCCTTTGCTTTAGTTCTCGTGGGTCATTATTTTAAATACAAAGCACAATTTGTTCTACGGTTTAACCTACGAGAACGACCTGTTTAACTTGGATGAAGTAAAGAGAAAAAAGCCCAACTTTATCATTTCATCATATCATTTCAAATTAATAATAGTATCGTTTTAAAAAGAAAATAGTAATAGTAAATAATACTTTATATTTATATTATACGAATGTTAAGGAATATAATTTCCAGCATCAATAAATATGTAGATATGTTTTTAAATTATTAACAACACTCGGTTTAATTTCACAAGAAAAGTATATTTTTACTTTATTGTACAATTTCGCCAGTTACGGCATCATCAGAAGTACTAGCGGGAGGCATAGTGCTGGCCACAACATGTATGAATGATTTTGGGAGTTACTGTACACGCTAAAGGCATTATAAACTCATTTTTAAAACTAATAACTTTTTCATACTCTCAAACTCTCATGGCAAGTTAGGAAGAAACATTAATTTAGAAAATCTATTTTGCTAAAAATTCGTCGACAAAATGCTCGTAATTTATTTAAATCTATTTGGAATTGCTATCGCCGTTGCTATCGATTGCTTGTTAATGATAATAGCGACAGTTTTTGTGTTGTTTGTCATTTGCATAAATTAATTAAATTTTACCGTTTACTTAAAGTATGATAAAATTTTCCAGCAATTTGAAATGTACTATTATTAGTTTTCATTCTCCTTTTTCGCCATAATATTAAAAGCTAATACGGAGAATTAATTAAATATTGTGAAATAGATTTTCTTGGAAAGGTTATTTTCATTTTGTATACTATGTTGAACATCTATAATTATCTACATTGACACATCGTCTGCTTAAAATACTTTAATGATGTATTGACTACTTATTTGTAAATATTAATTTTCTTTATGATGAGAAAAATGTAAATTACTGACATCAAACAGTTTTTTGTGCCTCTGTCCGATATAATAATCGTCTAGACTCCAGACGTACTTTTTTGCCAGCCTTTTTAACTCTCGCTAAGAGAGGTATTGGATTCATGCTAAAATTCGCATATCCAGATTTTATTGAATAAGCACGATTTTAAAATGATGTCTGTGCGTGTGTGCGTGTGTGTGTGTGTGTGTGTGTGTGTGTGTGTGTGTGTGTGTGTGTGTGTGTGTGTTTGTGGATGTGTGTATGTGTGTATGTATGTCTGGATGTTGTAGGGACGATTCCTCAAAAACTATAAGACTTAAAAAATATTTAACTTCAGTTTCTTTAATCTGACATTCCTGGGAAGAGCTGAAAAGGTTTTGGTAACAATTGAACAACCGGAAGTAGTAGTTTCTTAGAAAAATACTTCTAAATATAATTTTTTGGGAGTTTAAATTAAATTATGTAATTAAATATTGAAGAACATAAAATTCTCTATCTAATACACTTAAAATTTATATTATATCTTGTATAGATTTAAAGATAAAGACACTATAATTTATAGAGTAAACAAATCGCAGAGGCTAAGGCACTAAGGAAACCAGTTGACAAATTCCATTGTTTATAACATAGTTTGTAAATGACATTGTCAAATATCAACAGTTTTAGTGACATTCAAATAGGATTTTCTGGGAAGTATATTTAATCTTTCTTATTGTTTTATCAATTAAATATTTGAAATTATAGGAAAAATGTGTGGTAAAATGCATATATCCATCAGAAATACCGCCAATCTGGTTAATGAATTGGAAGAATCTCAGACATTTAGAAACTTCCTCATACAATGAAAAATAGATATAATTAGAATTATATGTGTGCAGAAGACATGTTAAATACAATAAAAAACAATATTTGAGTAAAGTTCTGTAATTTTTTGTTATAAAACGACGGTTCGAAAGCGAAGTGCAATACAATACTTATATAGCCTAATATGGAAATGGCGAGAGGTCTTGTGCTGGCCACAACAGATTTTTTTTTACAAGTATTAATACTAAATTGTTAATTGTATTTTAAATGAACACATTTTAAGCTAAATATAAGTAATTATATTTGACCTTGAAATACAAAATCAATAAAAAATATTTGCTGATGTGATGGGCGCCACGTAATTTTTGCTGATAATTACGAAACGGAATATTAAAAAAATACATAGGTACTGTGGATTCTGTCTCTATAATAAAACTCAAAGCTTTCAAGAAAAAAATTTCATATATAAAGAATTATATAAAAAATTAAATGACAAATTAGAAATGACATTTGCAAAAATGCACTGCAATGCAATGAGCCCGTAACCCGATAGACTTCTTATTGTAGACCAACTATGGACACAAGGCTAATTATAGCCAGTTAATTTCGGGGCACGAACAATCTGCAACAGACAAAGTAATACAAATATAATTATAAATGTGTAGTTCGATCTGAGTATTTTAAATGCGTATTAGAAAACCAATAGAACACCAATTACTCCCTACCAAAAGCTTCTTGCAACCATAGTAACGAACTTGTAAGATTATTTTTCTACAAGCGTCATAAAAATGGCACCTTTTGTGACTTGATTCACAAGGTAGAAATGAAATAAATAAATATCTATAGCAACTATATAAAATGAGCGAATAAGAAGTAACTTGTAAAATAGAAACCTGTCATGTCGCCCCATGATGCACTATACTATACACTAGATAACCTAAGAATAAAGCTCTGAAAACCTCCAAAAGTTGTCAAATTTAAATTGATAGTCTACAAATTGAAATATAAACAGTTTATATTTAACGAAATAACATATTATAAAATAGCAGACTTAATTAAAGTGATAAGAGAAGTTCATATTGTTTTCAGCGATTCCTCGACATATCATATCGTTCAGCAGTATTGTTGAACTTCCATCCAATTGAACAACTTCAAGGGCCGTACATGGCAATACTTCAAATTCTGATATAATTGCACATAAGAAGAATATAAAATTGCATAGTTTTTATTTAAACGTCAAAACGTGAAAATTTTCACTTGAATGTTTATAACAAAAAGTAAACAAATACGAAAGTATCCATAGCAATAAGAAAAATATATATGTACTAGCTGTACCCGTTGCAAATATTTGCAACAAACAATATGGGTAACGTCATTAAATTATAAATTTTCTGTACTTATATTCAATGTTTGGTACTCTTCTACACTTTTTTAACTACCGCTGCTTTGCTGGCACATAGAAATAGGGAGATTACTTGACGCATCACTGATATGTAAATTATTTAGGGTCGGTTTGTTAATGCAAAGTTAAAAGTAAAGTAATGGTAACTGTTAGTTAGGTAAATTAAATGATTGATTGACTGTTTATAAATATAAAGTTATAGGCTATCTACCAGTTTATAAACTTATAGTTAACTGTAAATTGGGAACTGAAACTGTTTTGACAGATAAGAAATACAGGTCTTGCAACATAGGCCCAGGATAGATTTTATTGCTAGGTAATTATGTGATGAGAAACTTTGGATATTATTGTACATATTTTACAACAAACTACAGCAATGTTAAATTGTTTAACAGATAAACATACGTATTAAAAATATGCAATTTATATAGAAAAATAATAATAATAAAAATTATATAGGACCAACAGTAGGTATTCATTTAATTGACCAGTTTATGGTTTAAAGGTTTGATGCTAGTGGTAAATTCGACATTTCGTCTGAAATTTTAATTTTTTTTTTTTTTTTTTTGCTGTTATAAATATAAAAGGAGAAAAAGGTAAAACATCTAATATAGAGATTATCCGCATATTCGACGTCTTTCAATGTTATATTTTATTGTTATAAATTATAATTATGAATCAATATTGCAGTCATACTTACATCATTTATTTCCATTTTATAATTTATAAAATTTATTGTCACCAACAAATATTGTTATTGTCGTAATCAATGTGTTTAATTATGATTTCAAGTTCAATTATTGTAGTAATAATTTATTGTACACAAAAATTTTATACATTATTGTAATGTATGAGGAATGAACGTGTTTTTATTTTTCAAATTAACATCTTTATTCAGTTTGAAACAATATGCTTAATCATTGCATATCTATACCTTCTCCTGTATGATTTCACATTAATGAAACTTGATCTCACACAAAGGAAAGCTGAATTCACAGCAACGAAAACTAATTTATTACTCTTGAATACCTATTTTGCAATAATAAATACAGAATTCACAATTTTAAAAACCAATTTCAACTAAATGAAAACAGATTTTACATAGGAACTTAAAATAGGCACCGCCAAGGAAGGGCTAGAAGGGGCAGCAGCCACCTTTGGATAGGAAAAAAAATATAGAGTAAATGTATTGTCTCTAAAATATATGAAAATATTTTTCTGAACTTATAAAATATTAAATAAATAATGAATAGTATTTTTAAGAAACTTAACTTAAGATTAAATTTGATTACAACAATGAAAGAATTTAATTACAACAATGAGAGAGCTTGATTAAAACAATAATGAAACTTGATTACAACAATGATAAAAGTTGATTACAACAATGTGAGCTACGTTAGAAGCGAGAATAAGTAACTCGAGTGTTTGAAATCTGTTTTCGTTTAGTTGTAATTCGTTTTCATTGGTATGAATTTAGTTTTCTTTTACGTGAAATCAGTTTTCGTTAATGTGAAATCATATTGTAAAATGTAGAATTAAGGGGCGTTAAAGAGCGGGAAAATAGAGACATCCAACTCAGTTGTATTTAATACTTTCGTTATTTAAAAACCTGTAATTGTACACCTGTTCTCTTGCCCATTTTTCAATAAATTTTGAAACTTTAGGTTAAAAAAATTATTATATTATAATACAAAATATATATCTTTATAAACTTTGCTCAATATTATTAAATTACTTATATTTATTAAGTTTTGAGAGCAAAAATTTCTTGTGTTTCACTTAAGTTGACATGTTGACATATTTATCTGTCATTTAAGGTTGACTTTTGACTTTTGTATGATAAAAGCTTTGCACGTTTCAGGATATTTACCTGTTAAATTATTTAACTTTGCATTGATAAACCAGCCCCAGCCCTAAATAACACAAAATATTATTCTTGTAGCAATTTTCACAAATTGCATGTATTTTACATCATTCTCTTCATCTGCATGTTGTTCAGTGCTGCCATCTATCGCTTGACAGCGGTACTTTAAGGCCTTATAAAAAAATAGACTGACTTGGTAGGGCCGCGTTATAAACACGTATGTGTTCGAAGAGTTATGGACGTGGCCATTGCCGAGTTATTTTACCTCATTGTGGGCGGACAACGGGGAAGTCTCATCAACGGTACCTCTGGAGGAAGGCGAGCACGATAGTGAACCTGCCTCTGCGGGCATTAAATCTAACTATAGAAATAGATAATATACCTATAATATAATAAGAAATAGAGTAAACGCTACATACTTTATTTAGAAGCCTAAATAAACGCGTACTTCTTAAGGGTGCGAAGTATTGGTCGGCGAAAGAAAAACATTACATGTAACTTACGATGAATAATAGAATGTTCCGGTGGTGCCTTAGTTTTACATGGCTTAACCTTGCTAGAAATAAAATGTATGGACGCAGGAATATACGTAAAAAAGAAAAACGAAACAGAAATAAAGAAAACATGAAGCGCAAATTTGTAGTCTTAAAACAATTAACAATAATATTATTATTATTGGGCCAAAATTCTGTTTATTCTTATTTTGATATATGAAATAAATTTTTAAAGCAACTTGTATCTAGTTATTATTATTTATTTTACGGTTTGATTTTGAATAGTGATTGCGCCTGAGAGCAGATAGTTGACACTGATAACAATGGAGGTGTAATACATAAATATCTATTTTAATTCGGTCAATAATGTCACACTTAGTTACCATAGTTACGAATAACGGAATATGGAATTATCAATCATTTCTTGGGCCTCTAAAGCGAATCACTATTTTTGGAGCGGAATAGACTTTTTTCTTTTCCTGGTGATGAAAAAGACATCGATGGAACATTATTTTGCGACCATAGAGGAGATAAAAACAAAGTCAATGAACGTTGAACATTATGCAAATAATGAAACATTTCAATAATGAACAGTATCTATAATAACTAAAAATTTCAACAATGTTGAAAATTTCATTATAAGTAAAAACCATAGAAATATTACTTGCAAATTTTGCATTGAGTATAGTGCAACGAAATTTTCAATATGAAAATTTATTTGCATTTTTTGAGTTCATGATTATTGTCATGAAACTTTGGACTAAAGTGTATTACTTTCCTTTGCTTTAGTTCTCGTGGGTCATTATTTTAAATACAAAGCACAATTTGTTCTACGGTTTAACCTACGAGAACGACCTGTTTAACTTGGATGAAGTAAAGAGAAAAAAGCCCAACTTTATCATTTCATCATATCATTTCAAATTAATAATAGTATCGTTTTAAAAAGAAAATAGTAATAGTAAATAATACTTTATATTTATATTATACGAATGTTAAGGAATATAATTTCCAGCATCAATAAATATGTAGATATGTTTTTAAATTATTAACAACACTCGGTTTAATTTCACAAGAAAAGTATATTTTTACTTTATTGTACAATTTCGCCAGTTACGGCATCATCAGAAGTACTAGCGGGAGGCATAGTGCTGGCCACAACATGTATGAATGATTTTGGGAGTTACTGTACACGCTAAAGGCATTATAAACTCATTTTTAAAACTAATAACTTTTTCATACTCTCAAACTCTCATGGCAAGTTAGGAAGAAACATTAATTTAGAAAATCTATTTTGCTAAAAATTCGTCGACAAAATGCTCGTAATTTATTTAAATCTATTTGGAATTGCTATCGCCGTTGCTATCGATTGCTTGTTAATGATAATAGCGACAGTTTTTGTGTTGTTTGTCATTTGCATAAATTAATTAAATTTTACCGTTTACTTAAAGTATGATAAAATTTTCCAGCAATTTGAAATGTACTATTATTAGTTTTCATTCTCCTTTTTCGCCATAATATTAAAAGCTAATACGGAGAATTAATTAAATATTGTGAAATAGATTTTCTTGGAAAGGTTATTTTCATTTTGTATACTATGTTGAACATCTATAATTATCTACATTGACACATCGTCTGCTTAAAATACTTTAATGATGTATTGACTACTTATTTGTAAATATTAATTTTCTTTATGATGAGAAAAATGTAAATTACTGACATCAAACAGTTTTTTGTGCCTCTGTCCGATATAATAATCGTCTAGACTCCAGACGTACTTTTTTGCCAGCCTTTTTAACTCTCGCTAAGAGAGGTATTGGATTCATGCTAAAATTCGCATATCCAGATTTTATTGAATAAGCACGATTTTAAAATGATGTCTGTGCGTGTGTGCGTGTGTGTGTGTGTGTGTGTGTGTGTGTGTGTGTGTGTGTGTGTGTGTGTGTTTGTGGATGTGTGTATGTGTGTATGTATGTCTGGATGTTGTAGGGACGATTCCTCAAAAACTATAAGACTTAAAAAATATTTAACTTCAGTTTCTTTAATCTGACATTCCTGGGAAGAGCTGAAAAGGTTTTGGTAACAATTGAACAACCGGAAGTAGTAGTTTCTTAGAAAAATACTTCTAAATATAATTTTTTGGGAGTTTAAATTAAATTATGTAATTAAATATTGAAGAACATAAAATTCTCTATCTAATACACTTAAAATTTATATTATATCTTGTATAGATTTAAAGATAAAGACACTATAATTTATAGAGTAAACAAATCGCAGAGGCTAAGGCACTAAGGAAACCAGTTGACAAATTCCATTGTTTATAACATAGTTTGTAAATGACATTGTCAAATATCAACAGTTTTAGTGACATTCAAATAGGATTTTCTGGGAAGTATATTTAATCTTTCTTATTGTTTTATCAATTAAATATTTGAAATTATAGGAAAAATGTGTGGTAAAATGCATATATCCATCAGAAATACCGCCAATCTGGTTAATGAATTGGAAGAATCTCAGACATTTAGAAACTTCCTCATACAATGAAAAATAGATATAATTAGAATTATATGTGTGCAGAAGACATGTTAAATACAATAAAAAACAATATTTGAGTAAAGTTCTGTAATTTTTTGTTATAAAACGACGGTTCGAAAGCGAAGTGCAATACAATACTTATATAGCCTAATATGGAAATGGCGAGAGGTCTTGTGCTGGCCACAACAGATTTTTTTTTACAAGTATTAATACTAAATTGTTAATTGTATTTTAAATGAACACATTTTAAGCTAAATATAAGTAATTATATTTGACCTTGAAATACAAAATCAATAAAAAATATTTGCTGATGTGATGGGCGCCACGTAATTTTTGCTGATAATTACGAAACGGAATATTAAAAAAATACATAGGTACTGTGGATTCTGTCTCTATAATAAAACTCAAAGCTTTCAAGAAAAAAATTTCATATATAAAGAATTATATAAAAAATTAAATGACAAATTAGAAATGACATTTGCAAAAATGCACTGCAATGCAATGAGCCCGTAACCCGATAGACTTCTTATTGTAGACCAACTATGGACACAAGGCTAATTATAGCCAGTTAATTTCGGGGCACGAACAATCTGCAACAGACAAAGTAATACAAATATAATTATAAATGTGTAGTTCGATCTGAGTATTTTAAATGCGTATTAGAAAACCAATAGAACACCAATTACTCCCTACCAAAAGCTTCTTGCAACCATAGTAACGAACTTGTAAGATTATTTTTCTACAAGCGTCATAAAAATGGCACCTTTTGTGACTTGATTCACAAGGTAGAAATGAAATAAATAAATATCTATAGCAACTATATAAAATGAGCGAATAAGAAGTAACTTGTAAAATAGAAACCTGTCATGTCGCCCCATGATGCACTATACTATACACTAGATAACCTAAGAATAAAGCTCTGAAAACCTCCAAAAGTTGTCAAATTTAAATTGATAGTCTACAAATTGAAATATAAACAGTTTATATTTAACGAAATAACATATTATAAAATAGCAGACTTAATTAAAGTGATAAGAGAAGTTCATATTGTTTTCAGCGATTCCTCGACATATCATATCGTTCAGCAGTATTGTTGAACTTCCATCCAATTGAACAACTTCAAGGGCCGTACATGGCAATACTTCAAATTCTGATATAATTGCACATAAGAAGAATATAAAATTGCATAGTTTTTATTTAAACGTCAAAACGTGAAAATTTTCACTTGAATGTTTATAACAAAAAGTAAACAAATACGAAAGTATCCATAGCAATAAGAAAAATATATATGTACTAGCTGTACCCGTTGCAAATATTTGCAACAAACAATATGGGTAACGTCATTAAATTATAAATTTTCTGTACTTATATTCAATGTTTGGTACTCTTCTACACTTTTTTAACTACCGCTGCTTTGCTGGCACATAGAAATAGGGAGATTACTTGACGCATCACTGATATGTAAATTATTTAGGGTCGGTTTGTTAATGCAAAGTTAAAAGTAAAGTAATGGTAACTGTTAGTTAGGTAAATTAAATGATTGATTGACTGTTTATAAATATAAAGTTATAGGCTATCTACCAGTTTATAAACTTATAGTTAACTGTAAATTGGGAACTGAAACTGTTTTGACAGATAAGAAATACAGGTCTTGCAACATAGGCCCAGGATAGATTTTATTGCTAGGTAATTATGTGATGAGAAACTTTGGATATTATTGTACATATTTTACAACAAACTACAGCAATGTTAAATTGTTTAACAGATAAACATACGTATTAAAAATATGCAATTTATATAGAAAAATAATAATAATAAAAATTATATAGGACCAACAGTAGGTATTCATTTAATTGACCAGTTTATGGTTTAAAGGTTTGATGCTAGTGGTAAATTCGACATTTCGTCTGAAATTTTAATTTTTTTTTTTTTTTTTTTGCTGTTATAAATATAAAAGGAGAAAAAGGTAAAACATCTAATATAGAGATTATCCGCATATTCGACGTCTTTCAATGTTATATTTTATTGTTATAAATTATAATTATGAATCAATATTGCAGTCATACTTACATCATTTATTTCCATTTTATAATTTATAAAATTTATTGTCACCAACAAATATTGTTATTGTCGTAATCAATGTGTTTAATTATGATTTCAAGTTCAATTATTGTAGTAATAATTTATTGTACACAAAAATTTTATACATTATTGTAATGTATGAGGAATGAACGTGTTTTTATTTTTCAAATTAACATCTTTATTCAGTTTGAAACAATATGCTTAATCATTGCATATCTATACCTTCTCCTGTATGATTTCACATTAATGAAACTTGATCTCACACAAAGGAAAGCTGAATTCACAGCAACGAAAACTAATTTATTACTCTTGAATACCTATTTTGCAATAATAAATACAGAATTCACAATTTTAAAAACCAATTTCAACTAAATGAAAACAGATTTTACATAGGAACTTAAAATAGGCACCGCCAAGGAAGGGCTAGAAGGGGCAGCAGCCACCTTTGGATAGGAAAAAAAATATAGAGTAAATGTATTGTCTCTAAAATATATGAAAATATTTTTCTGAACTTATAAAATATTAAATAAATAATGAATAGTATTTTTAAGAAACTTAACTTAAGATTAAATTTGATTACAACAATGAAAGAATTTAATTACAACAATGAGAGAGCTTGATTAAAACAATAATGAAACTTGATTACAACAATGATAAAAGTTGATTACAACAATGTGAGCTACGTTAGAAGCGAGAATAAGTAACTCGAGTGTTTGAAATCTGTTTTCGTTTAGTTGTAATTCGTTTTCATTGGTATGAATTTAGTTTTCTTTTACGTGAAATCAGTTTTCGTTAATGTGAAATCATATTGTAAAATGTAGAATTAAGGGGCGTTAAAGAGCGGGAAAATAGAGACATCCAACTCAGTTGTATTTAATACTTTCGTTATTTAAAAACCTGTAATTGTACACCTGTTCTCTTGCCCATTTTTCAATAAATTTTGAAACTTTAGGTTAAAAAAATTATTATATTATAATACAAAATATATATCTTTATAAACTTTGCTCAATATTATTAAATTACTTATATTTATTAAGTTTTGAGAGCAAAAATTTCTTGTGTTTCACTTAAGTTGACATGTTGACATATTTATCTGTCATTTAAGGTTGACTTTTGACTTTTGTATGATAAAAGCTTTGCACGTTTCAGGATATTTACCTGTTAAATTATTTAACTTTGCATTGATAAACCAGCCCCAGCCCTAAATAACACAAAATATTATTCTTGTAGCAATTTTCACAAATTGCATGTATTTTACATCATTCTCTTCATCTGCATGTTGTTCAGTGCTGCCATCTATCGCTTGACAGCGGTACTTTAAGGCCTTATAAAAAAATAGACGGAATCGAAAATCTTAACATTTTAGATTTTTGTGCACATCTATATGCTAATAGCTTTCATTTAAAAAAAGAATCATCAAAATCGGTTCGGTAGAAGTCCATAACTAAGGCCCCAAAGAAAAACCTTATTTTTTTACTTCCTTGTACGAAGTAAAGAAAGTATTGTAATTGCGAAAAAATTCGGTTTCCAGATTTCAACGGAAATATCCATTTTGACCATCCCTGAATCCATTTTGACTAATTTCGTCGTGACGTCTGTATGTACGTACGTATGTACGTACGTATCTCGCATAACTGAAAAACGGGAAGCCGTGGAAAGTTAAAATTTTGTATTTAGGACTGTTATAACATCTAGTTGTGCACCTCCCTTTTTGGTCATTGCATAACTTTCAGAAGTGGTATTTTACTTGAAGCCCATAATAGATTTTAATGGAAAACTATATTATACTATAATCCAAAACTTTTCAAATTTGGTATATAATACTTTTATATCAATGGGAATAACATAATAGATTTTAGTTAAATTAGTATACCCGGAAGTGGTACTTTACTTGAAGCCTATAGTAGATTTTAATGAAAAACTATATTAAAATATAATCCAAAACTTTTCAAATTTGGTATATAATACTTTTATATCAATGGAAATAACATAATAGACTTTAGTTAAAATAGTCTAACCGGAAGTGATACTTTACTTGAAGCTATTATCTGTTTTTCTTGAAGAAAATGGTGTTATTTTGTAATTAACAATAAATGCTTCAAATAAAAGTTTTAGAGAATTGAATTTTGCGTCGAAAACTTCAAGTATGATTAAATTAGTTCTTTGTATAAGCGAGATATGTAAATTTAAACATTATGTACTTTTTGGTTTCTGTAATTAAGTTTGCTATGAATTAGGACAAGAAATAACAAAAAAATAGAAAATTTAATATCAATGTCAAATTATGTCAAATACGTGCAATTTTATGATTGGGTGTGTTATTATACATATTTTAATTATTAACAATAGCTATTTGTGTATTAAGAGCGCAAAATGCGACATTGTTGACTGAGAGGTTGTTGCCGCGCGACGAAGGATTCTCTTGAAATCGACAATGTCCATTTGCGCTCGAAACACACACAAGATTTTTTCTACAGTCGGCACAATGGGGTCCTCCACCATATCAAAAAATAATAAAATGTACACTTTATACTTACAGTACTGCTCAATAAATAACGATTGGCTAATACAAAAGATACGGTTTAAACTTAAAAAGGCTTTTTTAAATGATTATATCGTTACATTAGCCATCTATTCCATAAAAAAAAAACCAAAATTAGAGCGTGGAAGCAAGGATTTGTGATGATTTGATGAGTTTTTGTAGCAAAATGTGTGGTTAGTTGTCACGCCTGTCACACTGAAAAAATTAACAAATATTTCAAGGAATTTGTGATTATATAGACATGTATGTGCATTGACTGACTTCTCGCAATTATTTAAGTAACGAAATAACTAATAACTTTATTGTAATCAAAATAAATAGTTAACTAGAGATCAGATGTCAGTACGACTCGCAACTATCCTACCGCCATCTGTGTACAATCATTCCTATTACTAAACATAACTGTTCACACAATTTATTTTATATTTAATTTTATTTTATCGTTATTTTCCATTCTTCTTGAGTTTTTATTCAATCTAATCTAAGCATTTTATACTTTCGTTTTTGTAAATGAATGCCCTATTTCATTTTCACAGCAGTGTGGCATTTTGTTAGGTTATGTTAAATACTGACAGAACATATGTCAAATTGACTTGTGAACGTGATAAATATGTAATTACAGTGCCATTAGTTCCTAACTAAACATTTTCATTAAGAATGTAGACAAGTGACATTTCTCAACATTGCATACTTAGAAATTTGGACAGCGAGCGTTTTTTCTACTTTGTCGCGCATGAGCGGCAAAGTGACATTTTGCGTTGAAAAAAGAGAGCGCAAATGGCTACTTTCTATAGTGACTGTAGAAAAAATATGTATAGTGTAACAGGCGTACAAGGAAGTCATGTGGTGTCCACATCAGATATTTATATATATATATATATATATATATATATATATATATATATATATATATATAGATATAGTAAATAACACAATAATAATTATAATAGGTAAGTAATCTAATATAGTGAGTGATTAACATACTTGGAATATACTAATCAGAGTTTGTTTCCAACGTATATGGTGACTGATAACAATTATAATAAGAATAACAACAGATAATACATAATATAAACATAATGGGTGGAATTCAGTGGGTTGTATTAAGGTCTGTATTAAATCTTGTATTAAGTATATGGCAACATTGTAATATTTTCCACATGTATCAATGAGATTCAATTGTGATTTAGAAATTTTACCACAGGGAAAAGTTATACAGATATCCTTTAGTCAAATGAGGAAGTATTATTGTAAATGGAAGGTGTAAAAGGAAACTCATTATTGCAAAATTAGGTTAGAAATATGTCAAATTTTATGTATCATATGTTTCATACCTGAATGTTAATGAATTTTAAAATATCTCAACCCCCGTTTTGATCAGTTTTGACATTTGTCCTTTTTTTCTTACTTCTGTTAATAATATTTTTTTCTTTATTTGATCCTTTGGTCTCTCACTTTTTTCTGACAGGTATTACAAAGTTGCCAAAATATTTTTGACAAAGGACTGTTTTAGCTTAAAACACGCTAATACAACCCACTGAATCTCACCCATTATTTATAACTTAATATGATTAATAAAGAGTAAATAACAAATAATAATACTGAATGTAGGTAAAATTTAATGTAACTTCTCAAATTATACAATTTTATTTAATTCGGAGATTTTTTTACTCGTTTCTGGCAAAACAACATAGTTTAAATATATTAATTGTAAAGTATACAATTTGATTTATTTTATCTATATCGAGGATAGACGAGACATAATTTTTTTAATTTGAAACGAGACGAGACGAGACAATGAATTTTTCGTCTCGTCTCGTCTCGACAGAATCACTAATTTTTAAAGAGATTAACTTTCATAAATCAGTCAGCTGTGCTATAACCAAGGAAACTGGCGATATATTAAAAAAATCTAAATGACAGATGTCAGCGTCAAGTGCAATTTATATTGTATATGTTTGTGTTATAATTTTATTAGGTACATAGAATCTTAACCAAGGAATTTTCGGTATAGAATTTGTAGAAAATAGTTATGTTCGTATTACAGTGTTACTGGATATGTAGAATCTTTCCCAAGAAACTTTTGGTAAGGGATTTGTGCAAAATTGGCGGAAGGTAATGTCATCAGATTTTTTTTAATTAACCTTCAAAACTAGGGAGGGTGTTTTGCCGCAGTCATAATAATATAACAGTTTAATTGTAACTTACTGAAGAGGTTGATTCACAACAAAAATTAAATTATAACCATATCTGAGTTGAGTTTGATCACTTTCTCTAACTTAAGACAAAGGGTTTAACATAAAAGCGTAGATATAGGAACCTAGGGAACCCAAATGTTCGCATTCGCAGTAATACAGGGTGTTATGTAAGTAAGTGTTCAACGCTTAACCCATGGTAGATCTGACCCCAAAGATAGTAAATCTGGCAATAATTTTTGTTTAACATACTTTCTACAAGAACTAGAGGCATTTAAAACTGACCAATCACGTCATAGATCAAAACTTTATAAAAAAGTAAAAATTAATGTGTTCTCTGGAAAAAATGTGATACCTGTCACATATGACATATAAGATCATTGGCGTCGCAACAAATTTCAGATTATGTCTATGTATGACAAAAATTCATTGTACGAACATGATCTTCTGATTGCAAAGCTTGCACGCGATAGTAGTGGTAAGGATGTAAATTTTCTTTTTTAAATAAATTCCAGGATGTAAATGTAGATGTTCAAAAAAAAAAAAGTTTAACGTGAGATTGACAATCATTATTTTTTCCAGAGAACACATTGATTTTTACTTTTTTATAAAGTTTTGAACTATGACGTGATTACTTACATAACACACTGTATAATGGATTAATGTGCGTGCCGTCCTTAAATGGGAATATAATTTTGTATATTATGTTCCCGAAAACATAGATTAGTACTTACTACATTTAAACTATCTAAATTAGTGCTTTCACTAATACGAGCTCCTTGTCGTTTAGATATACTGTACGTTAAGTTCTGAATTCTTTATATAATTTTCGCAAATGCTATAGGTAACTGAAATTAATAAATCTTGTACAGTGAACATATGAATTTGACAACAAGTTTCCTTGGTGTATACTGGACTCTCTTAGCGAGAGGTAAAAAGGGTGACAAAAATATTAGAAATTTATAGAGGAATAGATTTTCAAAGTACAACTGAAATTAACAACCAAAATAATAACAAATAAAATAACCAACACATAACAATAACAGACGAACAACAAGGTTTCATGTCAAGAAGGTCGTGAAAGGATGCCGTGTTCCTTATTCGTTAATAAAGCAAATCACTTTAATGGAGGTTGCTGATTATGTTGGTAATTCATACTATTCATACAATGCAATTTTTACCATTTTGGGCATGAAACGAATGTCAATGTAATTAGTTCCAAAACTGTTAACTTTTTTCCTTTTCCTGGTGATGAAAAAAACAGCGATAGAACATTATTTTGTGACCATAGAGGAAATAAAAGCAAAATCAATGAACGTTGAACGTTATTCAAATAATGAAACATTACAATAATGAACAGTATCTATAGAAACTAAAAATTTGAACAATGTCGAAGCTTTCATTATAAGTAAAATTCTGATGTGGACACCACATGACTTCCTTGTACGCCTGTTAAACTATACCTACATATTTTGTTAATAATTAAAATATGTATTAAAATAGACCCAATCTTAAAATTGAGTATTTGACATTGACATTAAATTCTTTATTTTTTTGTTATTTTTTGTCCTAAAACATAGCAAACTTAATTACAGAAACCAAAAAGTACATAATTTTTAAATTTACATATCTCGCTTATACAAAGATCTAATTTCATCGTACTTGATGTACTCGACGCAGAATTCAATTCCCTAAAACTTTTATTTGATGCATTTATTTCTAAAATCAAAATAACACCATTTTTTCAAGAAAAACTGATAACAGCTTCAAGTAAAGTATCACTTCCGGTTAGACCATATTAACCAAAATCTATTATGTTATTCCCATTGATATAAAAGTATTAGATACCAAATTTTGGTTTATATTTTAATATAGGTAGTTTTTCATTTAAAATCTATTATAGGCTTCAAGTAAAGTACCACTTCCGGGAAGACCATTTTAACTTAAATCTATTATGTATGTTATTCCTATTGAAATAAAATTATTATATACTAAATTTGAAAAGTTTTGGATTATATTTTAATATAGTTTTTCATTAAAATTTATTATAGGCTTCCATTAATGTACCACTTCCGAAAGTTATGTAATGACCAAAAAGGGAGGTGTACAACTAGATGCTATAGCAGTCCTAAATACAAAATTATAACTGTCTACGGCTTCCCGTTTTTCAGTTATGCGAGATACGAACATACGTACGTACAGACGTCACGACGAAATTAGTCAAAATGGATTCAGGGATGGTCAAAATGGATATTTCTGTTGAAATCTGGAAACCGAAATTTTTCGCGATTATCTACAAAACTTCCTTTACTTTGTACAAGGAAGTAAAAACTATAAAAACAATTCAATATTCGAAAATATCTATGTACGTATGTGTCTACCAGAATCCAGAATTTGACGGTTTCATATTCATCCGGCGGTTGTCTGAGCTGCAGCTCTAACCTCTTTAGATGTAATCGCAAAAGGTTCAGCTTTTTTCTCTTTACTTCATCCCAGTTAACCAGGTCGTTCTCGTAGGTTAAATCCTAGAACAAATTGTGCTTTGTAGTACAATAATGACCCACGAGAACTAAAGCAAAGGAAAGTAATACACTTATAGTCCAAAGTTTCATGACAATAATCAGGAATTCAAAAAATGCAAACATATTTTCATATTGACAATTGCATTGTACTATACTCAATGCAAAATTTGCAAGTAATATTTCTATGTTTTTTACTTATAATGAAAGTTTCAACATTTTTGAAATTTTTAGTTTCTATAGATACTGATCATTATTGTAATGTTTCATTATTTGAATAATCAACGTTCATTGATTTTGTTTTTATCTCCTCTATGGTCGCAAAATAATGTTCCATCGATCCCAGGAAACGCACACATACATGATATATAATTATCCAGGATAAATCACAGCACAATGTTATATTACACAGTTTCATAAATGTTAAATCATAGATCTCTTATTTTATATATTTCGTATATATTACGTTATGAAACTTATCATTTATACATTTTTATATCAATTTTATGAAATTAAGTAATATTATTTACATAAGTTTGCAGTTATAATAATGTCATATTACAAAAGTAATACTATATAAATGTTTTCAAATTTATATTGTTTTTATGTAATAATCACAACAAAAATACTATGTTTGAATAGAACGTAACATTTATATACATATGTATTAATACATTAATTTTATGAAACTAGTAATGTCAACCACAGTTATAAATTTCACATTACACGAGTAATGTTTTGCACATATAGGGTCTATATGAAATCTATAACATCAGTATTATGTTTGACAGTACGTCATATTATTATATTTTTTTATATGAAAAACTTAACGTTAGTATTGTTTGTAAAATACAATTTCAATTATACTAAAGTTAATTAGGAAAGAGTGAAAAGATGTCAGCCACCGGGATTTGAACCCAGACCCACTGTCTTGCCGGGACAACGCGCTACCAATTGAGCTATGGCGGACTCCTCACGTTCTCTTTACGAGAATACTTAGCGTCACGTATACTAAAGTTACTTGAAAAGAGAAATAAACCTCCTCATTTGATTTTAATTACATTGTTTTTATATACATAATACTCTGCCACAACTTAAGATATTTGGAATTTTGATTTATTTTACTGTTAGGTACATAATGTATAATGCTATTACGTGGCATTTTATTCGATAGTGTTTTGCAGGTATAATAATATTAAGTAGGTAGTTACTCATTTTTATTTCTTGTCACATTTCCCGTAAGAAATACAATATAATATTTATTCGTAGCTAGCATTATATACAATATGTACGGTAAATTATAATCTAAAATTTCAAATATATTACAAAGTAACATTTCCGACTTTTAATTTTAATATTGTGTATACTGGTGCTCTGCGCATGCTCTTGGGTGCTCTACAGAGGGTTACAGCCATTGCTTGTGTTATGTGTATTCATTAGAATATTTATAGTGGAAGAAAGAAGTTCAATAAGGTAAGTTATATAACATAATTTATTATATTGTATTAATAAGGGCCGATTTTTCAATGTTAAAATTTTAACGAGATATTGCAAAACCAACCCTCAGTAATATCTATGATATATAGCATTATGTCTAGGGGCTATAGCTCCTCAGTGGGAGTACGAAAATTAGTAATTATTGCAACAATGGATAGCAAAGGATATTTCGACATTTTAAAAGCAAATTTTAAACAATGTGCCGAAAAATAGGGCCTTAACAGACAATTTTAATTTCATGCATCAGAAAAAATCGACAAATAATTCGCGTCGATAAGAAAATGCGTACTGTATAATATTAAAAATATGCTTAATCATCCCTCACAGTCTCCGGACTTTAACCGGATTGAGAAAGTGCGGAATATTCTTAAAATAAATAAGAATGTAAAGCAAAAAATAATTTAAAATTAATTACAAGTAAAATGGCAGAATATAATGCCATCGGTGATCAAAATTTTGCTAGATTCAATGACTTATCGCTTAGTTACTGCTGGAAAAACCAAAGGAAAACCCTCCAAATATTATATTTCTTTATGAAACATAAATAAATGGTTCATTATTTAAATGTTTTGGTTATCGTACGGAGACTTTTTTGTCATGAAATTATGAATACTTTCAATGTTTACCCCATAATATAAATAAATAAATTAAATTATTTGTTTATTTTATATTAATAATAACGTAATATACTGCATTTTATTTTGGATTAAAAGGAAATTAAATATATTGAGTTTTAAACTGCTATTTTTCGTAAAATACATTAAAACTACTGTCGTACGGAGACTTTTTTGTATGACTGTATATATAATTTTTAGATTCGTCATGCAGTGGTTTATTTTCTAAAAGATGGAAACCTACTTTGAAATACCCACAAACTAAATAACAGCATATAGAAAATCCTGTATCTGACTAAAATCAAAAAAATGTTCGACCCCTAATATCAAAATGTGTGCCAAATATGGAACAACTATGAAATTAAAATTGATTGTTACTGTAGTAAGTATAGGTAAAACAATATTTTTTTGTGTTATTTTCTAACATAATTTATTTTCAAAGATTCTTTAGAGAAAACATGGAAAAAAGCAGCAGAGGCGGATTAAACCACTTGTTCTAAAAACCATATAGTGAAAACAAAACATTATCCAGAAATATACGCACTTGACACAAACGAAAGCGATAAAGGTAGTATGTGTTATGAATTTCAGTACCATTCTGCTAATCCGAAATTTATTTTAGAATTCTCCACTTCACCTCTGCCAAAATTCCCTAAGTCAAATACTAACAAATTAGCTTCTGCTATAGTCCGATAAGATAATAATTCTAATTCAGTAGTTAATGATTTTATTTTAGTTGAAACAGGTAAGTTATTGTAATAATATACAGGTGTTAAAAACAAGGGTAAATACATTTCGATGTGCTGCTGCTCAGTCAGATAAAAATTCACAAAAATTCAGCAAATTACTTCTTACTATTTACCTTTCAGTGTTCATTTTTAATGCGCCACTGCTGACAAATTTAATAATAAGGAATTATCTAATCTCGATATTGAATGGTTGAATAGATAAATAAGTTAATTCGTAATTATTTTAATAAAAATCGGCTAGTGGTACAAAGAAATGTTAACTTTAAGAATTAAATAAAAAAATAAATAATTTTTTCTGAATTTTAGAAAAATTCTTTTCGATTGCGAATCAGCATATCGAAATACATACCCAAAAAATGTTTACCGTTCTTTTTAACACAGTGTATATTACAATTACTTACCTGTTTCCATGTTTGTTTTTGTTTTTATTTATAAGGTAAATACGAGTCACTATTTCGTAAGAATGTACCTATGTCTTGTTCATAATCGATTATTTTAAATTTTATCTCTGGTTTAAATTGTAGTTGAGATGTTGTTTATATAAGTTTATAAAAAATGGATTATAGTCATATGGCACAGTTTCAAAGTCAAGTAAAAAATATATTTTGTGAACTGCGACCACGAAATATCAATATTTGTATCTTTAGTAATGTTTTGTTGTGTCTCGAACAATTATCAATAATTTTGAATTTGTAAATGATATCCTTCAAAAATTTTAGCTATCCTGTACATACCGTTGCTTTGTTGTTTGTTTTTAATATTGTCATAAAATATGTGACATCCATCTACAAACTGACTTAGTTTATGGCATCGCATAATCTATGTTATGTATATTGTTTATTATTATTGTGAATTTTCTTGTAACTAAAGTATTCTTAAAATGTTACACACATCCTTTATTATGTATATTGTTTATTTATTATATTGTATATTTTTTGTGAATAAAGTATATTTTAAATGTTACACATTTTACAAAAAAACCCATTCTACCCTTTTAGATGTAGTGACCATTATTGAATTATGTAATTTTAATATAACACCGCATTACAATACCAATTATTAAATTATATATTACATGTGTATTACAGAATATAGAACAATTATATGAAAAATAAATAAAATAAGTATCTTTCAACCTTTTACGTAAACATAAATGAAATATATTTGCTATTAGCACTAGTTTAAATGTATGTAACATAGCGTACATAAGCTTTGTGGAGGACATCCCGTTGTACAAGTAAATAACACCTAACAAACAAATAATATTACAAGTAGTGTTAAAGTAACAGCTGTTATAAAACTGTAATATAAATAATATATATCTGTGTTTCCTGGGATGTCTTTTTCAACAACATGAAAAGAAAAAAGTCAACAATTTTGGAACTAATTAAGTTGATATTCTTTTCATGCGGTCAAGTAAGGGACTATTCCGCTCCAAAAATAGTGATTCGCTTTAGAGGCCCAAGAAATGATTGATAGTTCCATATTCCGTTATTCGTAACTATGGTAACTAAGTGTGACATTATTGACCGAATTAAAATAGATATTCATGTATTACACCTCCATTGTTATCAGTGTCAACTATCTGCTCTCAGGCGCAATCACTATTCAAAATCAAACCGTAAAATAAATAATAATAATAATAATAACTAGATACAAGTTGCTTTAGAAATTTATTTCAAACATCAAAATAAGAATAAACAGAATTTTGGCCCAATAATAATAATATTATTGTTAATTGTTTTAAGACTACAAATTTGCGCTTCATGTTTTCTTTATTTCTATTTCTTTTTTCTTTTTTACGTATCTTCCTGCGTCCATACATTTTATTTCTAGCAAGGTTAAGCCATGTAAAACTAAGGCACCACCGGAACATTCTATTATTCATCGTAAGTTACATGTAATGTTTTTCTTTCGCCGACCAATACTCGCACCCTTAAGAAGTACGCGTTTATTTAGGCTTCTAAATAAAGTATCTAGCGTTTACTCTATTTCTTATTATATTATAGGTATATTATCTATTTCTATAGTTAGATTTAATGCCCGCAGAGGCAGGTTCACTATCGTGCTCGCCTTCCTCCAGAGGTACCGTTGATGAGACTTCCCCGTTGTCCGCCCACAATAAGGTAAAATAACTCGGCAATGGCCACGTCCATAACTCTTCGAACACATACGTGTTTATAACGCGGCCCTACCAAGTCAGTCCTAGAACACATCAGGACTACTGGACGTACCATGGCCTACTATATTTTCGCCTTCAAGTGGATGGGCTTCAGGGTAAGACTCGGGGTCAATGCGTAATAGTACAGCAGAACTGGATGGTCTCAGTAAGATATTGAGTGTCTTGCTGCCGTCCGATTTTCAACCGCACTTTACACATTTAAAGTTTTTGTTGCACTATTCATAATTAATAAACTAGTTGAGCTAAACATATTTTTCTATATAACGATTAAAATATTAGTTAAATAATATTTTCTTGTTAGCAACGATTTCAAATATTGCGATGATTGCGCACTTCCTTGCGATATTGTTATTATTATTATTATTATTATTATTATGACATAAATTTTGATGATTTCCAGTGGACGGTCTTAACCACGCATGAACATGTAATAAAAATTAATAGGATGGGCCAAATTATTCTTGTAAATTTTGAAATTCGTTATTTTAGAAATCGGTCTCCAAATACTTGCGGATGGGTGGATCTTCCATGGGAGTGGTTGAAACTACCCGAGGGGTAGATGGATTTTCTCTGGGGGTGAATATATCTTCCCTTGGGGTGAGTTGGACTTCCCTGGGTGTGGATATATCTTCCCTGAGAGTACTTGGATCATCCCTGTGGGTGGGTAAATCTCCCATAGAAGTAGAAGGATTTTCTGCGAGGATGGGTGGATATTCTAGTATCCAACAATTTTGAGCTTTGTTCATCTCATTCTAAAAGATACAAAAAAATAATTAGTGGGTATAATAATAAAGTTGATTGAAATACAGATATATCGTTATCTATCATCATCCATCCCAATCAAGTAATCAAAAAGATCAAAAAAAAAAAAAAATTAATCACGGAATATCTTTCCTAATTTGAGATAGTATTTAAAGTGATTTTGCTTCTCTATACATTAAATTTTATAATTTGTAGAAATGTGGGAACTAGAGATTTCTTTATGTAATCTATTTATGTATCAAAGCTTTTGAAGATCGTACATCGCATTTTCCTTTAAAAGTTTTTTACCTTCAATAACAACATATAACATATGTTATCAAGATAATTCGAAATCAAAATGGATATTAAAATGTAACATGTAACAAACTAATATAGGTATCTTATGCTGGGGATGGGCACATGTTTCGGTCGAAACGTCCGAATTATTTTTGTACTTACGATTGCATATATATATATATATATATATATATATATATATATATATATATATATATATATCGCAATCTATGAATTTATAAGCCCAATAAATAGATTACGTAATTAAATTTTATAAAGAAGGATTTGTGGAAAATTCGTGTCCATCGCTGGATTTTGAACCCAAAATCCCCATATATGTAAGTGAATATCTATTCCGTGTTCTCAAAATGTCCACATTGATTTAATCTCTTTGGTATATTTAACATCGTTATTCCATTAATTACCAGAAGATTATTAAAATCTTCAACATGAAAGAACGGCAGCAAATATAAGTGGGTTTCAGAATGATAATAGATAATTAAATCGTTAATACTATTCGAAAATATCTATGTACGTATGTTCTTACCAGAATCCAGAATTTGATGGTTCCATATACAGGCGGTTGTCTGAGCTGCAGCTCTAGCCTCTTTAGATGAAATCGCTTAAAGTTCTGTTCTTTTCTCTTTACTTCATCCCAGTTAACCAGGTCGTTCTCGTAGGTGTAACCGTAGAACAAATTGTGCTTTGTAGTACAATAATGACCTACGAGAACTAAAGCAAAGGAAAGTAATACACTTACAGTCAAAAGTTTCATGACAATAATCACGAACTCAAAAAATGCAAACATATTTTCGTATTGAATACTGCGTTGCACTATATTCAATGCAAAATTTGCAAGTAATATTTCTATGGTTTTTACTTATAATGAAAACTTCGACATTGTTGAAATTTTTAGTTTCTATAGATACTGTTCATTATTGTAATGTTTCATTATTTGAATAATGTTCAACGTTCATTGATTTTGCTTTTATTTTCTCTATGTTCACAAAACAATGTTCTATCGATGTATTTTTCATCACCAGAAAAAGAAAAAAGTCAACAGTTTTGGAACTAATTACATTGACATTCGTTTCATACCCAAAATGATAAAAATTACATTGTATGAATAGTATGAATTACTAACATAATCAGTAACCTCCATTAAAATGCCTATAGTCTATTTGAGAATGACTGGCAGTAATAAATCATTCTGTCAAAGACATTCCAGTGGCGCGCCAATAATTGTTTGCACAGGGATAGTCGAAATGTCTAAATTCGGTAGAGAACTATAGTTTTAGGTCTAAGTTGTTTTTCAGGGTCAGGTAAAGTCATTTAAATAATTAAGATGAAACTACCTGAATAGAACAGTGGCTATCGTCAAAAAATATTGATTTTGAGATGGGAATTGTCAAAACTGAGCTTTTGGCTATAGCTAAATTACATAGACATAAATTTATTCATCATGTTATTGATGATATGGCAGCGAATCGCGGTATTACTGTCCTTCGTTTACCGCCCTATCACTGCGAGCTCAATCCAATTGAATTAGTTTGGGCTCAAGTTAAAGGTGAAGTAGCGCGAAACAACACCACTTTTAAATTGGACAATGTGAAAAAACTTTTTATGGATGCATTAAAACATGTGACTGCCGATAATTGGAAAAACTGTATTCAACATGTCATAAAGGAAGAAGACCAAATGTGCAAACTTGACCATCTGATAGACGAAACGATCGAGCCATTTATAATTTCAGTAGGACAAGATTCAGAATCAGATTCTGATTTTTAATAATTTATGTATAAATATATAAGTATATGTAATGTAATATGTATATTTAATAGAAATATGACAGGTACTAATATCTTGACAACACACATGAAATAAGTATAAATTTTAGTATGTATCTTGTCTTCATATTCAAATTAGAATACATTGGTCTTGTTTATTTACAATTCATACGTTATATGTATCTTGTAATACCATTACATAAAAACTACACCTTTTCATAATACAAGATTAACATAATTTGATATTATGTTATGAAAAAATTCGTGCTAAATCGGGTCCGTTAATTCATTATTTATTTTGCTTGAATATTATTTGCCAAATAGATTGTTTTTATAATTTTATAAGATATTTGTCTATAGTTCAACAGATGTATTGCATCTTTTAATTGTATTTTTTCTAAGTCAATGAAGCACATAAAAACTTACATTCAACTGATTTTTCAGTGATTTATCTTATTAACGAATAAGGAACACGGCATCCGTTCACGAACTTCTTGACATGATCCCTTGTTGTTCGTCTGTTATTGTTATGTGTTGGTTATTTTATTTGTTATTATTTTGGTTGTTAATTTCAGTTGTTTTTCCGCTATTTTTTGTCACCCTTTTTACCTCTCTCTAAGACAGTCCAGACTGCACCAAGGAAACTAGTTGCCAAATTCATATGTTTACTGTACAAGATTTATTAATTTCAGTTATAGCATTTGCGAAAATTATATAAAGAATTCAGAACTTAACGTACCTACAGTATATCTAAACGACAAGGAGCTCGTATTAGTGAAAGCACTTATTTAGATAGTTTAAATGTAGTAAGTACTAATCTATGTTTTCGGCAACATCATATACAAAATTATATTCCCATTTAAGGACGGAACGCACATTAATCCATTATATTACCGATAGTTCACTAAAGTAGACCAATGCGAACATTTGGGCTCCAGTCCTATATCTATACGCTTTTATGTTAAACCCTTTGTGTTAAGTTAGATAAAGTGATCAAACTCAACTCAGATATGTTCATGTAATTTTTGTTGTGAATCAATATCATCAGTAAGTTACAATTAAACTGTTATGACTGTGGCAAAACCCTCCCTAGTTTTGAAGGTTAATTTAAAAAATCTGATGTGGCCAGCACATTACCTTCCGTCAATATCATGTATTTTGCACAAATCCCTTACCAAAAGTTTCTTGGAAAAGATTCTTTATATCCAGTAACACTGTAATACGGACATAACTATTTTCTACAAATTCTATACTGAAAATTCCTTGGTTAAGATTCTATGCACCCCATAAAAATATAACACAGACATATACAATGTAAATTGCACTTGACGCTGACATCTGCCATTTAGATTTTTTTAATATATCGCCAGTTTCCCTGATTATAGCACGCTGACTGATTTATGAAAATTAATTTCTTTAAAAATCTTTAACTCTATATCTATTGAATATGAAAGAAAATGTGTAATCAAACCATATAGACAATCAAATGTGCTTATTATAACATAAAATATCAAAAAAATACTTATTTAATTGTGTTTTTCCATAAAAACTGTTTAGTACTGCAAATAAAGGTACCTTCGGTTGGTCAAATATAACCAAAATCTAATCAGCTCTTCATATGGGTGTAAAGAAGAGAAATATAAAAGAATTATAATTTTTATAATTGTAGAGTTGGAGTTATCGTCGGAGAAATTTCTGTCATACACACACCCACACACAGACACACACACACACCACACACGTACATACACAGACACACACACACACACACAGAACACACACACACACACACACACACACACACACAGAGAGAGAGAGAGAGAGAGAGAGAGAGAGAGAGAGAGAGACATCACCGTAAAATTAGTAAAATCGTATACTATGAACCCTAAAACGTGCTTATCCATTAAAAACTCACCACCGAAGATAACTAATATATGGCAGAGAAGAACTAAAGAGCAGTTAATGTAAACACCAAATGCATAGCGAACCAGTGCTGTAGTAACTATCATTTAAAAATCTCTGTTATGGCTAGCTCAGTGCCTCTCACCATTTCCGTTTCGTTACATAAGTATTGAATGTAACATTCCTTGTATACACAAATTATTCTAATTATAACTTTTCTTTCATTCAATAAGGAATTTTGTCCAACTCTTCTAAAATGTTCAAGATGGTTCCAGTTCAGTAGAGGGTATTTCTTAAGGATATATGTATTATTATACCTAGGCACCTATAATTGTAAATATTTAATTAACAATTCAATAAGAAATATTAAGTGTGCGTCTCAGAAAAAGCTTTCAGTAATGTCAGCAAAACCGTTGATTTTTTACACTGACTTTTATATGGCAATTATAAACATATGAATTTGACAACTAGTTTCCTTGGTGTAGACTGGACTCTCTTACTGAGAGGTAGAAAGGGTGACAAACAGTAGCACAAATTTATAGAGTTATAAAGTACAACTGAAATTAACAACCAAAATAGTAACAAATAAAATAACCAACACATAACAACAACAGACGGACAACAAGGGTTCATGTCATAAAATAATACCAAATTATATTAAACTTGTGTACTTTTTATGTAATGGTATTACAAGATACATATAACGTATGAATTGTAAATAAACAAGACCAATGTATTCTAAGATGAATATGAAGACAAGATCTCATTTTTAAAGATTGCAATTGATGTAGAATATATAATATATATTGTACCACTCGAAAGAAACCAAAGGTTTATGAATGGTACTACAAACGATTCCCATAAAAACGTGGAGGATGACAAAAGAGCCGGGTGTCCCAACACACCAACTACAACGACAAATGAAAATATGGCAAAAATTTAAAATATTGGCCTTAATGAACGCCGAGGCACTTAATGGAGGTTGCTGATTATCTTAGTTATTCATGCTATTCATACATTGTAATTTTTATCATTTTGGGTATGAAACGAATGTCAATGTAATTAGTACCAAAACTGTTGACTTTTTTCTTTTTCTGGTGATGAAAAAGACATCGATAGAACATTGTTATGTGAACATAGAGGAAATAAAAGCAAAGTCAATGAACGTTGAACATTATTCAAATAATAAAACATTGCAATAATGAACAGTATCTATAGAAACTAAAAATTTCAACAATGTCGAAGTTTTCATTATAAGTAAAAACCATAGAAATATTACTTGCTAATTTTGCATTGAATATAGTGCAACGCAGTATTCAATACGAAAATATGTTTGCATTTTTTGAGTTCGTGATTATTGTCATGAAACTTTTGACTGTAAGTGTATTACTTTCCTTTGCTTTAGTTCTCGTAGGTCATTATTGTACTACAAAGCACAATTTGTTCTACGGTTACACCTACGAGAACGACCTGGTTAACTGGGATGAAGTAAAGAGAAAAGAACAGTACTTTAAGCGATTTCATCTAAAGAGGCTAGAGCTGCAGCTCAGACAACCGCCTGTATATGGAACCATCAAATTCTGGATTCTGGTAAGAACATACGTACATAGATATTTTCGAATAGTATTAACGATTTAATTATCTATTATCATTCTGAAACCCACTTATATTTGCTGCCGTTCTTTCATGTTGAAGATTTTAATAATCTTCTGGTAATTAATGGAATAACGATGTTAAATATACCAAAGAGACTAAATCAATGTATATGTATATATATGATATATGCAATCGTAAGTACAAAAATAATTTGGACGTTTCGACCGAAACATGTGCCCATCCCCAGCATAAGATACGTATATTAGTTTGTTACATGTTACATTTTAATATTAATTTTGATTTCGAATTATCTTGATAACATATGTTCTTACTGAAGGTAAAAAACTTTTAGAGGAAAATGCAATGTAGGATCTTCAAAAGCTTTGATACATAAATAGATTACATAAAAAAATCTCTAGTTCCCACATTTCTACAAATTATAAAATTTAATGTATAGAGAGGCAAAATAAATTGTCGACAGCATCACTTTAAATACTATCTCAAATTAGGAAAGATATTCCCTGATTAATTTTTTTTTGGGATCTTTTTGATTACTTGATTGGGATGGATGATGATAGATAACGATATATCTGTATTTCAATCAACTTTATTATCAAACCCACAAATTATTTTTTTGTATCTTTTAGAATGAGATGAACAAAGCTCAAAATTGTTGGATACTAGAATATCCACCCATCCTCGAAGAAAATCCTTCTACTTCTATGGGAGATTTACCCACCCACAGGGATGATCCAAGTACTCTCAGGGAAGATATATCCACACCCAGGGAAGTCCAACTCACCCCAAGGGAAGATATATTCACCCCCAGAGAAAATCCATCTACCCCTCGGGTAGTTTCAACCACTCCCATGGAAGATCCACCCATCCGCAAGTATTTGGAGACCGATTTCTAAAATATCGAATTTCAAAATTTACAAGAATAATTTGGCCCATCCTTTTAATTTTTATTACATGTTCATGCGTGGTTAAGACCGTCCACTGGAAATCATCAAAATTTATGTCATAATAATAATAATAATAATAATAATAACAATATCGCAAGGAAGTACGCAATCATCGCAATATTTGAAATCGTTGCTAACAAGAAAATATTATTTAACTAATATTTTAATCGTTATATAGAAAAATATGTTTAGCTCAACTAGTTTATTAATTACGAATAGTGCAACAAAAACTTTAAATGTGTAAAGTGCGGTTGAAAATCGGACGGCAGCAAGACACTCAATATCTTACTGAGACCATCCAGTTCTGCTGTACTATTACGCATTGACCCCGAGTCTTACCCTGAAGCCCATCCACTTGAAGGCGAAAATATAGTAGGCCATGGTACGTCCAGTAGTCCTGATGTGTTCTAGGACTGACTTGGTAGGGCCGCGTTATAAACACGTATGTGTTCGAAGAGTTATGGACGTGGCCATTGCCGAGTTATTTTACCTCATTGTGGGCGGACAACGGGGAAGTCTCATCAACGGTACCTCTGGAGGAAGGCGAGCACGATAGTGAACCTGCCTCTGCGGGCATTAAATCTAACTATAGAAATAGATAATATACCTATAATACAGTGGCGGCTCGTGGTATTTTTGAGCGGGGGGGCAAATTAATCTGTGGTCATGGAACTTTATTTAGAAATCCGATTTGCTTACTAACAATTTTAATATTAATTATCAACAAGAATATAGATACAATAGAAAAAACTAGAAGAAGACCTCCAAAAACAAGAGATAACAATACAAAAATATTTTACAATAGAAGGAAGTAGAAGTAACAAGATAAGAATAAATAGTAAAATTGGAATATTACAGTACTACACAGTCAAGCTTTGAGTAACGCAAGTTTCATACGACAGACCTGAGACTGAGGTGCTTTGTGAGACTTGCTCCTACTACGCGAAACGCGAGGTACGAAGTGCTCCGAGTACGTGCGATTCTTTCCGATTCACAACGGGGGCTTGCCACCTCTGCGGCTCTCTCACTCAGATATTGGGATTATTTTTATGAATTAATTTACAAGCTTGAAAAATAAGCAAAACATTCATTTGGAAATTAAAATATCAATTTTGTTAAAAAAACTCTTCGATGATTTTTTAAAATTTTTTTTGAAAATATTTTATGTATGTTGTTATATCAGTTTTACAGAATGTTTACTTTAACTTTAAATTATTAATTTGTTTTATACAAATTAATTCTGTATAACTCCATATTAATCATTAATATCATAGAATTTATTATAAATATAATATATACATATTTATTATTTAAATAATAAATCCAATGTTTAAATGCGAACAAACCGGTAAATAGATTTCATATTTTCATAAGAATAAGAAAATAATAAGAATACTGAAAATATAGTGTACCCATTAGCACGGGTAATTTGCTGTAGAACATAAGTAAAGAAATCAGTATTATAGATGGCCAGGGGGGGCTTGCCGCCTCTGTGTGCTGCGTGACCCGACGTACGTCTTACTTGTTCATCACTGGTGAGCGCTGCGCTAGTTACTGCACAAGTTTGGAACGTATCGCGGAGTATAATGCCATAATTTTTCTCTGAAGGGGGCATGCCCCCTCAAGCAGAATTTCATGCATATTGCGCTGTTGAGCGGCACAGCGCCAATTTCAATTTAAACAGTACATTGTTTAATGATAACTATAGGATCAAATTGATACTTTTATAATAATTAATTTATAATATATTGATGTAAAAAAATCTGAGGGGGCACTGCCCCCTCTGCCACCCTGGACGAGCCGCCACTGCTATAATATAATAAGAAATAGAGTAAACGCTACATACTTTATTTAGAAGCCTAAATAAACGCGTACTTCTTAAGTGTGCGAAGTATTGGTCGGCGAAAGAAAAACATTACATGTAACTTACGATGAATAATAGAATGTTCCGGTGGTGCCTTAGTTTTACATGGCTTAACCTTGCTAGAAATAAAATGTATGGACGCAGGAATATACGTAAAAAAGAAAAACGAAACAGAAATAAAGAAAACATGAAGCGCAAATTTGTAGTCTTAAAACAATTAAGGAATTCTTTTTTCTCAGGGTTATCGCTCAAAAGCAGCTGTAGACACGTGTTTCGCTCTTATTAGAGCTCATCAGTACAGCATAGCTAGTTAATAGGTGGACATTAACTAGAGGTAGTAATCGAAAAAAACAACACAGTGTAACAGCACTAGTAAGCAGCCAAATACACCCATGTTGCCTCGGTCAGCATCTCCACACACTTGTGGATCAACACAACGTCGCAGCGGCGGTGATTTATAACCACCCACCAGACCCGTTACTTGGACCCCCAAAAGTAAATACTAAAAAATATACTATTTCTCGAGTGCAAAATTTGTAAGGAATTCTTTTTTCTCAGGGTTATCGCTCAAAAGCAGCTGTAGACACGTGTTTCGCTCTTATTAGAGCTCATCAGTACAGCATAGCTAGTTAATAGGTGGACATTAACTAGAGGTAGTAATCGAAAAAAACAACACAGTGTAACAGCACTAGTAAGCAGCCAAATACACCCATGTTGCCTCGGTCAGCATCTCCACACACTTGTGGATCAACACAACGTCGCAGCGGCGGTGATTTATAACCACCCACCAGACCCGTTACTTGGACCCCCAAAAGTAAATACTAAAAAATATACTATTTCTCGAGCGAAACACGTGTCTACAGCTGCTTTTGAGCGATAACCCTGAGAAAAAAGAATTCCTTACAAATTTTGCGCTCGAGAAATAGTATATTTTTTAGTATTTACTTTTGGGGGTCCAAGTAACGGGTCTGGTGGGTAGTTATAAATCACCGCCGCTGCGACGTTGTGTTGATCCACAAGTGTGTGGAGATGCTGACCGAGGCAACATGGGTGTATTTGGCTGCTTACTAGTGCTGTTACACTGTGTTGTTTTTTTCGATTACTACCTCTAGTTAATGTCCACCTATTAACTAGCTATGCTGTACTGATGAGCTCTAATAAGAGCGAAACACGTGTCTACAGCTGCTTTTGAGCGATAACCCTGAGAAAAAAGAATTCCTTACAAATTTTGCGCTCGAGAAATAGTATATTTTTTAAAACAATTAACAATAATATTATTATTATTGGGCCAAAATTCTGTTTATTCTTATTTTGATATATGAAATAAATTTTTAAAGCAACTTGTATCTAGTTATTATTATTATTTATTTTACGGTTTGATTTTGAATAGTGATTGCGCCTGAGAGCAGATAGTTGACACTGATAACAATGGAGGTGTAATACATAAATGTCTATTTTAATTCGGTCAATAATGTCACACTTAGTTACCATAGTTACGAATAACGGAATATGGAATTATCAATCATTTCTTGGGCCTCTAAAGCGAATCACTATTTTTGGAGCGGAATAGACTTTTTTCTTTTCCTGGTGATGAAAAAGACATCGATGGAACATTATTTTGCGACCATAGAGGAGATAAAAACAAAGTCAATGAACGTTGAACATTATTCAAATAATGAAACATTACAATAATGAACAGTATCTATAATAACTAAAAATTTCAACAATGTTGAAAATTTCATTATAAGTAAAAATCATAGAAATATTACTTGCAAATTTTGCATTGAGTATAGTGCAACGAAATTTTCAATATGAAAATTTATTTGCATTTTTTGAGTTCATGATTATTGTCATGAAACTTTGGACTAAAGTGTATTACTTTCCTTTGCTTTAGTTCTCGTGGGTCATTATTTTAAATACAAAGCACAATTTGTTCTACGGTTTAACCTACGAGAACGACCTGTTTAACTTGGATGAAGTAAAGAGAAAAAAGCCCAACTTTATCATTTCATCATATCATTTCAAATTAATAATAGTATCGTTTTAAAAAGAAAATAGTAATAGTAAATAATACTTTATATTTATATTATACGAATGTTAAGGAATATAATTTCCAGCATCAATAAATATGTAGATATGTTTTTAAATTATTAACAACACTCGGTTTAATTTCACAAGAAAAGTATATTTTTACTTTATTGTACAATTTCGCCAGTTACGGCATCATCAGAAGTACTAGCGGGAGGCATAGTGCTGGCCACAACATGTATGAATGATTTTGGGAGTTACTGTACACGCTAAAGGCATTATAAACTCATTTTTAAAACTAATAACTTTTTCATACTCTCAAACTCTCATGGCAAGTTAGGAAGAAACATTAATTTAGAAAATCTATTTTGCTAAAAATTCGTCGACAAAATGCTCGTAATTTATTTAAATCTATTTGGAATTGCTATCGCCGTTGCTATCGATTGCTTGTTAATGATAATAGCGACAGTTTTTGTGTTGTTTGTCATTTGCATAAATTAATTAAATTTTACCGTTTACTTAAAGTATGATAAAATTTTCCAGCAATTTGAAATGTACTATTATTAGTTTTCATTCTCCTTTTTCGCCATAATATTAAAAGCTAATACGGAGAATTAATTAAATATTGTGAAATAGATTTTCTTGGAAAGGTTATTTTCATTTTGTATACTATGATGAACATCTATAATTATCTACATTGACACATCGTCTGCTTAAAATACTTTAATGATGTATTGACTACTTATTTGTAAATATTAATTTTCTTTATGATGAGAAAAATGTAAATTACTGACATCAAACAGTTTTTTGTGCCTCTGTCCGATATAATAATCGTCTAGACTCCAGACGTACTTTTTTGCCAGCCTTTTTAACTCTCGCTAAGAGAGGTATTGGATTCATGCTAAAATTCGCATATCCAGATTTTATTGAATAAGCACGATTTTAAAATGATGTCTGTGCGTGCGTGCGCGTGTGTGTGTGTGTGTGTGTGTGTGTGTGTGTGTGTGTTTGTGGATGTGTGTATGTGTATGTATGTCTGGATGTTGTAGGGACGATTCCTCAAAAACTATAAGACTTAAAAAATATTTAACTTCAGTTTCTTTAATCTGACATTCCTGGGAAGAGCTGAAAAGGTTTTGGTAACAATTGAACAACCGGAAGTAGTAGTTTCTTAGAAAAATACTTCTAAATATAATTTTTTGGGAGTTTAAATTAAATTAATTAAATATTGAAGAACATAAAATTCTCCATCTAATACACTTAAAATTTATATTATATCTTGTATAGATTTAGAGATAAAGACACTATAATTTATAGAGTAAACAAATCGCAGAGGCTAAGGCACTAAGGAAACCAGTTGACAAATTCCAATGTTTATAACATAGTTTGTAAATGACATTGTCAAATATCAACAGTTTTAGTGACATTCAAATAGGATTTTCTGGGAAGTATATTTAATCTTTCTTATTGTTTTATCAATTAAATATTTGAAATTATAGGAAAAATGTGTGGTAAAATGCATATATCCATCAGAAATACCGCCAATCTGGTTAATGAATTGGAAGAATCTCAGACATTTAGAAACTTCCTCATACAATGAAAAATAGATATAATTAGAATTATATGTGTGCAGAAGACATGTTAAATACAATAAAAAACAATATTTGAGTAAAGTTCTGTAATTTTTTGTTATAAAACGACGGTTCGAAAGCGAAGTGCAATACAATACTTATATAGCCTAATATGGAAATGGCGAGAGGTCTTGTGCTGGCCACAACAGATTTTTTTTTACAAGTATTAATACTAAATTGTTAATTGTATTTTAAATGAACACATTTTAAGCTAAATATAAGTAATTATATTTGACCTTGAAATACAAAATCAATAAAAAATATTTGCTGATGTGATGGGCGCCACGTAATTTTTGCTGATAATTACGAAACGGAATATTAAAAAAATACATAGGTACTGTGGATTCTGTCTCTATAATAAAACTCAAAGCTTTCAAGAAAAAAATTTCATATATAAAGAATTATATAAAAAATTAAATGACAAATTAGAAATGACATTTGCAAAAATGCACTGCAATGCAATAATAATAATAATAATAATAATAATAATAATAATAATAATAATAATAATAATAGACTTTATTGCACCATAAAAGTACAAATGGGGTAAGATTCAGCTAAAGCTGGTTTTCAACTCCCCCAAAGAAAATATAAATATAGATACATAAAAAATAATAATAATAATAATAATTAATAATTAATAGCAGTGGTTAATTAATAAAAAAACGAAATGTGGTATTTGCGAATAAAATTGAATTGAAGGAACATACATTACAAAAACTAATATTGAGATCACAGGTCAGGTACAGGTATTGATAATTTAGTCAGACATAATTTAGTCATATAATAAAAAAAAATAAATAATAACAAGAACACAAGTTTACATAGATAAATCAAATTATAATAGATGAAATTGACCTTGACCTCAATAAACAATCAAAATGTGAAATATGGAATGAAATGTGTGTGAAGATGAATAAAATTTAAAAAACATACATATAATAAAATTTAAGAAATAAATATAATAAAATTAAAAAACATACGTAATAAAAGCTACTTGTAATAAAATGAACTCGAATAAAATAAAAGTTAGTAATTAAGCAGCAGTCAAACTACACAGCTTCACACACTAACTTCACATTTGTTTATACATAAATTCTACACAGTAAATCACAAAGATGATAATAGTTAAGACAATGAATTAAAATTAATAAAATCATAGTTACATAATAAAATAATAAATAAATATATAGTTAAAACAAGAAGGGCACAGAGGTACGTAAATAAATTAATTGAAAAAATAACCTTGACCTCATTAAATTTGAATTTGTAGGTGTTTGGCTTAGGGCTGTCAAAATCTGCTGAAATTGCTAACCGGTTAACCGTCGGTTTACAGACCGGTTAACCGAAAAACCGAAAAACCGGTTTTAAGTCAATAACCGGCCGATTTTTAACCGGTCAGAAAAACCGGTTTTTAGCCTGTCAAAAAACCGGTTTTTAGCCGGTCAAAAAACCGGTTTTTTACCCGGTCCAAAAACCGGTTTTTAACCGGTCAAAAAAACCGGTTTTTAACCGGTCGGAAAACATGTTTTTAACCGGTCAGAAAACCGGTTTATAACCTTTAATTTGGTGCATGTTCAAAAGTTTCCTCAAAACGTATCGAGTTTTAAGGGCGCCGTTAACTTTTAGGAAACATCGTACTTCTTCTTTGGGAAATAAATTTCGGTAAACTTTGCAAAGTTTCCCTGTGTGCACTAAAATCTTGACAATTTATTGTTTAGCAATGGTATATGATATACGTATATACGGTATGCGAGCAATATCTTCGATTATTATTCATGTTTCACCAACTCCGTATTGATTCGGAAAGTTGTTGAAATGCTGTATTTAAAATTGTTTTCGATGTTGCTCATAAAGATCATCGCGTCTAATACAACTTTTAAAAATTTTTGTCATAAATTTTAATTATTACTGTATATTCAACGATTGCTGAAGATGGGCTTTCCCTAAGCCCGAAGCGTCCGTAATAATAGTATATTACATCCGAGGTGGGAAATGTTTCATTACATCCGAGGGCTTACGTATATTACCGAGAGACGAAGCCTCGAGGTGAGATAAAGCGCGAGGCTGTAATGAAACTCCCACCGAGGTTATGTATCTTATTTTATTCACAATCATCCTCATTTTAAATCAATAATTTTCAAAATAAATCAATGAGTTTTAACCTTTAATTTTATTAATATTTTTTGACAGCTCTCTTAAAATTTGTTTTAACTTACTTTATTATAAGGATCTATGACAATGTTGCTAGGCAACCTCTACATAAACGTTTCCAACCCAAGAGGTAAAATCTGTTATTTCCAACCTAAGAGAATGTCATTAAAGTTAAGAATGACGTATTTCCCAACCTACAAAAGGTTAGGAATCGGTATATTACTATAATGATTGCGAATAAAGAATTTTACAATACACGTGGACCATTTATGCCTTTTGTTTTCATCTATAAACCATTCAACGCTTGGTCCTTTCACCCCTTTCTTCATTATTAATATCACGAGCTTATATTTAATGAGAGAATATAATGAATTTTTATTAAAATTAACTGTCAATGTTGTAAAAATGCCATAGCAGTTAGTAACGAATAGAAATAAGGTGATATTCTTTGTTTTTTATCATCGCTGTGATAGACATGTAACTATGGAAATTCTGAATGTTGATTGGCGGAAAACATATCACGTGACTAATGAATTATTTCCTATTTCAATGTAATTTACTTTTATTTCAAAAATATTATTAAAAGAAATAATAACAAATTAAGGTTGGTAACATTGACAGTTTCAATAAGCATTTAAAATTTATTTATTTTGATATATGGCATTTTGTCAAGAGCTATTTAGACGTTAGGTTATAGTTAATTTTTTTTAAAAAAAAGAGTGCTATGAACCGGTTAGAAACCGATTAAAAACCGGCTATAAACCGGCTACTAACCGGTTAAAAACCGGCTATTAACCGGTTAAAAACCGGCTATTAACCGGTTAAAAACCGGCTATAAACCGATTAAAAGCCGGCTAAAACCGGTTAACCGGCTAGCCGAATATTTCATTATTGAAAAACCGGTTTCCGGTTAACCGATTAACCGGTTAACCGGTTAACCGAATACTTTTGACAGCCCTAGTTTGGCTCTACAATCATTGACAAATTCTTCTACAGAGTAATATTCTTTATAGATGAATATATTTTTTAAAAGTTTTAATGCATTTGTTTTTGAACATTGCTTTAATTCATTGGGTAGTAAGTTATAAAGTTTTATGCCCATGTATTCGCTTGTTTTTTCAAATGTAGAAGTTTTATGAGCAGGTACGTTTATGTTAATATGTTTTTGTCTTGTATCATAAGATGAAGTACACATATCCAAGTTGCTTAGGTTATCGAAAGTATATTTAAGGATTTGTAGTATGTATACACTTGGCAAAGTTAGTATTTTAAGTTGATTGAAAGTGCCTCTACATGATTGGCGAGGGGTCATATTCAACATTATACGTATGGCTCGTTTTTGTATATAAAATACTTCCTGCAATAAGGATGACGACCCCCAAATGGTAATCCCGTATGTGGCAACCGAGTGAAAAAATGCAAAATACAAAGTACGAGTCACATGTGCTTCAAGGTAAGGTGTTAACATACGCAAAACATAACAGCACTTGTTTAACTTACTTGTTATAGCTTTAGATTGGAAAGACCATTTGGTGTCCTCATCCAGCAGGATACCAAGACAGCTTAAAGTATCTGTACGAGAGATGCTTACCTCTGATGTATTACACTCAATAATTGTACTAGGATTTAGATAAAACTGTATGTAGTTTGACTTGTTTAAATTAAGACAAAGGTTATTATCATTACACCAATTTGAAATATTAGTTATTATATCATTGAGAGCTGTAACACTAATATTAGATTTTGGGCAGGACATCAGAAAGTAAGCATCATCTGCATAGAGAGTGCAGACTGCATTATCAATATTTATGGGCAGGTCATTAACATATACGAGGAACAGTAGGGGTCCTAGGACAGACCCTTGGGGTACACCTCGCTGAATTAGCCCTTTTTCAGACAAGTATACTGAGTTGGTTGATTGGTTGTTGATTTTAACGGACTGGTATCTCTCCAACAGGTATGATTCGAACCATGAAGCTGCCACACCACGCACGCCATAATGTTCCAGTTTTTGGATGAGAATATTGTGACAGACACAGTCAAATGCTTTCGATAAGTCAGTGGAGACGCAGAAAACACATTTTTTATCTAGGTCACTAACAATTTTATTGTAGATACAAGATACCGCACTCACTGTAGATTTATTTTCCGTAAACCCGTGTTGATATTGAGTTAAAATTTTATTATGATTTAAATACACTATAAGTCTATCATACATCAATCGTTCAAGTATTTTTGAAAATGTTGTCAACAAGGAGATGGGTCTGTAGTTCTCAGTGTTTTCCGAATCACCTTTTTTATATAATGGTACTACAATTGAGTATTTAAAAGCCCTTGGAAAAATTCCATTTTCTAGGGATGAATTAAAAATGACAACGAGTGGTTCAACAATGAGAGTTGCACATTTTTTAATTATAGAACTTGGTATCCCATCACTTCCATATGAATACGAATTTTTTAGATTATTGATGACATTGATGACTTCATCTTCAGTGATTGGCCGTAGAAAAAAAGAGTTTAGTGCCGATGTATTCTTTGGAGTGTAATTAGATACTGAAGAGTTATTATGTTTTAAGAATTGATCATTGAAATAATTTGCAAGTGAAGCGGGATCTGTTGATGGTAAGTGATGTGCTCTACATTTTCCTTTGATGTCGTCTATAATTTTCCAAGTTGCTTTTGATTTGTTACTTGAATTTGAGATATAATTAGACACACTTTTCCGTTTAGCTATATTTCTTGAAATGTAATTTATTAGCAAGAGTATTATTTTGTTTTAATCCTTTCCTTAACTTATTTTTTGTTCTACAGGAGATGCGGATACCTTTCGTTATCCACTGGACATTGCGCTGACTAGATTTGATGTTTGTTAGAGGAAACGATTTTTCATATGCGGATGTGAATTTACTCAGAAACAATTCAGTGGAAAGATTTGCGTCTGATTCTTGTTTTACGTCATTCCATGATGTACTTTCAAGTTTACTATAAAACTCTGACAAATTTTTCTGTGAGTATATTCGCCTACGTATTAGAGTTTCATTAGATTTTATTACTTTTTCAACATTAATATTGCAGAAAATACCCTCATGGTCTGAGAGAGGATTACTCACCACATTATATATGCCATGGATGTTTGTAGTTGTACCTATATTGTCTATGCATGTAGATGAAGTAGATGTGATACGTGTAGGTGCGTTTATATTTATGTACAGATCGAACGACGATAACAATGATAAAATTTTTTGTTTTTCAGTTGAAGAACTCAGGAAATCTATATTAAAATCACCACAAACGAACAAGTTTATGTTTGGTTGGTAAATAGCATCTAAAATATGTTCAAGAAGTTTCAAAAAGTTCTGGAAATTTCCACTTGGTGATCTGTAAAACACCAGAACAAATAAAGATGTTGTTAGACATTTAAGTTTTATGATCGAGAACTCAAAGTCTTTCTCATGGATAAGTGTATTGAACGATGATATTTCCACAAATTCCAGATTTTGTTTAATTAGAATGCAGGTGCCTCCACGTATATGCTGTTTCCTGCAGTAGATAGATGCAGTTATATAATCTGGAAATCTAAATGCATTTATTTCTTCAGAGTTTAGCCAGTGTTCAGTAAGCAGAATAATATCTGGATGATAATTATAAGATACAAAAAAGGTTTCGAGCTCAAGCATTTTACTTCGCATTCCTTGTATATTAAGGTAAAATAAATTAATATTGGAATTTTGATTGGCCACGAAAATTATAAGGTTTTCCGGACGTCGACGCTGAAACGTTATTACCGGAATTGGAAGCTGCTGTATTTGACAATTTTATATTATTGTTCATTGTTGCCTGTGAAGAATTTTTGTCTGGAGTTAAGCTGTTGACCAATGAGGCCATTCTTAGCAAGGAGGAATTAGCTGAGGCGATATCCTTACCCAAGGCAGTAGTAACAAGCTCAGTATCACAGTCAGTATCACTCAGAGATTCGGTAGAATTTAAAGTTGGTAAAGTGTCGTAAGTGTATAGTTTTCCATTAATTTGGAGTTTAAGATTTTTTTGTTTCACATTGTATCCTAATTTTTTTGCCTCTTTCTTGTATTCATTTAGGTTTTTATTAATTTCTTGTTCTTGAGTGGTGAGATCATTGTTAATGTATATATTAGAGCCTTTTAATTTATATAAGTTTTTCATAATTTTTACTTTTGTGTCGTATTTTATGAATTTTACTATTACTGGTCTTGATTTTTTTGATTCGATGAGTTTGCTGCCGAGTCTCCTTATTTGACTAATATCATTAGAATTTATATCTAATGAAAGTTTGCTAGTTAAAATATTTAAAATAATGGCCAGCAAATCTTCATTTTCTTGCTCTAATAGACCAGTAATAATAATATTATTGGCTTTTATTTCTTTTTCCAAAGTGTTTAATTTCGTTTTGAGTATTTTATTTTCGTTTTTAAGATATTTTAATTCTGTTGTAGTGTCGGCAGTGAAATTCTGTAATGTAGTATCAATTCCATTAAATTTATCATTTATCTTATTGAATTCAGTTTGCAGGTATTTCATTATATCTTGATTGGTTACTTCTTCTTTGCCTGCCATGTTTGACATACAAAAAGCGTGACAGATATGTTAAAAGGGTTGCCGAGTTATAATGCAAACTTCCAAAGTTGTTGCAATAATGAAGTGACGTATATATGCAGAAACTTGTTTAATTAAATTTAAGCAATTTTGACTTAAGTATCACAGATATATATTTGGAAAAGTTAAAATAAGACACAAACTACAAAGATTATCACAGGTAAAATCACTTATTAACATTCACTCGACTGTTAGCTACAGTATGTTCCACAATTACACATTTAAAAGTTGAAATAAACCACAGAAAAAAACACAATAAAATTTTAAGTAAAAATGCACGTGTTGCTTACAACCAGCACTTTATGTATATATACCGGGAGTTTATTTTATCAGTAAACATAGGGTATATCATTGCCATAGTTACGGTATGAATGTTTGACAGCAATGTATTGAAACGTTTATTTTATGAGTAAACATAGGCGGTTAACATGGGAAGCATTTTTTTGCAAATATAAAGTGTCCGGCTAAATATCTAACCATGCTATTGAACATGATTATAGTACATTACATCTTGTACATTATTTAATATTAATTACTTTAATAATATTGCAAAAATTGCAATAAATTACAAAAATTGTGAAATAAATAATTGTTTCAGTTTTTTACTATGCAATATGAAATAATTTCCAAGTGTCTCCGTGGCGCAGTGGTCATAACACTAGCGTCTAAAATTTTTGGTTGGGGTTCGATTCCCCATTGGGGTAATTATTTTATTTTTTTACATAAAAATTGTTGAACTTTTAAAAATCAGTTTATATTTCCATATTACAATCATTTGAAAATAATAATAACATTGTAATAAATAAAGAGAAAATGATTGAGAATAATTGATTACAATAATCAAAATATTGATGTAATAACAATGCATTGTATTTTATTTGATAAATACAGTAAAGACATGATATTTGCACAAATTTATTATATTTCAGTTATTTTTATTAATATCAAAGGATATACAATGCATTGTTATTGCATCAATATTTTGATTATTGTAATCAATTATTCTCAGTTATTTTCTCTTAATTTATTACAATGTTATTATTATTTATAAATGATTGTAATATGGAAATATAAACTGATTTTTAAAAGTTCAACAATTTTTATGTAAAAAAATAAAATAATTACCCCAATGGGGAATCGAACCCCAACCAAAAATTTCAGACGCTAGTGTTATGACCACTGCGCCACGGAGACATCTGGAAATTATTTCATATTGCTTAATAAAAAACTGAAACAATTATTTATTTCACAATTTTTGTAATTTATTGCAATTTTTGCAATATTATTAAAGTAATTAATATTAAATAATGTACAAGATGTAATGTACTATTATCATGTTCAATAGCATGGTTAGATATTCAGCCGCACACTTTGTATTTACAAAAAACTGCTTCCCATGTTAACCGCCTATGTTTACTCATAAAATAAACGCTTCAATACATTGCTGTCAAACATTCATACCGTAACTATGGCAATGATATACCCTATGTTTACTGATAAAATAAACTCCCGGTATATATATATATATATATATATATATATATATATATATATATATATATATATATATATATATATATATATAATGAGCCCGTAACCCGATAGACTTCTTATTGTAGACCAACTATGGACACAAGGCTAATTATAGCCAGTTAATTTCGGGGCACGAACAATCTGCAACAGACAAAGTAATACAAATATAATTATAAATGTGTAGTTCGATCTGAGTATTTTAAATGCGTATTAGAAAACCAATAGAACACCAATTACTCCCTACCAAAAGCTTCTTGCAACCATAGTAACGAACTTGTAAGATTATTTTTCTACAAGCGTCATAAAAATGGCACCTTTTGTGACTTGATTCACAAGGTAGAAATGAAATAAATAAATATCTATAGCAACTATATAAAATGAGCGAATAAGAAGTAACTTGTAAAATAGAAACCTGTCATGTCGCCCCATGATGCACTATACTATACACTAGATAACCTAAGAATAAAGCTCTGAAAACCTCCAAAAGCTGTCAAATTTAAATTGATAGTCTACAAATTGAAATATAAACAGTTTATATTTAACGAAATAACATATTATAAAATAGCAGACTTAATTAAAGTGATAAGAAAAGTTCATATTGTTTTCAGCGATTCCTCGACATATCATATCGTTCAGCAGTATTGTTGAACTTCCATCCAATTGAACAACTTCAAGGGCCGTACATGGCAATACTTCAAATTCTGATATAATTGCACATAAGAAGAATATAAAATTGCATAGTTTTTATTTAAACGTCAAAACGTGAAAATTTTCACTTGAATGTTTATAACAAAAAGTAAACAAATACGAAAGTATCCATAGCAATAAGAAAAATATATATGTACTAGCTGTACCCGTTGCAAATATTTGCAACAAACAATATGGGTAACGTCATTAAATTATAAATTTTCTGTACTTATATTCAATGTTTGGTACTCTTCTACACTTTTTTAACTACCGCTGCTTTGCTGGCACATAGAAATAGGGAGATTACTTGACACATCACTGATATGTAAATTATTTAGGGTCGGTTTGTTAATGCAAAGTTAAAAGTAAAGTAATGGTAACTGTTAGTTAGGTAAATTAAATGATTGATTGACTGTTTATAAATATAAAGTTATAGGCTATCTACCAGTTTATAAACTTATAGTTAACTGTAAATTGGGAACTGAAACTGTTTTGACAGATAAGAAATACAGGTCTTGCAACATAGGCCCAGGATAGATTTTATTGCTAGGTAATTATGTGATGAGAAACTTTGGATATTATTGTACATATTTTACAACAAACTACAGCAATGTTAAATTGTTTAACAGATAAACATACGTATTAAAAATATGCAATTTATATAGAAAAATAATAATAATAAAAATTATATAGGACCAACAGTAGGTATTCATTTAATTGACCAGTTTATGGTTTAAAGGTTTGATGCTAGTGGTAAATTCGACATTTCGTCTGAAATTTTAATTTTTTTTTTTTTTTTTTGCTGTTATAAATATAAAAGGAGAAAAAGGTAAAACATCTAATATAGAGATTATCCGCATATTCGACGTCTTTCAATGTTATATTTTATTGTTATAAATTATAATTATGAATCAATATTGCAGTCATACTTACATCATTTATTTCCATTTTATAATTTATAAAATTTATTGTCACCAACAAATATTGTTATTGTCGTAATCAATGTGTTTAATTATGATTTCAAGTTCAATTATTGTAGTAATAATTTATTGTACACAAAATTGTATGAGGAATGAACGTGTTTTTATTTTTCAAATTAACATCTTTATTCAGTTTGAAACAATATGCTTAATCATTGCATATCTATACCTTCTCCTGTATGATTTCACATTAATGAAACTTGATCTCACACAAAGGAAAGCTGAATTCACAGCAACGAAAACTAATTTATTACTCTTGAATACCTATTTTGCAATAATAAATACAGAATTCACAATTTTAAAAACCAATTTCAACTAAATGAAAACAGATTTTACATAGGAACTTAAAATAGGCACCGCCAAGGAAGGGCTAGAAGGGGCAGCAGCCACCTTTGGATAGGAAAAAAAATATAGAGTAAATGTATTGTCTCTAAAATATATGAAAATATTTTTCTGAACTTATAAAATATTAAATAAATAATGAATAGTATTTTTAAGAAACTTAACTTAAGATTAAATTTGATTACAACAATGAAAGAATTTAATTACAACAATGAGAGAGCTTGATTAAAACAATAATGAAACTTGATTACAACAATGATAAAAGTTGATTACAACAATGTGAGCTACGTTAGAAGCGAGAATAAGTAACTCGAGTGTTTGAAATCTGTTTTCGTTTAGTTGTAATTCGTTTTCATTGGTATGAATTTAGTTTTCTTTTACGTGAAATCAGTTTTCGTTAATGTGAAATCATATTGTAAAATGTAGAATTAAGGGGCGTTAAAGAGCGGGAAAATAGAGACATCCAACTCAGTTGTATTTAATACTTTCGTTATTTAAAAACCTGTAATTGTACACCTGTTCTCTTGCCCATTTTTCAATAAATTTTTAAACTTTAGGTTAAAAAATAATTATATTATAATACAAAATATATATCTTTATAAACTTTGCTCAATATTATTAAATTACTTATATTTATTAAGTTTTGAGAGCAAAAATTTCTTGTGTTTCACTTAAGTTGACATGTTGACATATTTATCTGTCATTTAAGGTTGACTTTTGACTTTTGTATGATAAAAGCTTTGCACGTTTCAGGATATTTACCTGTTAAATTATTTAACTTTGCATTGATAAACCAGCCCCAGCCCTAAATAACACAAAATATTATTCTTGTAGCAATTTTCACAAATTGCATGTATTTTACATCATTCTCTTCATCTGCATGTTGTTCAGTGCTGCCATCTATCGCTTGACAGCGGTACTTTAAGGCCTTATAAAAAAATAGACGGAATCGAAAATCTTAACATTTTAGATTTTTGTGCACATCTATATGCTAATAGCTTTCATTTAAAAAAAGAATCATCAAAATCGGTTCGGTAGAAGTCCATAACTAAGGCCCCAAGAAAAACCTTATTTTTTTACTTCCTTGTACGAAGTAAAGAAAGTATTGTAATTGCGAAAAAATTCGGTTTCCAGATTTCAACGGAAATATCCATTTTGACCATCCCTGAATCCATTTTGACTAATTTCGTCGTGACGTCTGTATGTACGTACGTATGTACGTACGTATCTCGCATAACTGAAAAACGGGAAGCCGTGGAAAGTTAAAATTTTGTATTTAGGACTGTTATAACATCTAGTTGTGCACCTCCCTTTTTGGTCATTGCATAACTTTCAGAAGTGGTATTTTACTTGAAGCCCATAATAGATTTTAATGGAAAACTATATTATACTATAATCCAAAACTTTTCAAATTTGGTATATAATACTTTTATATCAATGGGAATAACATAATAGATTTTAGTTAAATTAGTATACCCGGAAGTGGTACTTTACTTGAAGCCTATAGTAGATTTTAATGAAAAACTATATTAAAATATAATCCAAAACTTTTCAAATTTGGTATATAATACTTTTATATCAATGGAAATAACATAATAGACTTTAGTTAAAATAGTCTAACCGGAAGTGATACTTTACTTGAAGCTATTATCTGTTTTTCTTGAAGAAAATGGTGTTATTTTGTAATTAACAATAAATGCTTCAAATAAAAGTTTTAGAGAATTGAATTTTGCGTCGAAAACTTCAAGTATGATTAAATTAGTTCTTTGTATAAGCGAGATATGTAAATTTAAACATTATGTACTTTTTGGTTTCTGTAATTAAGTTTGCTATGAATTAGGACAAGAAATAACAAAAAAATAGAAAATTTAATATCAATGTCAAATTATGTCAAATACGTGCAATTTTATGATTGGGTGTGTTATTATACATATTTTAATTATTAACAATAGCTATTTGTGTATTAAGAGCGCAAAATGCGACATTGTTGACTGAGAGGTTGTTGCCGCGCGACGAAGGATTCTCTTGAAATCGACAATGTCCATTTGCGCTCGAAACACACACAAGATTTTTTCTACAGTCGGCACAATGGGGTCCTCCACCATATCAAAAAATAATAAAATGTACACTTTATACTTACAGTACTGCTCAATAAATAACGATTGGCTAATACAAAAGATACGGTTTAAACTTAAAAAGGCTTTTTTAAATGATTATATCGTTACATTAGCCATCTATTCCATAAAAAAAAAACCAAAATTAGAGCGTGGAAGCAAGGATTTGTGATGATTTGATGAGTTTTTGTAGCAAAATGTGTGGTTAGTTGTCACGCCTGTCACACTGAAAAAATTAACAAATATTTCAAGGAATTTGTGATTATATAGACATGTATGTGCATTGACTGACTTCTCGCAATTATTTAAGTAACGAAATAACTAATAACTTTATTGTAATCAAAATAAATAGTTAACTAGAGATCAGATGTCAGTACGACTCGCAACTATCCTACCGCCATCTGTGTACAATCATTCCTATTACTAAACATAACTGTTCACACAATTTATTTTATATTTAATTTTATTTTATCGTTATTTTCCATTCTTCTTGAGTTTTTATTCAATCTAATCTAAGCATTTTATACTTTCGTTTTTGTAAATGAATGCCCTATTTCATTTTCACAGCAGTGTGGCATTTTGTTAGGTTATGTTAAATACTGACAGAACATATGTCAAATTGACTTGTGAACGTGATAAATATGTAATTACAGTGCCATTAGTTCCTAACTAAACATTTTCATTAAGAATGTAGACAAGTGACATTTCTCAGCATTGTATACTTAGAAATTTGGACAGCGAGCGTTTTTTCTACTTTGTCGCGCATGAGCGGCAAAGTGACATTTTGCGTTGAAAAAAGAGAGCGCAAATGGCTACTTTCTATAATGACTGTAGAAAAAATATGTATAGTGTAACAGGCGTACAAAAAAGTCATGTGGTGTCCACATCAGATATTTATATATATATATATATATATATATATATATATATATATATATATATATATATAGATATAGTAAATAACACAATAATAATTATAATAGGTAAGTAATCTAATATAGTGAGTGATTAACATACATGGAATATACTAATCAGAGTTTGTTTCCAACGTATATGGTAACTGATAACAATTATAATAAGAACAACAACAGATAATACATAATATAAACATAATGGGTGGAATTCAGTGGGTTGTATTAAGGTCTGTATTAAATCTTGTATTAAGTATATGGCAACATTGTAATATTTTCCACATGTATCAATGAGATTCAATTGTGATTTAGAAATTTTACCACAGGGAAAAGTTATACAGATATCCTTTAGTCAAATGAGGAAGTATTATTGTAAATGGAAGGTGTAAAAGGAAACTCATTATTGCAAAATTAGGTTAGAAATATGTCAAATTTTATGTATCATATGTTTCATACCTGAATGTTAATGAATTTTAAAATATCTCAACCCCCGTTTTGATCAGTTTTGACATTTGTCCTTTTTTTCTTACTTCTGTTAATAATATTTTTTTCTTTATTTGATCCTTTGGTCTCTCACTTTTTTCTGACAGGTATTACAAAGTTGCCAAAATATTTTTGACAAAGGACTGTTTTAGCTTAAAACACGCTAATACAACCCACTGAATCTCACCCATTATTTATAACTTAATATGATTAATAAAGAGTAAATAACAAATAATAATACTGAATGTAGGTAAAATTTAATGTAACTTCTCAAATTATACAATTTTATTTAATTCGGAGATTTTTTTACTCGTTTCTGGCAAAACAACATAGTTTAAATATATTAATTGTAAAGTATACAATTTGATTTATTTTATCTATATCGAGGATAGACGAGACATAATTTTTTTAATTTGAAACGAGACGAGACGAGACAATGAATTTTTCGTCTCGTCTCGTCTCGACAGAATCACTAATTTTTAAAGAGATTAACTTTCATAAATCAGTCAGCTGTGCTATAACCAAGGAAACTGGCGATATATTAAAAAAATCTAAATGACAGATGTCAGCGTCAAGTGCAATTTATATTGTATATGTTTGTGTTATAATTTTATTAGGTACATAGAATCTTAACCAAGGAATTTTCGGTATAGAATTTGTAGAAAATAGTTATGTTCGTATTACAGTGTTACTGGATATGTAGAATCTTTCCCAAAAAAACTTTTGGTACGGGATTTGTGCAAAATTGGCGGAAGGTAATGTCATCAGATTTTTTTTAATTAACCTTCAAAACTAGGGAGGGTGTTTTGCCGCAGTCATAATAATATAACAGTTTAATTGTAACTTACTGAAGAGGTTGATTCACAACAAAAATTACATGAATAACCATATCTGAGTTGAGTTTGATCACTTTCTCTAACTTAAGACAAAGGGTTTAATATAAAAGCGTAGATATAGGAACCTAGGGAACCCAAATGTTCGCATTCGCAGTAATACAGGGTGTTATGTAAGTAAGTGTTCAACGCTTAACCCATGGTAGATCTGACCCCAAAGATAGTAAATCTGGCAATAATTTTTGTTTAACATACTTTCTACAAGAACTAGAGGCATTTAAAACTGACCAATCACGTCATAGATCAAAACTTTATAAAAAAGTAAAAATTAATGTGTTCTCTGGAAAAAATGTGATACCTGTCACATATGACATATAAGATCATTGGCGTCGCAACAAATTTCAGATTATGTCTATGTATGACAAAAATTCATTGTACGAACATGATCTTCTGATTGCAAAGCTTGCACGCGATAGTAGTGGTAAGGATGTAAATTTTCTTTTTTAAATAAATTCCAGGATGTAAATGTAGATGTTCAAAAAAAAAAAAAGTTTAACGTGAGATTGACAATCATTATTTTTTCCAGAGAACACATTGATTTTTACTTTTTTATAAAGTTTTGAACTATGACGTGATTACTTACATAACACCCTGTATAATGGATTAATGTGCGTGCCGTCCTTAAATGGGAATATAATTTTGTATATTATGTTCCCGAAAACATAGATTAGTACTTACTACATTTAAACTATCTAAATTAGTGCTTTCACTAATACGAGCTCCTTGTCGTTTAGATATACTGTACGTTAAGTTCTGAATTCTTTATATAATTTTCGCAAATGCTATAGGTAACTGAAATTAATAAATCTTGTACAGTGAACATATGAATTTGACAACAAGTTTCCTTGGTGTATACTGGACTCTCTTAGCGAGAGGTAAAAAGGGTGACAAAAATATCAGAAATTTATAGAGGAATAGATTTTCAAAGTACAACTGAAATTAACAACCAAAATAATAACAAATAAAATAACCAACACATAACAATAACAGACGAACAACAAGGTTTCATGTCAAGAAGGTCGTGAAAGGATGCCGTGTTCCTTATTCGTTAATAAAGCAAATCACTTTAATGGAGGTTGCTGATTATGTTGGTAATTCATACTATTCATACAATGCAATTTTTACCATTTTGGGCATGAAACGAATGTCAATGTAATTAGTTCCAAAACTGTTAACTTTTTTCCTTTTCCTGGTGATGAAAAAAACAGCGATAGAACATTATTTTGTGACCATAGAGGAAATAAAAGCAAAATCAATGAACGTTGAACGTTATTCAAATAATGAAAAATTACAATAATGAACAGTATCTATAGAAACTAAAAATTTGAACAATGTCGAAGCTTTCATTATAAGTAAAATTCTGATGTGGACACCACATGACTTCCTTGTACGCCTGTTAAACTATACCTACATATTTTGTTAATAATTAAAATATGTATTATAATAGACCCAATCTTAAAATTGCGTATTTGACATTGACATTAAATTCTTTATTTTTTTGTTATTTTTTGTCCTAAAACATAGCAAACTTAATTACAGAAACCAAAAAGTACATAATTTTTAAATTTACATATCTCGCTTATACAAAGATCTAATTTCATCGTACTTGATGTACTCGACGCAGAATTCAATTCCCTAAAACTTTTATTTGAAGCATTTATTTCTAAAATCAAAATAACACCATTTTTTCAAGAAAAACTGATAACAGCTTCAAGTAAAGTATCACTTCCGGTTAGACCATATTAACCAAAATCTATTATGTTATTCCCATTGATATAAAAGTATTATATACCAAATTTTGGTTTATATTTTAATATAGGTAGTTTTTCATTTAAAATCTATTATAGGCTTCAAGTAAAGTACCACTTCCGGGAAGACCATTTTAACTAAAATCTATTATGTATGTTATTCCTATTGAAATAAAATTATTATATACTAAATTTGAAAAGTTTTGGATTATATTTTAATATAGTTTTTCATTAAAATTTATTATAGGCTTCAAGTAATGTACCACTTCCGAAAGTTATGTAATGACCAGAAAGGGAGGTGTACAACTAGATGCTATAGCAGTCCTAAATACAAAATTATAACTGTCTACGGCTTCCCGTTTTTCAGTTATGCGAGATACGAACATACGTACGTACAGACGTCACGACGAAATTAGTCAAAATGGATTCAGGGATGGTCAAAATGGATATTTCTGTTGAAATCTGGAAACCGAAATTCTACAAAACTTCCTTTACTTTGTACAAGGAAGTAAAAACCATAAAAACAATTCAATATTCGAAAATATCTATGTACGTATGTGTCTACCAGAATCCAGAATTTGACGGTTTCATATTCATCCGGCGGTTGTCTGAGCTGCAGCTCTAACCTCTTTAGATGTAATCGCAAAAGGTTCAGCTTTTTTCTCTTTACTTCATCCCAGTTAACCAGGTCGTTCTCGTAGGTTAAATCCTAGAACAAATTGTGCTTTGTAGTACAATAATGACCAACGAGAACTAAAGCAAAGGAAAGTAATACACTTATAGTCCAAAGTTTCATGACAATAATCAGGAATTCAAAAAATGCAAACATATTTTCATATTGACAATTGCATTGTACTATACTCAATGCAAAATTTGCAAGTAATATTTCTATGTTTTTTACTTATAATGAAAGTTTCAACATTTTTGAAATTTTTAGTTTCTATAGATACTGATCATTATTGTAATGTTTCATTATTTGAATAATCAACGTTCATTGATTTTGTTTTTATCTCCTCTATGGTCGCAAAATAATGTTCCATCGATCCCAGGAAACGCACACATACATGATATATAATTATCCAGGATAAATCACAGCACAATGTTATATTACACTGTTTCATAAATGTTAAATCATAGATCTCTTATTTTATATATTTCGTATATATTACGTTATGAAACTTATCATTTATACATTTTTATATCAATTTTATGAAATTAAGTAATATTATTTACATAAGTTTGCAGTTATAATAATGTCATATTACAAAAGTAATACTATATAAATGTTTTCAAATTTATATTGTATTTATGTAATAATCACAACAAAAATACTATGTTTGAATAGAACGTAACATTTATATACATATGTATTAATACATTAATTTTATGAAACTAGTAATGTCAACCACAGTTCTAAATTTCACATTACACGAGTAATGTTTTGCACATATAGGGTCTATATGAAATCTATAAAATCAGTATTATGTTTGACAGTACGTCATATTATTATATTTTTTTATATGAAAAACTTAACGTTAGTATTGTTTGTAAAATACAATTTCAATTATACTAAAGTTAATTAGGAAAGAGTGAAAAGATGTCAGCCACCGGGATTTGAACCCAGACCCACTGTCTTGCCGGGACAATGCGCTACCAATTGAGCTATGGCGGACTCCTCACGTTCTCTTTACGAGAATACTTAGCGTCACGTATACTAAAGTTACTTGAAAAGAGAAATAAACCTCCTCATATGATTTTAATTACATTGTTTTTATATACATAATACTATGCCACAACTTAAGATATTTGGAATTTTGATTTATTTTACTGTTAGGTACATAATGTATAATGCTATTACGTGGCATTTTATTCGATAGTGTTTTGCAGGTATAATAATATTAAGTAGGTAGTTACTCATTTTTATTTCTTGTCACATTTTCCGTAAGAAATACAATATAATATTTATTCGTAGCTAGCATTATATACAATATTTACGGTAAATTATAATCTAAAATTTCAAATATATTACAAAGTAACATTTCCGACTTTTAATTTTAATATTGTGTATACTGGTGCTCTGCGCATGCTCTTGGGTGCTCTACAGAGGGTTACAGCCATTGCTTGTGTTATGTGTATTCATTAGAATATTTATAGTGGAAGAAAGAAGTTCAATAAGGTAAGTTATATAACATAATTTATTATATTGTATTAATAAGGGCCGATTTTTCAATGTTAAAATTTTAACGAGATATTGCAAAACCAACCCTCAGTAATATCTATGATATATAGCATTATGTCTAGGGGCTATAGCTCCTCAGTGGGAGTACGAAAATTAGTAATTATTGCAACAATGGATAGCAAAGGATATTTCGACATTTTAAAAGCAAATTTTAAACAATGTGCCGAAAAATAGGGCCTTAACAGACAATTTTAATTTCATGCATCAGAAAAAATCGACAAATAATTCGCGTCGATAAGAAAATGCGTACTGTATAATATTAAAAATATGCTTAATCATCCCTCACAGTCTCCGGACTTTAACCGGATTGAGAAAGTGCGGAAAATTCTTAAAATAAATAAGAATGTAAAGCAAAAAATAATTTAAAATTAATTACAAGTAAAATGGCAGAATATAATGCCATCGGTGATCAAAATTTTGCTAGATTCAATGACTTATCGCTTAGTTACTGCTGGAAAAACCAAAGGAAAACCCTCCAAATATTATATTTCTTTATGAAACATAAATAAATGGTTCATTATTTAAATGTTTTGGTTATCGTACGGAGACTTTTTTGTCATGAAATTATGAATACTTTCAATGTTTACCCCATAATATAAATAAATTAATTAAATTATTTGTTTATTTTATATTAATAATAACGTAATATACTGCATTTTATTTTGGATTAAAAGGAAATTAAATATATTGAGTTTTAAACTGCTATTTTTCGTAAAATACATTAAAACTACTGTTGTACGGAGACTTTTTTGTATGACTGTATATATAATTTTTAGATTCGTCATGCAGTGGTTTATTTTCTAAAAGATGGAAACCTACTTTGAAATATCCACAAACTAAATAACAGCATATAGAAAATCCTGTATCTGACTAAAATCAAAAAAATGTTCGACCCCTAATATCAAAATGTGTGCCAAATATGGAACAACTATGAAATTAAAATTGATTGTTGCTGTAGTAAGTATAGGTAAAACAATATTTTTTTGTGTTATTTTCTAACATAATTTATTTTCAAAGATTCTTTAGAGAAAACATGGAAAAAAGCAGCAGAGGCGGATTAAACCACTTGTTCTAAAAACCATATAGTGAAAACAAAACATTATCCAGAAATATACGCACTTGACACAAACGAAAGCGATAAAGGTAGTATGTGTTATGAATTTCAGTACCATTCTGCTAATCCGAAATTTATTTTAGAATTCTCCACTTCACCTCTGCCAAAATTCCCTAAGTCAAATACTAACAAATTAGCTTCTGCTATAGTCCGATAAGATAATAATTCTAATTCAGTAGTTAATGATTTTATTTTAGTTGAAACAGGTAAGTTATTGTAATAATATACAGGTGTTAAAAACAAGGGTAAATACATTTCGATGTGCTGCTGCTCAGTCAGATAAAAATTCACAAAAATTCAGCAAATTACTTCTTACTATTTACCTTTCAGTGTTCATTTTTAATGCGCCACTGCTGACAAATTTAATAATAAGGAATTATCTAATCTCGATATTGAATGGTTGAATAGATAAATAAATTAATTCGTAATTATTTTAATAAAAATCGGCTAGTGGTACAAAGAAATGTTAACTTTAAGAATTAAATAAAAAAATAAATAATTTTTTTCGAATTTTAGAAAAATTCTTTTCGATTGCGAATCAGCATATCGAAATACATACCCAAAAAATGTTGTAATATCTCACCTATCAACCCCTACAAGGTAGATACAAGGTAAAACATAGATGTAATGTAAGTTAAGGTATTTTTATATAATAGAATAAGAAGTGTTTGTGTTGGTAACAGTGTGCCGTGAAGGCAATGACAAGTGAATTGGGAGGGATATAGTGCAAGAAGGCGGGAGAGAGTAGGAAGGTGGTAGCGAGTGTGATCGGTCGTGTGTGACCTGTGCGCTCTGCATTTGTGCCAGAAAGGAACGAATTTCCAATATTGTATGCAGTCAGAGGGAAAGTTTTCAAGTAGTGTACGAGTTTCGTGCCAGAAGGTTTGCTTGACGAGCCAAGTGGCGAAACCCAGCCAAGAAGCAGCCGATTATTCACCAGCTATTAGATCTGCGGTTAAGGAGCAAGTATCCACCATTTTGTAAGCGGCCAGCACGTGGTCGTTGGAACAACGACAAAGCAACGTCGACCTGACGGTTATAAACCGCCGACCAACTCTGGACAGCCACATGTTTCCTCCATTTTTACTTAAGATAAGTTCTTATATATTTGTATTGTATAACTTTCTTGTACCTATATTTTGTACTGGACGAGAATTTTTGTGTATAAGCAACAATATATTATCCATTTGTTAACCAGGAATCCACGATTATCATTTATTTTTAAATGTAACGAACCCTGAGTGAGTTTTTCCTTGAATAAAGCTCAATTTAGATTTACGGGATCATCACAATGTTTACCGTTCTTTTTAACACAGTGTATATTACAATAACTTACCTGTTTCCATGTTTGTTTTTGTTTTTATTTATAAGGTAAATACGAGTCACTATTTCGTAAGAATGTAAATTTTATCTCTGGTTTAAATTGTAGTTGAGATGTTGTTTATATAAGTTTATAAAAAATGGATTATAGTCGTATGGCACAGTTTCAAAGTCAAGTAAAAAATATATTTTGTGAACTGCGACCACGAAATATCAATATTTGTATCTTTAGTAATGTTTTGTTGTGTCTCGAACAATTATCAATAATTTTGAATTTGTAAATGATATCCTTCAAAAATTTTAGCTATCTTGTACATACCGTTGCTTTGTTGTTTGTTTTTAATATTGTCATAAAATATGTGACATCCATCTACAAACTGACTTAGTTTATGGCATCGCATAATCTATGTTATGTATATTGTTTATTATTATTGTGAATTTTCTTGTAACTAAAGTATTCTTAAAATGTTACACACATCCTTTATTATGTATATTGTTTATTTATTATATTGTATATTTTTTGTGAATAAAGTATATTTTAAATGTTACACATTTTACAAAAAAACCCATTCTACCCTTTTAGATGTAGTGACCATTATTGAATTATGTAATTTTAATATAACACCGCATTACAATACCAATTATTAAATTATATTACATGTGTATTACAGAATATAGAACAATTATATGAAAAATAAATAAAATAAGTATCTTTCAACCTTTTACGTAAACATAAATGAAATATATTTGCTATTAGCACTAGTTTAAATGTATGTAACATAGCGTACATAAGCTTTGTGGAGGACATCCCGTTGTACAAGTAAATAACACCTAACAAACAAATAATATTACAAGTAGTGTTAAAGTAACAGCTGTTATAAAACTGTAATATAAATAATATATATCTGTGTTTCCTGGGATGTCTTTTTCAACAACATGAAAAGAAAAAAGTCAACAATTTTGGAACTAATTAAGTTGATATTCTTTTCATGCGGTCAAGTAAGGGACTATTCCGCTCCAAAAATAGTGATTCGCTTTAGAGGCCCAAGAAATGATTGATAGTTCCATATTCCGTTATTCGTAACTATGGTAACTAAGTGTGACATTATTGACCGAATTAAAATAGATATTCATGTATTACACCTCCATTGTTATCAGTGTCAACTATCTGCTCTCAGGAGCAATCACTATTCAAAATCAAACCGTAAAATAAATAATAATAATAATAACTAGATACAAGTTGCTTTAGAAATTTATTTCAAACATCAAAATAAGAATAAACAGAATTTTGACCCAATAATAATAATATTATTGTTAATTGTTTTAAGACTACAAATTTGCGCTTCATGTTTTCTTTATTTCTATTTCTTTTTTCTTTTTTACGTATCTTCCTGCGTCCATACATTTTATTTCTAGCAAGGTTAAGCCATGTAAAACTAAGGCACCACCGGAACATTATATTATTCATCGTAAGTTACATGTAATGTTTTTCTTTCGCCGACCAATACTCGCACCCTTAAGAAGTACGCGTTTATTTAGGCTTCTAAATAAAGTATCTAGCGTTTACTCTATTTCTTATTATATTATAGGTATATTATCTATTTCTATAGTTAGATTTAATGCCCGCAGAGGCAGGTTCACTATCGTGCTCGCCTTCCTCCAGAGGTACCGTTGATGAGACTTCCCCGTTGTCCGCCCACAATGAGGTAAAATAACTCGGCAATGGCCACGTCCATAACTCTTCGAACACATACGTGTTTATAACGCGGCCCTACCAAGTCAGTCCTAGAACACATCAGGACTACTGGACGTACCATGGCCTACTATATTTTCGCCTTCAAGTGGATGGGCTTCAGGGTAAGACTCGGGGTCAATGCGTAATAGTACAGCAGAACTGGATGGTCTCAGTAAGATATTGAGTGTCTTGCTGCCGTCCGATTTTCAACCGCACTTTACACATTTAAAGTTTTTGTTGCACTATTCATAATTAATAAACTAGTTGAGCTAAACATATTTTTCTATATAACGATTAAAATATTAGTTAAATAATATTTTCTTGTTAGCAACGATTTCAAATATTGCGATGATTGCGCACTTCCTTGCGATATTGTTATTATTATTATTATTATTATTATCACATAAATTTTGATGATTTCCAGTGGACGGTCTTAACCACGCATGAACATGTAATAAAAATTAAAAGGATGGGCCAAATTATTCTTGTAAATTTTGAAATTCGTTATTTTAGAAATCGGTCTCCAAATACTTGCGGATGGGTGGATCTTCCATGGGAGTGGTTGAAACTACACGAGGGGTAGATGGATTTTCTCTGGGGGTGAATATATCTTCCCTTGGGGCGAGTTGGACTTCCCTGGGTGTGGATATATCTTCCCTGAGAGTACTTAGATCATCCCTGTGGGTGGGTAAATCTCCCATAGAAGTAGAAGGATTTTCTGCGAGGATGGGTGGATATTCTAGTGTCCAACAATTTTGAGCTTTGTTCATCTCATTCTAAAAGATACAAAAAAATAATTAGTGGGTATAATAATAAAGTTGATTGAAATACAGATATATCGTTATCTATCATCATCCATCCCAATCAAGTAATCAAAAAGATCCCAAAAAAAAAAAAAAAAAAAAATTAATCACGGAATATCTTTCCTAATTTGAGATAGTATTTAAAGTGATTTTGCTTCTCTATACATTAAATTTTATAATTTGTAGAAATGTGGGAACTAGAGATTTCTTTATGTATTCTATTTATGTATCAAAGCTTTTGAAGATCGTACATCGCATTTTCCTTTAAAAGTTTTTTACCTTCAATAACAACATATAACATATGTTATCAAGATAATTCGAAATCAAAATGGATATTAAAATGTAACATGTAACTAATATAGGTATCTTATGCTGGGGATGGGCACATGTTTCGGTCGAAACGTCCGAATTATTTTTGTACTTACGATTGCATATATATATATTTCGCAATCTATGAATTTATAAGCCCAATAAATAGATTACGTAATTAAATTTTATAAAGAAGGATTTGTGGAAAATTCGTGTCCATCGCTGGATTTTGAACCCAAAATCCCCATATATGTAAGTGAATATCTATTCCGTGTTCTCAAATGTCCACATTGATTTAATCTCTTTGGTATATTTAACATCGTTATTCCATTAATTACCAGAAGATTATTAAAATCTTCAACATGAAAGAACGGCAGCAAATATAAGTGGGTTTCAGAATGATAATAGATAATTAAATCGTTAATACTATTCGAAAATATCTATGTACGTATGTTCTTACCAGAATCCAGAATTTGATGGTTCCATATACAGGCGGTTGTCTGAGCTGCAGCTCTAGCCTCTTTAGATGAAATCGCTTAAAGTTCTGTTCTTTTCTCTTTACTTCATCCCAGTTAACCAGGTCGTTCTCGTAGGTGTAACCGTAGAACAAATTGTGCTTTGTAGTACAATAATGACCTACGAGAACTAAAGCAAAGGAAAGTAATACACTTACAGTCAAAAGTTTCATGACAATAATCACGAACTCAAAAAATGCAAACATATTTTCGTATTGAATACTGCGTTGCACTATATTCAATGCAAAATTTGCAAGTAATATTTCTATGGTTTTTACTTATAATGAAAACTTCGACATTGTTGAAATTTTTAGTTTCTATAGATACTGTTCATTATTGTAATGTTTCATTATTTGAATAATGTTCAACGTTCATTGATTTTGCTTTTATTTTCTCTATGTTCACAAAACAATGTTCTATCGATGTATTTTTCATCACCAGAAAAAGAAAAAAGTCAACAGTTTTGGAACTAATTACATTGACATTCGTTTCATACCCAAAATGATAAAAATTACATTGTATGAATAGTATGAATTACTAACATAATCAGTAACCTCCATTAAAATGCCTATAGTCTATTTGGGAATGACTGGCAGTAATAAATCATTCTGTCAAAGACATTCCAGTGGCGCGCCAATAATTGTTTGCACAGGGATAGTCGAAATGTCTAAATTTGGTAGAGAACTATAGTTTTAGGTCTAAGTTGTTTTTCAGGGTCAGGTAAAGTCATTTAAATAATTAAGATGAAACTACCTGTATAGAACAGTGGCTATCGTCAAAAAATATTGATTTTGAGATGGGAATTGTCAAAACTGAGCTTTTGGCTATAGCTAAATTACATAGACATAAATTTATTCATCATGTTATTGATGATATGGCAGCGAATCGCGGTATTACTGTCCTTCGTTTACCGCCCTATCACTGCGAGCTCAATCCAATTGAATTAGTTTGGGCTCAAGTTAAAGGTGAAGTAGCGCGAAACAACACCACTTTTAAATTGGACAATGTGAAAAAACTTTTTATGGATGCATTAAAACATGTGACTGCCGATAATTGGAAAAACTGTATTCAACATGTCATAAAGGAAGAAGACCAAATGTAAATATAAGTATATGTAATGTAATATGTATATTTAATAGAAATATGACAGGTACTAATATCTTGACAACACACATGAAATAAGTATAAATTTTAGTATGTAACAAATAAAAATGTAAATATTGAATGTATGTATGTAAATATTAAATGTATGCAATATAATAATAATGACCGAGAAAGTTATATTTAAATATTAAAAACTTTTATTTTTAGTAAATGTATAAACAGATCACTCTACAAATCCTATCTACGTCTATGACACAGTCCGACGGGGATTATCGGACGGCATTTCTATTGTTTGACAAGTAAGTTTCGTTCCAAGTACAAAGCGTGCGGCTTATTTTGACCATCCTAGTGTAGTTACAACTGATTTTTCTGGTAGTTTTATTTGCCGCATTGCTGGCAAAAGTCCAATACTACTCTTGCAAATAATGATTTATTACTGCCAGTCATTCTCAAATAGACTAGGCGATCATTTAAGGCCAATATTTTAAATTTTTGTCATATTTTCATTTGTCGTTGTGGTTGGTTTGTTGGGACACCCTGCTCTTTTGTCATCCTCCAAGTTTTTATGGTAAACGTTTATAGTACCATTCATAAACCTTTGGTTTTTTCGGAGTGGTACAATATATATTATATATTCTACATCAATTGCATTCTATAAAAATGAGATCTTGTCTTCAGTCAATGAAGCACATAAAAACTTACATTCAACTGATTTTTCAGTGATTTATCTTATTAACGAATAAGGAACACGGCATCCGTTCACGAACTTCTTGACATGATCCCTTGTTGTTCGTCTGTTATTGTTATGTGTTGGTTATTTTATTTGTTATTATTTTGGTTGTTAATTTCAGTTGTTTTTCTGCTATTTTTTGTCACCCTTTTTACCTCTCTCTAAGACAGTCCAGACTGCACCAAGGAAACTAGTTGCCAAATTCATATGTTTACTGTACAAGATTTATTAATTTCAGTTATAGCATTTGCGAAAATTATATAAAGAATTCAGAACTTAACGTACCTACAGTATATCTAAACGACAAGGAGCTCGTATTAGTGAAAGCACTTATTTAGATAGTTTAAATGTAGTAAGTACTAATCTATGTTTTCGGCAACATCATATACAAAATTATATTCCCATTTAAGGACGGAACGCACATTAATCCATTATATGCGAACATTTGGGCTCCCTAGGTTCCTATATCTATACGCTTTTATGTTAAACCCTTTGTGTTAAGTTAGATAAAGTGATCAAACTCAACTCAGATATGTTCATGTAATTTTTGTTGTGAATCAATATCATCAGTAAGTTACAATTAAACTGTTATGACTGTGGCAAAACCCTCCCTAGTTTTGAAGGTTAATTTAAAAAATCTGATGTGGCCAGCACATTACCTTCCGTCAATATCATGTATTTTGCACAAATCCCTTACCAAAAGTTTCTTGGAAAAGATTCTTTATATCCAGTAACACTGTAATACGGACATAACTATTTTCTACAAATTCTATACTGAAAATTCCTTGGTTAAGATTCTATGCACCCCATAAAAATATAACACAGACATATACAATGTAAATTGCACTTGACGCTGACATCTGTCATTTAGATTTTTTTAATATATCGCCAGTTTCCCTGATTATAGCACGCTGACTGATTTATGAAAATTAATTTCTTTAAAAATCTTTAACTCTATATCTATTGAATATGAAAGAAAATGTGTAATCAAACCATATAGACAATCAAATGTGCTTATTATAACATAAAATATCAAAAAAATACTTATTTAATTGTGTTTTTCCATAAAAACTGTTTAGTACTGCAAATAAAGGTACCTTCGGTTGGTCAAATATAACCAAAATCTAATCAGCTCTTCATATGGGTGTAAAGAAGAGAAATATAAAAGAATTATAATTTTTATAATTGTAGAGTTGGAGTTATCGTCGGAGAAATTTCTGTCATACACACACCCACACACAGACACACACACACACACACGTACATACACAGACACACACACTCACACACACACACACACACACACACACACACACACACAGAGAGAGAGAGAGAGAGAGAGAGAGAGAGAGAGAGAGAGACATCACCGTAAAATTAGTAAAATCGTATACTATGAACCCTAAAACGTGCTTATCCATTAAAAACTCACCACCGAAGATAACTAATATATGGCAGAGAAGAACTAAAGAGCAGTTAATGTAAACAAATGCATGGCGAACCAGTGCTGTAGAAACTATCATTTAAAAATCTATGGCTAGCTCAGTGCCTCTCACCATTTCCGTTTCGTTACATAAGTATTGAATGTAACATTCCTTGTATACACAAATTATTCTAATTATATCTTTTCTTTCATTCAATAAGGAATTTTGTCCAACTCTTCTAAAATGTTCAAGATGGTTCCAGTTCAGTAGAGGGTATTTCTTAAGGATATATGTATTATTATACCTAGGCACCTATAATTGTAAATATTTAATTAACAATTCAATAAGAAATATTAAGTGTGCGTCTCAGAAAAAGATTTCAGTAATGTCAGCAAAACCGTTGATTTTTTACACTGACTTTTATATGGCAATTATAAACATATGAATTTGACAACTAGTTTCCTTGGTGTAGACTGGACTCTCTTACTGAGAGGTAGAAAGGGTGACAAACAGTAGCACAAATTTATAGAGTTATAAAGTACAACTGAAATTAACAACCAAAATAGTAACAAATAAAATAACCAACACATAACAACAACAGACGGACAACAAGGGTTCATGTCATAAAATAATACCAAATTATATTAAACTTGTGTACTTTTTATGTAATGGTATTACAAGATACATATACCTAACGTATGAATTGTAAATAAACAAGACCAATGTATTCTAAGATGAATATGAAGACAAGATCTCATTTTTAAAGATTGCAATTGATGTAGAATATATAATATATATTGTACCACTCGAAAGAAACCAAAGGTTTATGAATGGTACTACAAACGATTACCATAAAAACTTGGAGGATGACAAAAGAGCCGGGTGTCCCAACACACCAACTACAACGACAAATGAAAATATGGCAAAAATTTAAAATATTGGCCTTAATGAACGCCGAGGCACTTAATGGAGGTTGCTGATTATCTTAGTAATTTATGCTATTCATACATTGTAATTTTTATCATTTTGGGTATGAAACGAATGTCAATGTAATTAGTACCAAAACTGTTGACTTTTTTCTTTTTCTGGTGATGAAAAAGACATCGATAAAACATTGTTATGTGAACATAGAGGAAATAAAAGCAAAGTCAATGAACGTTGAACATTATTCAAATAATGAAACATTACAATAATGAACAATATCTATAGAAACTAAAAATTTCAACAATGTCGAAGTTTTCATTATAAGTAAAAACCATAGAAATATTACTTGCTAATTTTGCATTGAATATAGTGCAACGCAGTATTCAATACGAAAATATGTTTGCATTTTTTGAGTTCGTGATTATTGTCATGAAACTTTTGACTGTAAGTGAATTACTTTCCTTTGCTTTAGTTCTCGTAGGTCATTATTGTACTACAAAGCACAATTTGTTCTACGGTTACACCTACGAGAACGACGTGGTTAACTGGGATGAAGTAAAGAGAAAAGAACAGAACTTTAAGCGATTTCATCTAAAGAGGCTAGAGCTGCAGCTCAGACAACCGCCTGTATATGGAACCATCAAATTCTGGATTCTGGTAAGAACATACGTACATAGATATTTTCGAATAGTATTAACGATTTAATTATCTATTATCATTCTGAAACCCACTTATATTTCTTTCATGTTGAAGATTTTAATAATCTTCTGGTAATTAATGGAATAACGATGTTAAATATACCAAAGAGACTAAATCAATGTATATGTATATATATGATATATGCAATCGTAAGTACAAAAATAATTTGGACGTTTCGACCGAAACATGTGCCCATCCCCAGCATAAGATACGTATATTAGTTTGTTACATGTTACATTTTAATATGAATTTTGGTTTCGAATTATCTTGATAACATATGTTCTTACTGAAGGTAAAAAACTTTTAGAGGAAAATGCAATGTAGGATCTTCAAAAGCTTTGATACATAAATAGATTACATAAAAAAATCTCTAGTTCCCACATTTCTACAAATTATAAAATTTAATGTATAGAGAGGCAAAATAAATTGTCGACAGCATCACTTTAAATACTATCTCAAATTAGGAAAGATATTCCCTGATTAATTTTTTTTGGGATCTTTTTGATTACTTGATTGGGATGGATGATGATAGATAACGATATATCTGTATTTCAATCAACTTTATTATCAAACCCACTAATTATTTTTTTGTATCTTTTAGAATGAGATAAACAAAGCTCAAAATTGTTGGATACTAGAATATCCACCCATCCTCGCAGAAAATCCTTCTACTTCTATGGGAGATTTACCCACCCACAGGGATGATCCAAGTACTCTCAGGGAAGATATATCCACACCCAGGGAAGTCCAACTCACCCCAAGGGAAGATATATTCACCCCCAGAGAAAATCCATCTACCCCTCGGGTAGTTTCAACCACTCCCATGGAAGATCCACCCATCCGCAAGTATTTGGAGACCGATTTCTAAAATAACGAATTTCAAAATTTACAAGAATAATTTGGCCCATCCTTTTAATTTTTATTACATGTTCATGCGTGGTTAAGACCGTCCACTGGAAATCATCAAAATTTATGTGATAATAATAATAATAATAATAATAATAACAATATCGCAAGGAAGTGCGCAATCATCGCAATATTTGAAATCGTTGCTAACAAGAAAATATTATTTAACTAATATTTTAATCGTTATATAGAAAAATATGTTTAGCTCAACTAGTTTATTAATTATGAATAGTGCAACAAAAACTTTAAATGTGTAAAATGCGGTTGAAAATCGGACGGCAGCAAGACACTCAATATCTTACTGAGACCATCCAGTTCTGCTGTACTATTACGCATTGACCCCGAGTCTTACCCTGAAGCCCATCCACTTGAAGGCGAAAATATAGTAGGCCATGGTACGTCCAGTAGTCCTGATGTGTTCTAGGACTGACTTGGTAGGGCCGCGTTATAAACACGTATGTGTTCGAAGAGTTATGGACGTGGCCATTGCCGAGTTATTTTACCTCATTGTGGGCGGACAACGGGGAAGTCTCATCAACGGTACCTCTGGAGGAAGGCGAGCACGATAGTGAACCTGCCTCTGCGGGCATTAAATCTAACTATAGAAATAGATAATATACCTATAATATAATAAGAAATAGAGTAAACGCTAGATACTTTATTTAGAAGCCTAAATAAACGCGTACTTCTTAAGGGTGCGAAGTATCGGTCGGCGAAAGAAAAACATTACATGTAACTTACGATGAATAATAGAATGTTCCGGTGGTGCCTTAGTTTTACATGGCTTAACCTTGCTAGAAATAAAATGTATGGACGCAGGAATATACGTAAAAAAGAAAAACGAAACTGAAATAAAGAAAACATGAAGCGCAAATTTGTAGTCTTAAAACAATTAACAATAATATTATTATTATTGGGCCAAAATTCTGTTTATTCTTATTTTGATATATGAAATAAATTTTTAAAGCAACTTGTATCTAGTTATTATTATTATTTATTTTACGGTTTGATTTTGAATAGTGATTGCGCCTGAGAGCAGATAGTTGACACTGATAACAATGGAGGTGTAATACATAAATATCTATTTTAATTCGGTCAATAATGTCACACTTAGTTACCATAGTTACGAATAACGGAATATGGAATTATCAATCATTTCTTGGGCCTCTAAAGCGAATCACTATTTTTGGAGCGGAATAGACTTTTTTCTTTTCCTGGTGATGAAAAAGACATCGATGGAACATTATTTTGCGACCATAGAGGAGATAAAAACAAAGGCAATGAACGTTGAACATTATTCAAATAATGAAACATTACAATAATGAACAGTATCTATAATAACTAAAAATTTCAACAATGTTGAAAATTGAGTATAGTGCAACGAAATTTTCAATATGAAAATTTATTTGCATTTTTTGAGTTCATGATTATTGTCATGAAACTTTGGACTAAAGTGTATTACTTTCCTTTGCTTTAGTTCTCGTGGGTCATTATTTTAAATACAAAGCACAATTTGTTCTACGGTTTAACCTACGAGAACGACCTGTTTAACTTGGATGAAGTAAAGAGAAAAAAGCCCAACTTTATCATTTCATCATATCATTTCAAATTAATAATAGTATCGTTTTAAAAAGAAAATAGTAATAGTAAATAATACTTTATATTTATATTATACGAATGTTAAGGAATATAATTTCCAGCATCAATAAATATGTAGATATGTTTTTAAATTATTAACAACACTCGGTTTAATTTCACAAGAAAAGTATATTTTTACTTTATTGTACAATTTCGCCAGTTACGGCATCATCAGAAGTACTAGCGGGAGGCATAGTGCTGGCCACAACATGTATGAATGATTTTGGGAGTTACTGTACACGCTAAAGGCATTATAAACTCATTTTTAAAACTAATAACTTTTTCATACTCTCAAACTCTCATGGCAAGTTAGGAAGAAACATTAATTTAGAAAATCTATTTTGCTAAAAATTCGTCGACAAAATGCTCGTAATTTATTTAAATCTATTTGGAATTGCTATCGCCGTTGCTATCGATTGCTTGTTAATGATAATAGCGACAGTTTTTGTGTTGTTTGTCATTTGCATAAATTAATTAAATTTTACCGTTTACTTAAAGTATGATAAAATTTTCCAGCAATTTAAAATGTACTATTATTAGTTTTCATTCTCCTTTTTCGCCATAATATTAAAAGCTAATACGGAGAATTAATTAAATATTGTGAAATAGATTTTCTTGGAAAGGTTATTTTCATTTTGTATACTATGTTGAACATCTATAATTATCTACATTGACACATCGTCTGCTTAAAATACTTTAATGATGTATTGACTACTTATTTGTAAATATTAATTTTCTTTATGATGAGAAAAATGTAAATTACTGACATCAAACAGTTTTTTGTGCCTCTGTCCGATATAATAATCGTCTAGACTCCAGACGTACTTTTTGCCAGCCTTTTTAACTCTCGCTAAGACAGGTATTGGATTCATGCTAAAATTCGCATATCCAGATTTTATTGAATAAGCACGATTTTAAAATGATGTCTGTGCGTGCGTGCGTGTGTGTGTGTGTGTGTGTGTGTGTGTGTGTGTGTTTGTGGATGTGTGTATGTGTGTATGTATGTCTGGATGTTGTAGGGACGATTCCTCAAAAACTATAAGACTTAAAAAATATTTAACTTCAGTTTCTTTAATCTGACATTCCTGGGAAGAGCTGAAAAGGTTTTGGTAACAATTGAACAACCGGAAGTAGTAGTTTCTTAGAAAAATACTTCTAAATATAATTTTTTGGGAGTTTAAATTAAATTAATTAAATATTGAAGAACATAAAATTCTCTAATACACTTAAAATTTATATTATATCTTGTATAGATTTAGAGATAAAGACACTATAATTTATAGAGTAAACAAATCGCAGAGGCTAAGGCACTAAGGAAACCAGTTGACAAATTCCAATGTTTATAACATAGTTTGTAAATGACATTGTCAAATATCAACAGTTTTAGTGACATTCAAATAGGATTTTCTGGGAAGTATATTTAATCTTTCTTATTGTTTTATCAATTAAATATTTGAAATTATAGGAAAAATGTGTGGTAAAATGCATATATCCATCAGAAATACCGCCAATCTGGTTAATGAATTGGAAGAATCTCAGACATTTAGAAACTTCCTCATACAATGAAAAATAGATATAATTAGAATTATATGTGTGCAGACGACATGTTAAATACAATAAAAAACAATATTTGAGTAAAGTTCTGTAATTTTTTGTTATAAAACGACGGTTCGAAAGCGAAGTGCAATACAATACTTATATAGCCTAATATGGAAATGGCGAGAGGTCTTGTGCTGGCCACAACAGATTTTTTTTTTACAAGTATTAATACTAAATTGTTAATTGTATTTTAAATGAACACATTTTAAGCTAAATATAAGTAATTATATTTGACCTTGAAATACAAAATCAATAAAAAATATTTGCTGATGTGATGGGCGCCACGTAATTTTTGCTGATAATTACGAAACGGAATATTAAAAAAATACATAGGTACTGTGGATTCTGTCTCTATAATAAAACTCAAAGCTTTCAAGAAAAAAATTTCATATATAAAGAATTATATAAAAAATTAAATGACAAATTAGAAATGACATTTGCAAAAATGCACTGCAATGCAATGAGCCCGTAACCCGATAGACTTCTTATTGTAGACCAACTATGGACACAAGGCTAATTATAGCCAGTTAATTTCGGGGCACGAACAATCTGCAACAGACAAAGTAATACAAATATAATTATAAATGTGTAGTTCGATCTGAGTATTTTAAATGCGTATTAGAAAACCAATAGAACACCAATTACTCCCTACCAAAAGCTTCTTGCAACCATAGTAACGAACTTGTAAGATTATTTTTCTACAAGCGTCATAAAAATGGCACCTTTTGTGACTTGATTCACAAGGTAGAAATGAAATAAATAAATATCTATAGCAACTATATAAAATGAGCGAATAAGAAGTAACTTGTAAAATAGAAACCTGTCATGTCGCCCCATGATGCACTATACTATACACTAGATAACCTAAGAATAAAGCTTTGAAAACCTCCAAAAGCTGTCAAATTTAAATTGATAGTCTACAAATTGAAATATAAACAGTTTATATTTAACGAAATAACATATTATAAAATAGCAGACTTAATTAAAGTGATAAGAAAAGTTCATATTGTTTTCAGCGATTCCTCGACATATCATATCGTTCAGCAGTATTGTTGAACTTCCATCCAATTGAACAACTTCAAGGGCCGTACATGGCAATACTTCAAATTCTGATATAATTGCACATAAGAAGAATATAAAATTGCATAGTTTTTATTTAAACGTCAAAACGTGAAAATTTTCACTTGAATGTTTATAACAAAAAGTAAACAAATACGAAAGTATCCATAGCAATAAGAAAAATATATATGTACTAGCTGTACCCGTTGCAAATATTTGCAACAAACAATATGGGTAACGTCATTAAATTATAAATTTTCTGTACTTATATTCAATGTTTGGTACTCTTCTACACTTTTTTAACTATAGTATACCGCTGCTTTGCTGGCACATAGAAATAGGGAGATTACTTGACACATCACTGATATGTAAATTATTTAGGGTCGGTTTGTTAATGCAAAGTTAAAAGTAAAGTAATGGTAACTGTTAGTTAGGTAAATTAAATGATTGATTGACTGTTTATAAATATAAAGTTATAGGCTATCTACCAGTTTATAAACTTATAGTTAACTGTAAATTGGGAACTGAAACTGTTTTGACAGGTAAGAAATACAGGTCTTGCAACATAGGCCCAGGATAGATTTTATTGCTAGGTAATTATGTGATGAGAAACTTTGGATATTATTGTACATATTTTACAACAAACTACAGCAATGTTAAATTGTTTAACAGATAAACATACGTATTAAAAATATGCAATTTATATAGAAAAATAATAATAATAAAAATTATATAGGACCAACAGTAGGTATTCATTTAATTGACCAGTTTATGGTTTAAAGGTTTGATGCTAGTGGTAAATTCGACATTTCGTCTGAAATTTTAATTTTTTTTTTTTTTTGCTGTTATAAATATAAAAGGAGAAAAAGGTAAAACATCTAATATAGAGATTATCCGCATATTCGACGTCTTTCAATGTTATATTTTATTGTTATAAATTATAATTATGAATCAATATTGCAGTCATACTTACATCATTTATTTCCATTTTATAATTTATAAAATTTATTGTCACCAACAAATATTGTTATTGTTGTAATCAAGGTGTTTAATTATGATTTCAAGTTCAATTATTGTAGTAATAATTTATTGTACACAAAATTTTTATACATTATTGTAATGTATGAGGAATGAACGTGTTTTTATTTTTCAAATTAACATCTTTATTCAGTTTGAAACAATATGCTTAATCATTGCATATCTATACCTTCTCCTGTATGATTTCACATTAATGAAACTTGATCTCACACAAAGGAAAGCTGAATTCACAGCAACGAAAACTAATTTATTACTCTTGAATACCTATTTTGCAATAATAAATACAGAATTCACAATTTTAAAAACCAATTTCAACTAAATGAAAACAGATTTTACATAGGAACTTAAAATAGGCACCGCCAAGGAAGGGCTAGAAGGGGCAGCAGCCACCTTTGGATAGGAAAAAAAAAATAGAGTAAATGTATTGTCTCTAAAATATATGAAAATATTTTTCTGAACTTATAAAATATTAAATAAATAATGAATAGTATTTTTAAGAAACTTAACTTAACCCGGCAGCGGGCAGGTGGGGTGTGGTACACCCCAGTCACTTTATAATTGTCGCCATTTTTGCAATAACGGCCGTACACAATCATCTAGCCATCTACCTTCCGCAAATATATTGGTCTGTCAATACGCAACAGGATTCAGTCTCAAACTAAATTGCAGAAAGAGTATCATCAAATTAAAGTGACGTGGGGTGTATTAAACCCCACCTGTCCATAAACGTAACAAAAATTCTCTGAAGTTTACAGATACGAATATACTTATTTTGAAATTTCAAGGTACATTTTATATATCTTTTATATATTACTGAATTTTATTTAGTTTTTCTAAGTGTAGTATATCATATTTTGAAAAAGATCAGGCGCATTTGTTGGCCAGGTGGAAAGAAATAGATACTGAAGAGAAAGTCAAAAAATAAAATTTGTGATGATAACAATGAATAACCACCGCACAAAAAATTAAATTCAAAGCAAGGTCGTTGCATAGAATCTCTTAGGGCGAGAGATAGAAAAAGAAAATACCTCGGCAAGTTACGCCAAACATATTTATATATGTAGAGCACGCGAAATTTTACTGTGGAAAGTGCAGCATATTTGAATCTTCATAACTTCTCTGTACCTAAAAGCAACTTAGTAAATGCCTTTTTAGATCATAGGTTCACTTTTCAAGTTTAAGAATGTTATTTATTTTTGTTTGTAATATTTATATATTTCTTTGTTTTTATAATATAATGCCAAAGAATATTTTCAGTGAGTGTTTATAAGTTCTATTTTTTTTTTTTACATAAATAATGAAATAATTTTATTGTTTCTTATTTACATTGAACCAGGAACTTCTAAAACACCAACAAATTTAACAATAACTAAAAAAAAATTACCGGATGTTTCATAAAATTAAAATTAAATTGGGGTTTGTCACACCCCACCTGCCCAAATTTGTAATTTTTTTTCACCTGCCCGCTGCCGGGTTAAGATTAAATTTGATTACAACAATGAAAGAATTTAATTACAACAATGAGAGAGCTTGATTAAAACAATAATGAAACTTGATTACAACAATGATAAAAGTTGATTACAACAATGTGAGCTACGTTAGAAGCGAGAATAAGTAACTCGAGTGTTTGAAATCTGTTTTCGTTTAGTTGTAATTCGTTTTCATTGGTATGAATTTAGTTTTCTTTTACGTGAAATCAGTTTTCGTTAATGTGAAATCATGTTGCAAAAGTGTGAAATCATATTGTAAAATGTAGAATTAAGGGGCGTTAAAGAGCGGGAAAATAGAGACATCCAACTCAGTTGTATTTAATACTTTCGTTATTTAAAAACCTGTAATTGTACACCTGTTCTCTTGCCCATTTTTCAATAAATTTTTAAACTTTAGGTTAAAAAAATTATTATATTATAATACAAAATATATATCTTTATAAACTTTGCTCAATATTATTAAATTACTTACCATATTAGAATTAAAGAATTAACTATTATATTTATTAAGTTTTGAGAGCAAAAATTTCTTGTGTTTCACTTAAGTTGACATGTTGACATATTTATCTGTCATTTAAGGTTGACTTTTGACTTTTGTATGATAAAAGCTTTGCACGTTTCAGGATATTTACCTGTTAATTTATTTAACTTTGCATTGATAAACCAGCCCCAGCCCTAAATAACACAAAATATTATTCTTGTAGCAATTTTCACAAATTGCATGTATTTTACATCATTCTCTTCATCTGCATGTTGTTCAGTGCTGCCATCTATCGCTTGACAGCGGTACTTTAAGGCCTTATAAAAAAATAGACGGAATCGAAAATCTTAACATTTTAGATTTTTGTGCACATCTATATGCTAATAGCTTTCATTTAAAAAAAGAATCATCAAAATCGGTTCGATAGAAGTCCATAACTAAGGCCCCAAGAAAAACCTTATTTTTTTACTTCCTTGTACGAAGTAAAGAAAGTATTGTAATTGCGAAAAAATTCGGTTTCCAGATTTCAACGGAAATATCCATTTTGACCATCCCTGAATCCATTTTGACTAATTTCGTCGTGACGTCTGTATGTACGTACGTATGTACGTACGTATCTCGCATAACTGAAAAACGGGAAGCCGTGGAAAGTTAAAATTTTGTATTTAGGACTGTTATAACATCTAGTTGTGCACCTCCCTTTTTGGTCATTGCATAACTTTCAGAAGTGGTATTTTACTTGAAGCCCATAATAGATTTTAATGGAAAACTATATTATAATATAATCCAAAACTTTTCAAATTTGGTATATAAGACTTTTATATCAATGGGAAAAACATAATAGATTTTAGTAAAAATGGTCTACCCGGAAGTGGTACTTTACTTGAAGCCTATAGTAGATTTTAATGAAAAACTATATTAAAATATAATCCAAAACTTTTCAAATTTGGTATATAATACTTTTATATCAATGGGAATAACATAATAGATTTTAGTTAAATTGGTATACCCGGAAGTGGTACTTTACTTGAAGCCTATAGTAGATTTTAATGAAAAACTATATTAAAATATAATCCAAAACTTTTCAAATTTGGTATATAATACTTTTATATCAATGGAAATAACATAATAGACTTTGGTTAAAATAGTCTAACCGGAAGTGATACTTTACTTGAAGCTATTATCTGTTTTTCTTGAAGAAAATGGTGTTATTTTGTAATTAACAATAAATGCTTCAAATAAAAGTTTTAGAGAATTGAATTTTGCGTCGAAAACTTCAAGTATGATTAAATTAGTTCTTTGTTTAAGCGAGATATGTAAATTTAAACATTATGTACTTTTTGGTTTCTGTAATTAAGTTTGCTATGAATTAGGACAAGAAATAACAAAAAAATAGAAAATTTAATGTCAATGTCAAATTATGTCAAATACGTGCAATTTTATGATTGGGTGTGTTATTATACATATTTTAATTATTAACAATAGCTATTTGTGTATTAATAGCGCAAAATGCGACATTGTTGACTGAGAGGTTGTTGCCGCGTGACGAAGGAGCGCGGCATTCTCTCGAAATCGACAATGTCCATTTGTGCTCGAAACACACACAAGATTTTTTCTACAGTCGGCACAATGGGGTCCTCCACCATATCAAAAAATAATAAAATGTACACTTTATACTTACAGTACTGCTCAATAAATAACGATTGGCTAATACAAAAGATACGGTTTAAACTTAAAAAGGCTTTTTTAAATGATTATATCGTTACATTAGCCATCTATTCCATAAAAAAAAAACCAAAATTAGAGCGTGGAAGCAAGGATTTGTGATGATTTGATGAGTTTTTGTAGCAAAATGTGTGGTTAGTTGTCACGCCTGTCACACTGAAAAAATTAACAAATATTTCAAGGAATTTGTGATTATATAGACATGTATGTGCATTGACTGACTTCTCGCAATTATTTAAGTAACGAAATAACTAATAACTTTATTGTAATCAAAATAAATAGTTAACTAGAGATCAGATGTCAGTACGACTCGCAACTATCCTACCGCCATCTGTGTACAATCATTCCTATTACTAAACATAACTGTTCACACAATTTATTTTATATTTAATTTTATTTTATCGTTATTTTCCATTCTTCTTGAGTTTTTATTCAATCTAATCTAAGCATTTTATACTTTCGTTTTTGTAAATGAATGCCCTATTTCAATTTCACAGCAGTGTTGCATTTTGTTAGGTTATGTTAAATACTGACAGAACATATGTCAAATTGACTTGTGAACGTGATAAATATGTAATTACAGTGCCATTAGTTCCTAACTAAACATTTTCATTAAGAATGTAGACAATTTTACCTATAATTTCAAATTTCAGAAAAAGCTATCAGAATGTCACTAAAACTGTTGATATTTGACAATGACATGTGTCATGTTATAAACATTGGAATTTGTCAACTGGTTTCCTTAGTGCCTTAGCCTCTGTGATTAGTTTACTCTATAAATTATAGTGTCTTTATCTCTAAATCTATACAAGATATAATATAAATTTTAAGTGTATTAGATGGAGAATTTTATGTTCTTCAATATGTAATAAAAAAAACTTCCAAAAAATTATATTTAGAAGAATTTTTCTAAGAAACTACTACTTCCGGTTGTTCAATTGTTATCAAAACCTTTACAGCTCTTCCCAGGAATGTCAGATTAAAGAAACTGAAGTTAAATATTTTTTAAGTCTTATAGTTTTTGAGTAATCGTCCCTACAACATCCAGCCATACATACACACATACACACAAACACACATCCACAAACACACACACACACAGACATCGTTTTAAAAATGTTATAATCAAATTCTAGGGACCTTAAATCGTGCTTATTCAATAAAATCTGGATATGCAAATTTTAGCATGAATCCAATACCTCTCTTAGTTAAAAATTTATCGGATAGAGATTTTTATATTCTTTAATATTTGTAATAACATAAATGCGAAAATTCCATCGAAAACCACATTTTTTCCAGCTTTCAAAGAGAGTTACTATAAAAATAGCTGGTAACAGGAAGCTTTTTACCTCTTGCTAAGAGAGGTATTGAATTCATGCTAAAATTCGCATATCCAGATTTACTGAATAAGCACGATTTAAGGTTCCTAGAATCCGATTATAACATTTTTAAAATGATGTCTGTGTGTGTGTGTGTGTGTGGATGTGTGTATATATATGTGTGTGTGTGTGTGTGTGTGTATATATATATATATATATATATATATATATATATATATATATATATATATATATATATGTCTGGATGTTGTAGACACGATTCCTAAAAAACTATAAGACTTAAAAAATATTTAACTGCAGTTTCCTCAATCTGACATTCCTGGGAAGAGCTGAAAAGGTTTTGGTAACAATTGAACAACCGGAAGTAATAGTTTCTTAGAAAAATTCTTCTAAATATAATTTTTTGGGAGTTCTTTTTTATTAAATATTGAAGAACATAAAATTCTCCATCTAATACACTTAAAAATTTTATTATATCTTGTATAGATTTAGAGATAAAGACACTATAATTTATAGAGTAATCTAATCGCAGAGGCTACGGCACTAAGGAAACCAGATGACAAATTCCAATGTTTATTTGTAAATGACACATATCATTGTCAAATATCAACAGTTTTAGTGACATTCTGATAGCTTTTTCTGGGAAGTATATTTAATCTTTCTTATTGTTTTATTAATTAAATATTTGAAATTATAGGTAAAATTGTGGTAACATGCATATATCCATCAGAAATACCGCCAATCTGGTTAATGAATTGGAAGAATCTCTGACATTTAGAAACTTCCTCATACAATGAAAAATAGATATAATTAGAATTATTTGTGTGCATAAGGCATGTTAAATACAATGAAAAACAATATTTGGGTAAAGTTCTGTAATATTTTATTATAAAACGACGGTTCGAAAGCGAGGTGCAATACAATACTTATATAGCCTAATATGGAATTGGCGAGAGGTCTTGCGCTGGCCACAACAGATTTTTTACACATGTATAAAATGCCACTTGAATTGTCGTTAAGTAGTTGTTTGTACACATCTGTCGTTTATTATGAGTTACTACGAAAAAACCGTCCTTGTGAGACACTATTCCCATAATGCCAATGTATTTTCGGTCTATTTTCGTTTCATATACCTAAGGTCACGAATGGTAAACTTTTAAAAATTTGCATTTAGCTTTTGACAGGCAAAATGATTAGATATTGACAAATTTAAATTATTTATTTAATGTATCGGCTCTCAAGCGCAGACACGTTCGGAACTATGCAAAATAAATGAAAATCCGAACGCGGGACCGTTGTACAGCCTGTTTAAAAGCATGTAATAACAAACAAACCAGTTTTCCAAGTGTAAATTTTGTGCATTAGGTAATGCTTATGAGGATTTAATTATATCCTTACATTAAGACAGGTATTGGATTCATGCTAAAATCACATATCCAGATTTTAATGAATAAGCACGTGTTGAGGCCCGTACAATCCGATTTTAACATTTTTACGATGATGTCTGTGAATGTGTATGTGGATGTCTATGTATGTGTCTGGATGTTGCAGGGACGGTTTCTTATATTCTATAAGACTACAGACCAACTAACTAATTCTTAACAAATTCCATTAATTCTCAGGTAATTCCATTAATTCCCTGGTAATTCCACTAATTTTCAATTTCGGTACTTCCGCTACTCCTCAAGTAATTCCACTAATTCCCAAATAATTCCACTAATTCTCAAGTAATTACGGTAATTCCAGTAATTCCTAAGTAATTCCGGTAATTCCCAAGTAATTCCGGTAATTCCCAAGTAATTCCGCTAATTCCTAGGTAATTCCAGTAATTCCCAAGTAATTCCGGTAATTCCCAGGTAATTCCGCTAATTCTTATGTAATTCTAGCAATTCCCAAATAATTCCGCTAATTCCTAGGTAATTCCAGTAATTCCCAAGTAATTCCGCTAATTCCTAAGTAATTCCGGCAATTCCCAAGTAATTCTGGTAATTCCCAGGTAATTCCGCTAATTCCTAGGTAATTCCCCAGGTAATTCCACTAATTCCCAAATAATTCCGGAAATCCCAGGTAATTCCGCTAATTCTTAGGTAATTCCAGTAATTCTCAAGTAATTCCGGTAATTCCAATAATTCCTAGGTAATTCTTATAACTTTTGTTAATTCTCGAAGTAATTTTCCGTTACAGAAAACTTTAATGCTTTTCTTTTTAGTAATTTCAATATTATGTAAAATAAAATCTAATCAATTTTTGCGTCACTTACAATATACGCTCTTATTAAACATATCTATAATTAATTGTTAAAGTAAAGTCATTATGTGGAAGTAATTAGTCAAATTTTAGTGGATTCCCCTAAAGTTCTTGTTATTTCCTGGGTAATTCCTTCAATTCCTAGTGAATTCCTTTAATTCCTATGGAATTCCTCAAATTCCATCTTAATTCCTCTAATTTCATATAAATTTCTCTAATTGCAAGCTAATTAATGCCAATTCCTACTTAATTGTACAATTAATTTTTAGGTGATAGACCCCTCGGGTTTTAAAACCCGGTGCCTCAGCCTCACGTCATCAGCGCCTTTTTCTCGTCTAAACTAATCGCTATGTTCAAGCATCAGAAAGTATAGTGGCGGCGGCGGCAGGCGTACTAATAAATGATTTATAATTATGGAGAAGGTATAATATGTACCTAAAAAATCATCCCTCAATGCGGTACAATAAGGATGATTTCAATTATTTTTTATCTTTGTATCTATAATTAAGTTTTAACAATTAGCAGATTTTCGATATTTGTCGGAGAGATAGCTTGCATCATAAGTATATAAGTAAAAGTGCCCGAGACATGTTTAGAAATGGCGATGTTAGGAGCGGTGCGGGGATCGGGAGGACAGTGGACGGAGCCTGTTACATATACGATGCGAGGCAGGTTGCCGTCTCCTGACGCAGCGCATGTATTATCTCTGAAGTAAATGCGAAAAATTACTGGTACACGTGAAGCTAATCGTTATTCTATCTTTACCCGTGCGAAGCCGTCAGCTAGTAAATAAATAAATATTATATATCGTACACTTAAGTCGCGGTAAATTTGTTTCGTTTTGGGCTGTTACGACGTGAAAATTAAATCATATGAAGAAGAAACGAATAAATTATAGCAAAGAAGAAGAAAATTTCTTTGTGAGATTATAGAAACAAAGATTTGAAGAAAATATTGAAAATATAAAAATTATTGTGTTGTCCATGTCCAATATTCAAAAAGATAACACTTGGAAATTAATCGTCGCAGCATTTGAATGAATGATTAAAGGAAGACGACATCGAAGAAAAAAGCTTCCGTTTATATGATTGGCGGTGGTCCACATAAAAATATTAAAAATAAATAATATAATATATTTGGAACAAATCAATTCTGTTACTTATTTGTCTTCGTCTTCCTTCACAGTATCCACGACGTTAACGTCGTCAAAATTAGGGAAATCCTGTAAATCCATATCGAATATTGACAACTGTAGAGAATCGATATGACATCTGGTGACTAAATTTTGAACTAGTGCATGACTGTAGGTGCGAGCAAATACAGCATAATGTTAGCATACATTTTTTAAAATTATTTCTTTTATACGAAAATGAATGTTGTAAAACACGGTGAAAGCAATATTATGTGTTGTGTATACGGGTGTCATTCGCTTATGAGTAGGGAAACTCATTAAGTTTCCACATTTTTCCAAAAATAGGTAAAAATAAAGTGAGTATAACTACAATTGCAGGTATTCAACAAACATTGGAGCCTGGAAGTATGTTTTACGTTCTGGAAAACAAATTTCCAAGTATATGAGAGTATGTTCGAGACATTTCAAAGACAGTGACTTTATTCTTCCAGGTAATATTATTAATAATTATATTTGAAACATATTTATGATTATTTAAATTTTTAGAAATTCCTTCTCAACGGAGAAATTAAAAAAAAGTGCTGTACCATCTTTGTGACGACAGAACACTTTTTTGAAGACAGAGTGATGTTACATTTATAATTTCTCGATAACTATCGGTAATTCCACATAATATAATGTGATTCGCATTCAGAACTTCTTCGCCTGTTTACAAGATTAATATTTTAAATAAAGTAGTAAATGAACATTATATACAATCATACCTTCAACAATAATCCAAGAATGATGAGTAGCATTTAGAAAGTCAAATATCTGAACAATACTTAGCTTCATTTTGAAGAAACACAAGCAAAATTGTATCATATGACAGTGACAGATTGTACACCTACCGTCATGCATCCGCCATAATGAAAGTGCTTGTGGCGCCTCTATCGGTCATTTCAGTTGAGAATTTTTGCATGAATGCAAACATAAACCCAGAGAAACACAATAATAGCTTTGATGTTTGACAGATGGTATTTTATTTTGAATTAACCAATCATAGAGCAGCATTACACTGTTGCCAATGTAATTTGTGACACAAGTTAAGTTCGCATTTAAATTTGCATGAAGCAACGCAATTGGGATATAAGGCCTACTTACAATTAAGTAGCACTTTAATAATCAACAACTTAAGTTGCTGTGGAGAAACTGGGCGTTAGGTGTCCCAATATTCATTAGACCGTAACTTTTTTATGGCCACGCCGATAACGCGAAATTATTTTTGATCAGAAAGACACATTCAATAGTAAACTTTTCTCTCTCTATGTGTAATTTGTGATATCTGTTACGAACCAAACAGATGTCCAAATGTCAAACATCTAATTTTTAATGACAGTAACCAGTTGTCAATATTCTCAACTTGTTTCTAAGGAGTAAGCTAATAGCGTTTTCCGCTTACACAATATCTAACTTTGAGTAAGAAAATGTATGTATCACATGAGATTTGAATTTTAAAAAAATTCATCGCAATTCAAATTTTCTTATCATGGCGCTCTTATGACGTCAACTCGATGGTGACATCTGCAACGAACTTCAGCGCCTAAATCCACATGTTCATGACAGCCATTTGCTTGTTTAAATATGATTTTAGTAGCAGCGTGTATTTCGGTGTTTGTCCTATGTTTGTTTATGGTAAAAATATGAGTAATAATTATAAAGTAGACGAAATGTCAAACAAGAAATATACACGCGCGTGTTAACTACTGACACCATCTGTGTTTTTAAACGAAAATATTTACTTTGAAATGAGCAACAGATTATCAACTTGATGTCACAAATTTCAAGGACGTTTCTAGAGCTGTAAAAATTCCAATTTTGTAACATTAAATTATGAATTAAAACTTTTTATTAAACAAGTTTTATTATATTTTTCTACTATATGAAGATGGAAACTATAGAAAAAAATCTGTTGTGGCCAGCACAAGACCTTCCGTCAATTTCATGTATTTTGTACAAATCCTATACCAAAAGGTCCTTGGAACAGATTCTATATAATATCATGTAAAAAGACATACTATTACTTACAAATTCCATACCAAAAGTTCATTTGAAAAGGTTCTATAAATCCAATAAAATTATAACATAAACTATACTAAGTAATGTCCATCCATCTTCTCTTTGGCCTTTCTCTGCGTGTCACTTGCGAGCAACACTATGACATACCAATTTTAGATCCTATACTTTTTTCCATATTTGGTTTTACACTTGCAACTGACATCTGTCAATTAAATTTTTTTGAATAATTATGTCAGCTGTTTCTATGATAAATAGCTAAGCTGACTAATTTTTGAAAATTAATTTCTTTATAATGCTTTAAATTTACATCTATTGAATATGAAGGAAAATGTATAATCAAACTGTATAGAGAAGAGTATTTTCTTTAATATATATAATAACAAAATGTCAAAAAATAATATTTAACTGCGTTTTTTTAAGAAAAACTGTTAAAAACTTCAAATAAGGGTACTTCCGGTGGATTAATTATAAGCAAAATCTAATCAACTCTTCATATGGATGTACAGAAGAGGAATACGAAAGAATTATAATTTTTAGAATTGTAGTATTGGAGTTATCGTCGGAGAAAAATTTGTCACACACACACACACACACACGGACACACACACACACGGACACACACACAAACACACGGACACACACACACACACACACACACACACACACACACATACAGACATCATCTTAAAAATGGTATATTCGTATTGTAGGGACCCTAAAACGTGCTTATTCATTAAAAACTCACCACCGAATTTTTTGACCAAAGACAATACCTTCCTTACCTAAAGGTGACGGAAGGTAAAAAGTTATTATTTTTCATTAATTCCATATCACCGGAATACCCCATTAAAAGAGTTATTATAAATGACACCGTCGTCACATTTTATATTTATTGTCAATTATGTCAATAAAACTTTCAAACCCCAAACTTAACCTCAACTTTTGCACAAACAAATGTGAACTGAAATAGGAACGTATTTTCCACTTGTCACTGGATGGGTGCGCACCGTTCCCAAACCAAAACAGTGCATGACGTCATACACTGCACTAAGTGCGTTCCAGTGCGCACTAAATTTTGGTAAGCGGAAAACGCTATAAGATATGTGATGGTCTTATTTTTAATAATGTTAGTAAAATACTTTTAGGCCGAACAAACAGATGTTACCAATTTTAGAATATTACGAAGGAAATTTTTAACAACCCATAAACAAGTGTTACTGTCATTAAAAATTAGTTGTTTGGTATTTGGATAGACTGCTAGATTAAATTTATTTTAAAAAATCACGGTACAGTCACTCAGGTTTTATTTTTTCCATAACAGATATCACAAATTACACACAGAGAGAAAAGTTTACTATTGAATGTAAAAAAAATAATAATTTCACGTTATCGGTGTGGCCATTAAAAAGTTACGGTCTAATAAATGTTTGGACATCTAAGTTTTATGCACTAGTGGTTCACTAACAATAACAAGTATCATCTTAAAAGATGACTTATAACCATATGAACTGTCATACCAAATTTAATCCAAATCGAATAAAGCGTTCTGTTATTATAAGCAAAATTATTATTTTTTCGAAGAACTTTGAAGCAGAATACTGGCTAAATGGTACACTTTCCGGTAGAAGCAAGTCTTATTAGCCTCAGCAATCTGAGGTTAAGCCATGTCCCCCTATTTTAGAGACACCTGTATATTAAATAAATCATTTAAATTTGTGAAACCAACCTTTGTCAATAATAAAAATATATTTTATCTGTAAAATGTACCAATCTTGAGTACTAAAAATTACATTAAAACATGGTTTAATATTACTTAATTCTGTCGATATTATTTGATAATTGACAGCTGACAATATTATTATAATTTGTAAGTTTATATAAGGACTTGAAATTTTTAAAAATATCATTCAAAACAATCCTGTAACTCGTGTTCATTCACATTTTAGCAATACCAGGTACTCTGTTCAGAAATGAGCGTTCATTGTAAAAGCAAGCATAACAATTTGGGTAAGAACTCTACATTCTACTGTGCAACTACGATCCTTCGGAACCCCAATAAAACGTTTGCCTACTTAAATAGTTTCAAGCAATTTTCAACTTTCCTACACGTATAATGTACCTACACTGAAAATAAACTATATTTACGTGAAACGCAAAAAAATCATAGTAGCAACGGTTATTATTAATGTAGAGGATTTAAAAATCATTTTTTCAAATAATTTTCTGGACGAGTTTTATCTTATCACCTTGTGAGCTGATAAGATAAAATTCGTGGTAAATTGCTTATTTTGCTGTGTTTGAACAATGTTGTAATTTTAATAAAACACACACAATGCGTTTATCGTCAATATTACTCATCTTAAATGAATGTACATAGTGGAACTATTTTTCTTACAATCATAAACACAGATAATTCAATTAAACAATTTTTAAGTCATTTAAATTTTATTTTAATATTTATCTATTATTTTTTAAAGTGGTAGATTACATACTTAAATTTTTTGTAAGATTCAAATAGGGTCCTCCACTCTATTTTTTTTTTTATTATTTTAAATGAAACTGTTTAATTTTGAAGCAATATGTAGTATTAAAAAGTCATAATTGTTTTTAGTTCAACTGCATTTGATTTTTAAAGAAACTTGTAGCTATCTTTCTCGCACCAGTTTCTGCAGTAGGCTGCGCGAGAAAGATAGAAATCGTTGTGACGTAGATGCATAGATGCTTAAAATCACTAATATTTCAAAAACTAACAATTTTTAAAAAACTTTTATCGTCTCCATCATGATTTTATCTTATCTACTTTCAATATAACTAACTTTTCACTCAATTTTCTGTTATGGTGGAGGACCCTATTGTGATTTACTCTAAATTAAATAATAAACATAATTTAAATTAGCTAATGGCGCTTTCTTACTTTTGTGGACGATTCTACTATTTTCCCGCACTTGTTAAGAAAACAACTATTTTATTTCATACTATAAAACAGTTTAACTGTTGCAATATTTTTTATATGCTTTCTAAGTATTAAATTTTGAAAAATACTATTCTTTAAATACTCGTAGTTTCAAATTTGAAAATATTAACGAAATATTCATTAGATATTTTACAATTAATTATTGAAATTTGTGTAATACGAGTATTTTGAAAAAGCCAATTGATCTGAAACATAACGTAACTTCAAAGACAAACTGTTTTCCCATTGGGTATGAATGACGTACTGTACTACTGTATGTCATTTGACGTCACATGAGTTGAAGGGGTTTGTTTTTTATGACTATTTTTGACGTTAATCTTTTTATTTAATTATTAACGAAAATAAAAACAAATTTTTACCTTCCGTCACCTTTAGGTAAGGAAGGTATTGTCTTTGGTCAAAAAATTCGGTGGTGAGTTTTTAATGAATAAGCACGTTTTAGGGTCCCTACAATACGAATTTACTATTTTTAAGATGATGTCTGTATGTGTGTGTGTGTGTGTCCGTGTGTGTGTGTGTCCGTGTGTGTGTATGTATGTCCGTGTGTGACAAATTTTTCTCCGACGATAACTCCAATACTACAATTCTAAAAATTATAATTCTTTCGTATTCCTCTTCTGTACATCCACATGAAGAGTTGATTAGATTTTGGTTATAATGTATCCACCGGAAGTACCCATATTTGAAGTTTTTAACAGTTTTTCTTAAAAAAACGCAGTTAAATATTATTTTTTGACATTTTGTTATTATATATATTAAAGAAAATATTCTTCTCTATACAGTTTGATTATACATTTTCATTCATATTCAATACATGTAGATTTAAAGCATTATAAAGAAATTAATTTTCAAAAATTAGTCAGCTTTGCTATTTATCATGGAAACAGCTGATGCTGATATATTAAAAAAATTCTAATTGACAGATGTCAGTTGCAAGTGCAAAACCAAATATGGAAAGTGTAGGATCACAAAATTGGTATGTCATAGTGCTCCTCGCCAGTGACATGCAGAGAAAGGCCAAAGAGAAGATGGAAGGACTGTATCGCAGAAGACCGAAAGGAATGCCTGTGTCAAGAAGATGTGTTGGACAGAAATGAGTGGAAGAAAAGAGGAAACAGCTACCTCTAATAAAATAGGGGAAGCTGAAGAATAAGAAGAAGTGTCAAGTGCATTTTACTTAGTGTATGTTTATGTTATAATTTTATTGGATTTATAGAATAGAAATAGTATGTGTTCGTGTTTGATTTTACATGATATTATATAGAATCTGTTCCAAGGACCTTTTGGTATGGGATTTGTACAAAATACATCGAATTGACGGAAGGTTTTGTGCTGGCCATAACAGATTTTTTTTTTATTACTATGGAAAATATTTTATAAACATTCATTTAAAATATATCCTATACCACACAGAAAAAAAGATTTGAAATTTTGTCTAATTATAATTAGATATTATTTTATTAGGCAATATGTCTAATAATTTAGTATAATTTACAAATCTTAATTTAGCATTTTAACTAACCCGAAATAGATAATAAATACTTTATAAAAAAAAATCGTTAATTTAAATATGTAAATAGTTATTTTAATTACTTATTTTATTTAATTTTACTATATTTTGGCTTCATTATTTTTGTCCTTCAATTTTCGTTGTTTTATCTAATGAATTAGGTAAGCAAATAGAAAATTTAAATATATAATTAGTTAATTTCTTTATTTATGTTTAGTTCAATACTAAATGTAGTCATTTAATCTAATTTTGTATTTAATTTTACTATAATTTGTTATTACAAATTTAGAAAATTTAACTAAATCAACTTAGTTAATTTATTGAAAACATATTAGAAGGCTGAAAATCACAGATTTATTTAGTTAATTTAACTACAATTTAGAAGGTTTGTTTTTTCTGTGCAAATGTTCCTTGGAGAAGATTCTATACAGGGTATATCTGGGAAAACGAACTCCCCCTTAACTTTTTTATTATAAGGAATAGACAAATTTTCTTCATATGGAAGTTTTATTATAATAAATATACTATTTGATGACAAATACAGAATTTTTTTCCCATTTGAAAAATAAAAGTTGATAGTCGTATCATGTAAATCTGACTTTATAAAAAATATCGTACTTGTCACCATATGAAGAAATTTTTTCTATTCCTTATATTAAAAAAGTTAAGGTAGGGGCTCGTCTTAACAGATACACTCTGTAATATGTATAATGTAAAATTGTGACACGAACAAATATCATTTTTTACAAATTCCATACCAAAAGTTGTTTTGAATAGATTCTATAAATCCAATAAAATTATAACATAAACATACTCTATTTAAATTGCTCTTGACACTTCCTTCTTTCTTCTTTAGCTTTTCCCTGTTTTATTAGGGCTCGCTGCTTCTTACCCTTTTCTTCCACTCATTGCTGTCCAATGCATCGTCTTCACACAGTTCTTCCTCTCTCAAGTCTTCTGCGATACTGTCTTCCCATCTTCTCTTTGGCCTTTCTCAACTGGCTGCAACTGCATGTCACTTGCGAGGAACACTATGACATATCACTTTCTGATCCTGTACTTTCCATCTTTGGTTTTGCACATGACACTGACATCTGTCAATTAGAATTATTTGAATATATCAGCTGTTTCCATGATAAATAGCAAAGCTGACTAATTTTTGAAAGTTAATCTCTTTATAATTCTTTAACTCTATATCTTTAGAATATGAAGGAAAATGTATAATCAAACCGTATAGAGAAGAGCATTTTCTTTAATATTTATAATATCATAAAAGTCAAAACATAATATTTATCTGCGTTTTTTCAAGAAAAACTGTTAAAAACTGCAAATAAGGGTACTTCCGGTTGACCAATTATAACCAAAATCTAATCAGCTCTTCATATGGATATAAAGAAGAGCAATACGAAAGAATTATGATTTTTAGAGCTATAGTATTAGAGTTATCGTCGAAGAAAAAATTTATCACACACATACGTACACACACACGCACGCACACACACACACGCACGCACACACACATACGCACACACACACATACATCATCTTAAAAATAGTAAATTCGTATAAAAGGAACCCCAAAACGTATTTATTCATTAAAAACTCACCACCGAAATTTTTGACCAAAGACAATATCTTCCTTACCTAAAGGTGACGGAAGGTAAAAATGAATAAAAATAATATTGACCAATTAAAAGATGCTTTATTTTGATGTGACTTCGTAGGCTATGTTTACCCGGTGCTCAATATTGTTGAAAGCGGCAAATTTAATATTTTTATTGTACAACATGTGCATATATGTACGAAATATTGTCATGTGCATTTAAAAAATGTAACAATAAACATTCTAATTTATAAACAGCACTACTAAATATTTATAAATAAACTGCTAAATGTTAAATAACATTATTTAAACTTTGTTTTAAATGTATATATTATAAATATTGTTTGACTAACAATTGAAATAAATAATTTTTTAATTAAAAAGGACAATTTATTTTCTGGAAACTGAAAGAGTGCGTTTGCTGCAGCATCTGGAGGCGTAGACTTCATAGGGACATTCAATCGGATTTGAGGGAACCATCTGTCCGAGATGGTGCCCTGTCGGATCTGCGGCCGGAAATTCTTCCCGGACCGGATACAAAAACATGAACAAGCGTGCAATAACCAGCCGGTCAGGCTCAAACACAATAAAATATAGATTCATTTCTTATTGCTAACGCTCTCTCAACAACCTCTCAATCGACAATGTCGCATTTTGCTCTTTTAATACACAAATAGCTATTTGAACTGAAAGAAAGATTCTATTATTTTTTTTCATTCAGTAGGATAATAACAATCTTATAATCCCAACTACAGAACAAGTATAGTAATGGGGTCGTCCGTTATAGTAACAATTAGAAAATGGCTCATTTATATTAAAACTGTATTATAGGGACTAGCAAACTTTATATAATAGTATATTATACGCCAAGGTTGAGACCCGAGGGCGAAACCCGACGGATACAAGGCGCCTGGTCAATAATGATCAGCTCAACCGTGGTTTATATACTATTTTTTTCACTACTAGCACATAAATCCTATTTGAATATTTTTTATTGATAATAACAATCATAAAAATAAATAAATATATCATCACGGCATATTACCCATTTCTGGGTGTGCCAGTATCTACAACACATGTAGACATCGGTAATGATGACGATATATTTTACCGTGTGGGCGCTTACCAGGCGTCACCTCAAGGGCACTCATAGCTGGTGTGGATAGTGCACCACAGGGGTCACTTTTGTGCTATTTAAAATTGTAAATATTTGGCGTCTGTCGGGATCGAACCCGGTTCCCCCAGGTTCGCGACTAGACACTTAGGCACGCGGCCACGGGGCCCCATAATAACAATCATTTGGCATGAATAATTACGTTACTTGCTTGCGCAAAAACAGAGTAGACTGCATTTGTTTTTATATCTGACGTTTCGTTCATTTCGCTGGTTTGTTAACCTCACTTATGAGCCTTGATTTGTTTTTGATTTAATTATTTAATAAAAACTGTTACTGTTGTTACAGTCAGCAGCGTAATTAGTTTATTATTATTTTTAAATAAATCTATTGAAATGTATGTACATATACAAAAAAATCTGTTGTGGCCAGCACAAAACCTTCCGTCAATTCAATATATTTCTTACAAATCCGATACTTGGAAAAGATTCTATATATCCTGTAAAATTGTAACACGAACACACTATTTTTTACAAATTCCATATTGCAAGTTCCTTTGGGAAGATTCTATAAAACCAATATTATTATAACACGAATGTACATTCTGTAAATTGCACTTCACACTTCCTCATTCCTATCCAACGCATCTTCTTCAGACAGTTCTTCCTCTCTCAAATATTCTGCTACACAGTCCTTCCATCTTCTCTTTGACCTTCCTCGTACTCCCGGCATTGAAACTGCAAGTCACTTTCATATTAATTATCACAAAATGTCAAAAAATGATATTTAACTCCGGTTTTCCCAGAAAAACTGTTAAAAGCTTCAAATAAGGGTACTTCCGGTTGACCAATTATAACCAAAATCTAATCAGCTCTTCATATGGTTGTAAAGAAAAGGAATACGAAAAAATCATAATTTTTAGAATTTTAGTTTGCGAGTTATCGTCGGACAAAAATTTGTCACACACACATACACGGACACACGGACACACACACACACATACATACATACATACAGACATCAATGTAAAATTAGTAATATCGTATTCTTGGGATCTTAAAACGTGCTAATTCATTAAAAACTCACCACCGAATTTTTTGACCAAAGACAATACCTTCCTTACCTAAGGGTGACGGAAGGTAAAAATAGTGATTTATTCATTCCTATATCCACACATGTTTTACATTTTCACCAAAACAGCACAGTGACCAGGCGAGGCAAGGCGGCAGTGTAGTTCAATTTAAAATTAATTAATTATATACTTTTCTTGAGTTTAATGAGTTAAATAATATTTGGATTTGGAGGCTTGAGTTTGATTGAAACCGGACAGTTTGCATTATAGACCTACGTTAATAATAATTTATTATTGACCTAGGTTACCATGGTAGCAAGCAAGCGGTAGTGAAAACAATTTCTCATGACAAATAAAGGTAAATAATACTGGGTTCCTAGGCTATAGTCTATTTGAGAATGACTGGCAGTAATAAATCATTATTTGCAAGAGTAGTATTGGATTTTTGCCAGCAATGCGGCAAATAAAACTACCAGAAAAATCAGTTGTAACTACACTAGGATGGTCAAAATAAGCCGCACGCTTTGTACCTGGAACGAAACTTACTTGTCGAACAATAGAAATGCCGTCCGATAATCCCCGTCGGACTGTGTCATAGACGTAGATAGGATTTGTAGAGTGATCTGTTTATACATTTACTAAAAATAAAAGTTTTTAATATTTAAATATAACTTTCTCAGTCATTATTATTATATTGCATACATTTAATATTTACATACATACATTCAATATTTACATTTTTATTTGTTACATACTAAAATTTATACTTATTTCATGTGTGTTGTCAAGATATTGGTACCTGTCATATTTCTATTAAATATACATATTACATTACATATACTTATATATTTATACATAAATTATTAAAAATCAGAATCTGATTCTGAATCTTGTCCTAATCCCTGTGCAAACAATTATTGGCGCGCCACTGGAATGTCTTTGACAGAATGATTTATTACTGCCAGTCATTCTCAAATAGACTATAGTAGTGAAAAAATCTGATGTGGACACCACATGACTTCCTTGTACGCCTGTTAAACTATACATATTTTGTTAATAATTAAAATATGTATTATAACAGACCCAATCATAAAATTGCACGTATTTGACATTATTTGACATTAACATTAAATTTTTAATTTTTTTTTATTTTTTGTTCTAATCCATAACAAACAATTACAAAAATGAAGTACATAATATTTAAATTTACATATCTCGCTTATTCAAAGAGTTAATTTAATCATACTTGATGCGATAGACGCATAATTCAATTCTCTAAAATTTTTATTTGAAGCATTTATTTCTAATATTAAAATGTCACCATTTTTTTTCAAGAAAAACTGATAACAGCTTCAAGTAAAGTACCACTTCCGGTTAGACAATTTTAACCAAAATCTATTATGTTACTCCTATTGATATAAAAGTCTTATATACCAAATTTAAATTTACCCTTGGTAAGGGAGGTATAGGGATCGTGCTAAAAATCACATATCGAGATTTTAGTAAATGACCACGTTTTAAGGTCCCTAGAATCCAATTTTAACATTTTCACGATGATGTATGTATGTATGTGTGTGTGTTTGTGTGTGTGTGTGTTTGTGTGTGTGTGTTTGTGTGTGTGTGTGTGTGTGTGTGTGTGTGTGTATGTTTGTCTATGGATTTTGTCTTCGCTCTAACTCAAATACTACCATTCAGAAAATTCTGAAACCTTGTATTTCTATCCTATTCTAATATGAAAAGAAGCCATTAGATCTTGGTGTAAATCGGATAAAAGGAAATGGCACTTTACCTGAAGCTCATAATAGTTTTTCTTCAAAAAATACCATTAAATGCCATTTTTTCGCATTTTATGTCTTATGAAATTTAAAGATTATTGATTTTTCTACAGGAATGCATTATGCATTAATACTTTATCTATATATTTTACAGATAAATTTAAAAATATTTTTTTACCTCCCGCTACCCTAGGTAAGGGAGGCATAGGGATCGTGCTAAAAATCGCATATAGAGATTTTAGTGAATAAGCACGTTTTGATGTCCCCAGAATTTTACGATGATGTCTGTGGGTATGTTTGTGTGTGTGTGTATGTGTGTGTGGATGTGTGCATCCTGTGGACACGATTACTCAAATACTATCAATCAGAAAATTTTGAAATTTTGTGTACCCATTCTATACAAATGTGGGAAGAGTTGATTAGTTTTTAGTGTATATCAGATAACCGGAAGTATCACTTATACAAGCTTTTACCAGTTTTTCTTGAAAAAAATGCATTGAATATAATTTTTCAGTAACTTTTACTATTAAAAATATAATAGAATGGTACAATCTTGAATTCTACGATAATATAACTTTAAATAACTTTAAATATAAATTTATAAAATAATTTAATTTTGTTCATCATCTGACCCATGCGTCAAACAAAAACATAATACTTTAATAACAATTTTGACGTATTTAAACAAATGTCACTGTCACATTTACATTAATAATGAAACCGTGTTAAAAAGAATTTAGTAGAAATATATTTGATTTGTAAATATAAATCTGTCAGTATAAGAACGTGTTTTCAAAATGTCAAATATTGGTTTACAACTACACATTTACGACATGGATCATGTACAGCAAAGAATTGACACATATTACGTTTTTAGAGCACTTAGAAGTTGATGATGATTTTTCGTGGATTATCTTTTTCTTTGGTGAGGCACATTTTCACCTTTCTGGGTGTGTTAATAAGCAAAATTGCCAGATATAGACAGAGAAAAATCTTCATGTGATTTACAAGGTACCATTACATGTCTAAATGAGACTCTTTGGTGCGCACTATGGTCAGGTGGCTTCATTGGAACTTATTTTTTCGAAAATGATGAAGGTCGGACTGTTTTTGGCACGAAATTAATTGCGTATTACAGACTTCTATTTTTTTTTTTTTTTTTTTTTTTTTTTTTTTTATTAGGTGATTTTAGGGGCCCTTCAACTGCTGGGTTATTAGGACCCCATTTCGGTACATTAGTATAATACATCTACATCACTATATTATACATACTAAGTTATGTTCTTATATATGCAAACATACATTCTCATTATATTTTATGTAACAGTTTGATATCATTAAGATATTGTATTACGTTTCGCATGGTTTCACAATCGTTTTTTAGGGTTTCGGGTACTGTGTTTGGTATTTTATATTTTTGTCTTTGATTGTTATACAGGGTGCATTCAACTAATATATGTTTCACTGTTATATTTACATTACATTTTTCACAAATTGGGGGCTGTGTCTTCTGGAGTATGTGTTGATGTGTTAGGGCTGTATGTCCGATACGTAATCGTGTGATGACTGCTTGATGTTTCCGGTTGTCGGGGGTTCTCCAAAATGATGTTGTGCTCTTGATTTCCCTAAGTTTGTTGTTCGATAAGTTCGTCCATTCTGTGTTCCATAAGTCGTGGATTTTGGCCTTCAGTAAGCTCATTATATCTGAGCTAATAGCTGTGGTGTCGATGATTTCTTTTTGGTGGGCTTCTTTTGCAGCAATATCTGCTTTTTCATTTCCTTCTATGCCAACATGGGAAGGAGTCCAGAGGAAACAGAGGTTTATGTTTAAGGAATTTTCAATACAGTGTATGGATTCCAAGATTTTTGTAATATGGGGCGTCGGGTTCTTTGGATTTATTAACTTTTGAAGGATACTTAAGGAGTCGGTGCAGATTATGTAGTTATTTTCACTATTTTTGTTTTTAATATATTTTATAGCTTCCATGATACTGAATACTTCGGCTGTGTATGAGCTGGTTGAGTGTGGTAAATGATAGTATTCTGTCGTATCTTCGGTGACTATTGCTGCTCCTGTGATGTTGTCTTTCTTCGACCCGTCAGTATATATGGGGTAGTGGTTTGCGTATTTTGTCGATTTTATTTCTCGGAAAAGTGCTGTGAATTCTTCTTTTGTTGTTGACCTCTTGTTAAATTTGGTGAGTTCTAGGTTGATCTCAGGTTCATTTAGCATCCAGGGTGGTATGGAAAAAGGGATATTTGGTTCAATATTTGGGAGTGAAAAATTGAATTTGTTTAAAATGGAGTGAATATACTTGTGGAGAGGTGTTGTATTTTTTATGATCGGGATGTTGCTGTTTGTTGAGAAAATTTGGAAATAAGTCGGGATTTTTGGGTTTCCGGCGAGTTTTGTAATATAGGATATTGTTAATTTTTGTCTTCGTATATAGAGTGGTTCTTCGTCGGCTTCGCATAGTATACTACGTACAGGGCTAGTTCTGAATGCTCCTATAGCTCTTCTAATTCCTGTATTATGTATTGAATCTATTAGTTTCAAGAGATATGGTTTCGCATTTGTGTAGAGCATGCAGGCGTAATCTAATTTAGATCTTATAGTTGCTCTATATAAGGTGAGTAATGTCTTCATATCTGCTCCCCATTTGTTATTACTTAAGGCTTTAATTAAGTTCATTCTTCGTAGGCAGTCTGTTCTTAGTTGTGTAATATGATCTTTCCAAGTTAATTTTTTATCCAGATGTACTCCTAGAAATTTTATTTTGTTTACAAACGAGATTTTTGTTTTCTTCAGCGTGAGCTTTGGTTCTAATTGTGGTCTTGTAAGTCTGCAAAAATGGATTGCTTTGGTTTTTGTTTCAGCGAATTTGAATCCGTTTTGTTCAGCCCAGTTCTCTAAGTTGTTGATGGTGGTTTGTAACATATTCTCTATTGTTTTTAGGTTTTTCCCTCTGCAATGTACAATTATGTCATCCGCAAAGAGAGATAGTTTTACATGTTTGTCTAAATGATTTTTAATATTATTAATTGATATGTTAAAAAGAGTTGGACTGATAACTGATCCTTGGGGAATACCGTTTTGCTGTTTGTAAGTATCCGAGTGAATTCCATTTACACGTACTTTAAATTTTCTTTGTTCGAGGAAATTTTTAATGTACTTTACGATATTACCATCCAATCCATATTCTTTGGCTCTTTTAATGATGTTGTAGTGCCATGTTGTTTCATATGCTTTTTCTAAGTCAAATGATACAGCTATAAGGTGTTCTTTGTTGTGGAATGCAGTTTGAACCTCATTCGTAAGTGAAGTAAGCGGGTCTAGTATGGATCTTTTGTTCCGAAAACCGCTTTGTTCTGGTAATATTATTTCCTTGCTCTCTAAGTACCACATTAGACGTCTATTGACCATTTTTTCCATTAATTTTCCCATAATGCTTGATAATGCAATAGGACGATAGCTTTTAGCGTCCATCTTGTTTTTATCGGGTTTGAGAATAGGGATGATATGCACCATTCTCCACTGATCTGGGAATTTGTTTTTTATCCATATATAGTTATATATATCGAGTATATGGTTTATAGCTTTTTCTGGTAGATATTGCAACATTTCTGTGGTTATATTATCTGGTCCTGGTGAGGTATTATTTTTCAAATCTTCAATAGCTGCTTTTAGTTCTGCTTTTGAGAATGGAATATTGATTGGATCATTGTTGTCTGTAATTGTTATTTGTCCTTGTTCTACATTTTCTTTTATTTCTACAAATTTTTTATTGTATTGTTCGTTGGATGAGTTATGTTGGAAGTTAAGTGCTATTTCATTCGCTATCATTTTCCTGTCGGTGATAATCTCTTGATTTTTTCTTATAGTAGGTATTTCAGTTATAGTTCTTTTTCCTTTTATGCTTCTTATTTTGTTCCATATATGGCTTATGGGAGTGTTACTATTAATCGTATTGACATACGTTTGCCATGATTGCTTTTTGCTGAGTTGTATTATTCTTCTAGCATTGGCTCTAGTTTTCTTCAGTGCAATTAAGTTTTCCAACGTTTTGTTATTTTTATATTTATACAAAGCTTGTTTCTGTTCTTTGGTCGCTTTATGGCAGTCCTCATTCCACCATGGAGTGACTGTTCTCCTTCTTGTTATATTTTTATATCCTATAGAGGTCTCTGCTGCTGCTATTTGTCTATTTACAAAGTTATCTATTAATTTGTTAATATCACTTTCCTCATTTATTGAATCGTATTCCGATTCTAACTCTACTTTATATTGTTCCCAATTTGCTCTTTTTGTATTCCATTTTTTTGGTAATTCGCTTTCTATATTTTGTATATTATCGACGTGTGTGATGTGTATTGGGAAGTGGTCGCTTCCAAGGAGATTGGGTAGGGCGTACCAGTGTAAATTTGGAGCAATTTGAGGATGGGCAAAGGACAGATCTATTCTGGAGAATGTACCATTTCTGGCACAAAAATGCGTAGCACTTCCATCGTTCATTAGAATGTCTTCTTCAAATATTTTTTCTATTATTTTTCCTTTTTTGTCAGTGTCATCAGAGCCCCAGATAAAGTTATGGCTGTTGAAATCTCCTAACATTAAATAAGGTTTTGGTAGTTGTTTTATAATGTTTTCAAGTGTTTCATTATTAAAGTTCTTATTTGGAGGAATGTAAATATTGCATATAGTGATAGTTTCCGGTGTGTATATTTTTATTGCTTGTACTTCTAGTTCCGAATCTATGTTTACTTCAGTTGCTTGGTATGAGTTTTTAATTAAGAATGATACACCGCCACTGGCGTGATTGTGAACTCTATTTTTATTATAGCTAATATAGCCGCGTAACGTTGCCTTTTCGTTTTGTTTTAAGTGTGTCTCTTGTAAACATAAATAATTAGGGTTGAATTGTGCGATTATGGTTTGAATTTCAGGTAGATGATTATAGAATCCATTAATATTCCATTGGATTAACATCTTTACTATTTTCTTTTTTATCGTTTGTTTCTTGCAGAAGTTGAATTTTTATTTTGGTTTGAAGTCTGGTAATTCTGTTTTTGATTGCTCTATGACTTAATCGAGGGTATATGTTACGTAACATGTCCAGAATGTCTTCTACATTTTCGGTGTGTTCCCTTGCAATCAACAGTGGATCACTAACTCCATGTACGTTTTCCAGGAAAAATTTTATTTGTTGATAGGTAAGTGGATATTTATCTGGGTTGTTTTCTATGTCATTTTTAACTGGTTGTAGGAGTTCATCTATTGGGGGTGCCTGACTTGGGCTTGGACTTGGACTTTGTCTCTGTTTTTTCGGTTTTTTGGTAGTTTGTCCAATGTTTTCTTCTGTGGGTTTTGTTAATTGCCGTGATCGTGATTCTCTTAAATTTTTCTCATTTCCTATTTTACTGATCTCATTTTCATCTGTCGTTGTGTTTACTTTTTTGTTTTTATTATTTGAGTCGTTAATTACTAATATATCGTCTATTTGTTCTGAAGCGGGTCTTTTATTTTTATTCGAGTTGTTTTGCGTAGAATTTGAGTTTTGCTCTGTGGTTGTGGACTGAGATTCTAATTGTATGAGGCATTTTGAAGCTGGGTGACCTAATTCTTGGCATTTAAAGCATTTGATGTTTTCACCGCTGAAGTAGATTCTGTAGGAGGTATCTTCATGGGTTAGTAGAGTACTATCGGGTAATGAGGGGCTCTCGGGAGAAACATATACTTGTCTCCTGAAACTCAGGATGTGAGCATATTCGTCCTCTTTTATTCCTACTCGTAAGCTATTTATTTGTGATACCATTTTAATGCCGAAGTCTTTTAATATTTTTTCGATTTCAGAATTAGGGATTGTGGGGCATACATTTGATATGATGACTCTTTGTGCAGGTGTAACCAGTCGGCGAATTTTTATAAGTCGTTCTTCTATTTCAATTGTTGGGTGGTTGGTTATTATTGTATCAGTAATTTCCTTAGATTTCAGGAAAATACATATTCTATTATTTGATATTTTTGATGCCGAATGTATGTTTTTTCCTCCGACTATGCTTCCGATTGCCTTTATGTAGTCTATTATTTGGAGTTCTTCTGCTGTGTCCATAACTATTGCTTGATCTTTTTTGGGGTATATATCATTTTTTAATTGTTGAGCGTAAGAGTTTTTGTTGGGAGTAGTCATTTGTTGTGAATTCATTGTATTTATAGATGTGTTTATACCTCTGTAGTCAGAAGTATAAACTATCGTGTTTTATTCTAAAAAATTTAACTAATTAGTGGGTGTGCTACCTGTCTAAGTAGGCTCATCTCTCTCCTCCGATGTTAGAGAATCGCTATTAAACTACAGATGTAGCTAGTTGTCTATGCGTGAGACAATCACTAAGTTAGTTTAGATTTTTAGATAAAAGGTTGAGTGGTATTTGATTTAGTTTAGATAAGTTAGTAAGGGATGTATGATATTACTGGTGGATTATTATATGGATTAGGGGAATTTGTAAAGGTAAGATGGATGGATGCTATTATGATTTAAGCAAAAAACGATTTAATATTTAAGAGCACTTATCACTGTCAACTATCACCTTGAAGGTTCACCTTGGACTCCGACTTCTATTTATTAAAACAACAAATTAGGTTTTGTTTACAAATGATCAACCGGAACGGAAAAAGATACTTTACTTAAAGCTCATTACTATTTTAAACATGGAATTTGCGGGAGGTCATGTGCTGGCCACATCAGATTTTTTTTTTTTTATTAGTCCCGAAGCCTAAGATAAACACAATTCCTTCGTTACACAGTTCATATTTCAAATGAATGCAACTGACAGTAAATGTCACTGTCTAAAAACTAATCATTTCAAATTAATAATAGTGACATTTTAAAAAGAAAATAGTAAATAAAGCAATAGTTTTCTGCAATTGAACAGTTTGCAGCGTTAGTAAATACGGAGGTACCTATGTATTTAAATTAATTAAAATTAAATAGCGAGAGGTTTTGTGTTGGCCACATCAGATTTTTTTATTAAAATCTATGATAGGCTTCAAGTAAAGTACCACTTATGCAAGTTATGTAATGACCAAAAAGGGTAGTACACAACTAGATATTATAACAGTAATAAATTCAAATTTCAACTTTCTATGGCTTGCCGTTTTTCAGTTATGCGAGATACGTACATACAGACGTCACGACGAAATTAGTCAAAATGGATTCAGGGATGGTCAAAATGGATATTTCCGTTGAAATCTGGAAACCGAAATTTTTCGCGATTACAATACTTCCTTTACTTTGTACAAGGAAGTAAAAATTATGTACTATTTTCATATTTTCAGCTATCGTCTTTTTATAGTTGGGTTTTAAAAGTCTGAAAACGTAGATTTATGTAGCAACAACAACAATATATGCTTTGAATTCCGCATTCATTAAAAAATAACCTTGACTGCTTTGCTGTTATCACGCCACATTCGAACATTTCCACATAGATAAGTCGTGGATTTGTCAATATCTGATAAGAGATAGGCAAATAATGGAGTACATGATAAATAGCACGAGCATTGAATCAATGGATCAGTTAGCCACTGAGCAGAAAACGAACCCAGAACTTGCATCTGCATCTAATTAACTTCGATCTAAGTAAGTACAATACTCTATTATTGCAACCCTCAAATTCTAAAATGGCATGAGAGTTTACGAATTGTTGCTTGCTGTTACAGCCATAATGGAAACCGCTGCCCACATTCTTGCCGCCATAGTTTGCAGTAAATGCGAACAGCTGTTGAAGAGGGGGCCTGTGTATCAGCAGCACGACGGGGCGGCGGTGTGCGGTCCCTGCCAGGCGCGCGAGGATGCGCAGCCGGCTTCCCGTTGCCTCCTGTACGAGGCCACGGCAGAGCTGCTGCGGTTCCCGTGTCGCTATAGGGAAGAGGGCTGCCCGGCCACCGTCCCCTTCGTGCCTGCTGACTCCATGGGATTCACTCACGAAGACGCTTGCGAGTACCGGCAATATGTTTGTCCGGTGCTCGGCTCCAACCTCTGCGACTGGGCGGGCCGCCGAAACCAGCTGCTACAGCACTGCCAGGACAAACATCCTGACCGCGTTCTTCCCAACCCTTCCCAAATAACCCCCGACATCCGCAGTTCCCAAATCAAAGACTATATTATATATGCGTTCCACTTCGTGTTCCTCTTACACACCCGGGTCTGCGTGTCAGCAGCCAAGCTGTACTATGCAGTGCGGCTGTTTGGTGACCCGCAATTGGCCTCCAATTACTCCTATACTGTTACAGTCCAACGCGGTAGGAATGTATTCTGTTTGTCTCGGGAAGTTCTTCCGCAGGAACTGTTGGTGCTGCAGGAGCATTCCGCTATGAATTTAAGCACCAACAGTTTGCTGGGCATGCTGGGCGGCTGGGACGGCGCCTCGCTCTCAGTAGAGGTGAAGGCTCGGATGGCACAGGCGGAACCTGAACAAGAGCAGGCACATGGCAGACAGGCGAAGCAAGAGCGGGAGCAGTGTATCAAGTGTAGAACACATACGCCTTGTCTATACCGAGATGAACAGGGGTGGCTGTGTGCGGGCTGTGCTCCAGAGAAGCAGACGTGCAGGAACGAGGGCTGCAACTTCCAGGTGAGAATGCGAGTTCAGAGGAACTGTGACGCCCGAGAGTGAAATTTCTTGTACACACAAATTTAAATTGTATCTATCTTTTCGTTCTATGAAGAATTTTGTCATGCTCTTCCAATATGATCAAAATTCTTCAAATTTCTTAAAGATATATGTAAATATTAGTATTATATACAGAGTGAGTCTGAAACACGGAATAGAAAAAAATTGCTCAAATAAAAGTTTTATTATTTTAAATATGCTATTTAATGGCAGATACAGATTTTTTTATAAAGCCAGGTTTACAAGATACGGCCATCAACTTTTACTTTTTATATAGCAACTTATAATTATTTTACTAAAATATAAACCTCCATTTTTTCTCTTTTCAACGATGTTTGTATATCAAATATGTACTAATATGAAAAAATTTGAGAAAAATAAGAAAATTGAACAATATTAGATATTATTTTTACCCGAATATTCTAGGTGGCTATGTGAAAATTAAATTTATTAACTAAAAAAAAAACACGTTAAGCAAGTAACATTTAAAATTCTATTTTATTTCGTTGTATTTCATTGCTACATTTTGTTTATTTTTACATAGCCACCTAAAATATTTGAATAAACATAATTTCGAACAATTTACAATTATCTTATCTTACCTCAATAAAAAATCCAAGTTATTAAACTTGGTGCACTACCGGAAGCGCAGCCATCTTGAAAAAAATTATGCAAATAATCAATTTTTTTAAAAATATCTTCTTCCTATGGCTATCAAAGCAAAAATAGTAATTATCAGTTTTGTAGAAGACAAAATTCTCTACAACTTAGATCTAGAACATTTTTTTCTGTAGCCAATAGATAGCGAGTTACAGCGTTTAAAATAATTAGGTATTGTCAAAAAATAAAATTTTGCTGAATTTAATGTTTGTAAATAACTTCTATGTATGAAACAATATTGAATTTTGATTTGCACTTTTTATTTTCTTTCAAATGGAGCTCCTTATTTTTTTAAATCACTATTAGATTTTGGAGTAAAACATGACAGGCAGAATTTTTCTGTACACGATATAGTAGATAATATCAATACTGGAAATGGAAAGAGGATGTCTTTCTGCTTTTCATCTTGCCTATGTTCTTTTGTTTTAAACAGCTAAAATAACATCATTAATTAAATTAATAAGGCAACAGTAATTTATTAATGTTGTATTCTTGCTGTTTAAAACAAAAGAACACATGAATGATACATCGTTAAAATAAAAAGTGCCGTAGAGATGTTCAAACTAAAATTCAGTTTTGTTTCATACGTGGAAGTTAATTGCAAAAATTAAATTCAGTAAATTTTGACAATGTCTAATGGTTTTAAACGCTGTAGCTTGCTATCTATTGGTTATAGAAAATATCTGATGTGGACACTACATGACTTCCTTGTACGCCTGTTACACTATACATATTTTGTTAATAATTAAAATATGTATTATAACAGACCCAAACATAAAATTACACGTATTTGACATAATTTGACATTGACATTAAATTCTTTATTTAGTTGTTATTTTTTGTCCTAATTCATAACAAACTTAATTACAGAAACCAAAAAGTACATAATTTTTAAATTGACATTATCTCGCTTATACAAAGAGCTAATTTAATCATATTTGATGTTTTCGACGCAGAATTCAATTCTCTTAAATTGTTATTTGAAACATTTATTATTAAAATCAAAATAACACCACTTTTTTCAAGAAAAACTGATAACAGCTCTAAGTAAAGTATCACTTCCGGTTAGACTATTTTAACCAAAACCTATTATGTTATTCCCATTGATATAAAAGTCTTATATACCAAATTTGAAAAGTTTTGGATTATATTTTAAAATAGTTTTTCATTAAAATCTATTATAGACTTCAAGTAAAGTACCACTTCCGAAAGTTATGTACTGACCAAAAAGGGAGGTGCACAACTAGATGGTATAGCAGTCCTAAATACAAAATTTTAACTATCTACGGCTTCCCGTTTTTCAGTTAAGCGAGATACGTACGTACGAACGTCACGACGAAATTAGTCAATATGGATTCAGGGATGGTCAAAATGTGTATTTCCGTTGAAATCTGGAAACCGCATTTTTTCGCGGTTACAATACTTCTTTTACTTCGTACAAGGAAGTAAAAATCTGTTGTGGTCAGCACAAGACCTCTCGCCATTTCCGTATTAGGCTAAGTATATAAGTATTGTACATATTTAACATTTCTGATACACACAAAAACACATATCTTCTTCATGAATACCCAGATAACATGATTTTCTAATTTACTGAAATTCTATCAACTTTCAACATAGGACATGTTACATAAAGTACCCTTATTTTTTGCCGTAGAACACATTTATGTAATAAAAAAGGGGGGGGGGGGTTCCATTTAAAAAAATTGGCTTTTTTGAAGTTTGTCAAAAGTAATTTTGGTGTAGCGTACCCGTCACATTTTTATAAATAATCAAGGATTCTTCTATGGATAATCTAGCTTGAAGTCTCCTTTATAAAAGGCTTTTTTCAGATTATAAAAATTCGATCTCGTTCCCGATATACAGAGTTTTGAAAATGGGCCGGATTTCAGACAAAAAATCAAAAAAAGTTGAATAACGCCGGAAGTAGTTGATCATGAGCAAAATGTTTTTATTGCTTCATATGTAAAATTTTCCGCTGCATTCAATGGTAAAATAAAATATAGCGTATTCCATTTAAAATAAAGTTGAGGTCAATTTCCGGTCAAACCGGAAATGCTATTTCTTTGAAAATATTTTAGTTAAAACGGGCATGTTGGATAACCCCTAGATACCAAATTTCGTTAAATTATATTAAATAGTATTTAAAATATAGATAGCGTAAGCTCGTCCTGAGACACCCTGTATATTTTGTCCCAAATTTTGAGAACCGCTGACACAATTTTTATTTTGTCTACCTGACCAATTTTGTAATATAAAATGGCACAATTTTGCTAATTTAACCAACCTCGTATCTCTTCAAATAAAAAAGTTACCAATAGTGAGCAAGCTTATTGAGACACCCTGTATGTAATATATGTATCTATAATATTATAAATATTTAATTAATAATAAAATAAGAAATATTAAATGTACTTCCCAGAAAAAGTATTCAGTAATGTCTCTTGCTTTTTGACACTCACATTTGTCTGTCAATTACAAACATTTTAATTTTTCCACTTGTTTATCTTTAACACTACAGAATATATAATAAAAATTTTAAATGTATCGGATAGAGATTTTTATATTCTTTAATATTAGTATTAACAGAAATTTTCAAAAAATAATATTTAGAAGATTTTTTTAAAGAAACTATTACTTCCGGTTGTCCAATTGTTATCAAAATCTAATCAGCTCTTCCCAGGAATATCAGATTGAGGAAACTGCAGTTAAATATTATAGTATTTGAGAAACCGTGGTTCCAACATCCACACACACACATACACACACACATACGGACATCATCGTAAAAATGTTATAATCGGATTATAGGGACCTTAAAACGTGCTTATCCACTAAAATCTGGATATGCGATTTTTAACAGGTTTCCAATACCTCTCTAAAACTTTTATTTGAAGCATTTATTATTAAAATCAAAATAACACCATTTTTTTCATGAAAAACTGATAATAGCTTCAAGTAAAGTATCACTTCCAGTTAGACCATTTTAACCAAAATCCATTATGTTATTCCCATTAATATAAAAGATATACCAAATTTGAAAAGTTTTGGATAATATTTTAATATAGTTTTTCATTAAAATCTATTATAGGCTTCAAGTAAAGTACCACTTCCGGGTAGACCATTTTAACTAAAATCTATTATATTATTCCCATTGATATAAAAGTCGTATGTACCAAATTTGAAAAGTTTCGTATTATATTTTAATGTAGTTTTTCATTAAAATATATTATAGGTTTCAAGTAAAGTACCACTTCCGAAAGTTATGTAATGACCAAAAAGGGAGGTGCACAACTAGATGTTATGACAGTCCTAAATACGAAATTTTAACTTTCTACTTTCTACGACTTCCCGTTTTTCAGTTATGCGAAATACGTACGTACGTATATACGTCACGACGGAATTAGTCAAAATGGACTCAGGGATGGTCAAAATGGATATTTCCGTTGAAATCTGGAAACCGAAATTTTTCGCTAATACAATACTTCCTTTACTTCGTACAAGGAAGTAAAAATCGTCACACACACACACAGACATTGTAAAAATAGTACAAACGTGTTATGGGAACCCTAATTCGTGCTTATTCACTGAAAACTCACTACCGATTTTTTTGACCGAAACATTACCTTCCTTACCTATGGTATGACGGGAAGTAAAAAGTACACTGTATCGTTTTTTAGAAGAATTATATTTCAGGATTGTGAAAAAAATCTTGTTCAGCACACGCGAGCATGTCTTTTTCTCACATGTCCATTTGGTGGACTCTCTCCCGCTCGTGCTGCCAATTTCCGGACTCGTGAGAAGAAGGCATACTTTGCTCACTTATACTAATAATACCTATTCTTTTCAATGGTGTAACTTTCTGACATGACGTTCATATGAAAATTAGAACTCTAATATCATGATAATACGGAACCCAATAGTTATAAGAAAAATCAGTTGTGGCCAGCACAAGACCTCTCGCCATTTCCATATTAGGTATATAAGTATTGTATTGCACTTCGTTTTCGAACTGTCGTTTTATAAAAAAAAAATACAGAACTTTACCCAAATACTGTTTTTTATTGTATTTAACATGTCTTCTGCACACATATAATTCTAATTATATCTATTTTTCATTGTATAAGGAAGTTTCTAAATGTCAGAGATTCTTCCAATTCATTAACCAGATTGGCGGTATTTCTGATGGATATATGCATTTTACCTATAATTTCAAATATTTAATTAATAAAACAATAAGAAAAATTAAATATACTTCCCAGTAAAAGCTATCAGAATGTCATTAAAACTGTTGATTTTTGACACTGACATGTGTCATTTAAAAACTATTTTATAAACATTGGAATTTGTCAACTGGTTTCCTTAGTGCCTTAGCCTCTGTGATTAGATTACTCTATATATTATAGTGTCTTTGTCTCTAAATCTATACAAGATATAATAAAAATTTTAAGTGTATTAGATGGAGAATTATATTTAATAAGAAAATTTCCAAAAAATTATATTTAGAAGAATTTTTCTAAGAAACTACTACTTCCGGTTATTCAATTGTTATCAAAACAGTTCTTAAGTCTTATAGTTTTTGAGAAATCGTGTCTACAGCATCCAGACATACACACACACACACACACACACACACACACACATATCCACACACACATTCTAGGGACCTTAAATCGTGCTTATTCACTAAAATCTGGATATGCGAATTTTAGCATGAATCCAATACCTCTCTAGCGAGAGGTAAAAATGACACCACCATTTGAAAGAACATAAAAAGTGCTCTAAAGAAATGTAAACCAAAATTAATTATTATTTCATAGTTGTAAGTTATCACTATCAGTATGTGTATACCGCTAAAATTGCCTTATGTGGGGTCCCGTGGCCGCGTGCTTGAGTGTCTGGTCGCGAACCTGCGGGAACTGGGTTCGATCCCGACAGACGCCAAATATTTCCAATTTTAAATGGCACAAAAGTGACTCCTGTGGTGCACTATGAGTGCCCGCGAGGTGACGCCTGGTAAGTGCCCACACGGTAAAATATATCGTCATCATTACCGATGTCTACATGTGTTGTAGATACTGGCACACCCAGAAATGGGTAATATGCCATGATGATATATTTATTTTATTTAAATTGCCTTATAATATAGGGCACCTGTAGTCCAAAAATCAAGACACCCCGCATTCTCACAAAACATTCGGAATATTTAGTTGGTATTGGAGGGTGTGAGTGGAGTGTAAATATTTCTTCTGTCGGCAGGACATCGGCTGGTGGAAGAGGGACAACCACAGCTGGTATTTCTGTCAGAAACGCACCAGCTGTTATGTGTGCGGTGCTGTCCTGCAGCTTGGCACGCAATTGCAGCAGCACTATACAACCTGCCAGGACATCAAGGTGGTCCCGGCCGGCTCCAAGTTCCTCGTCCAGCGCAACAATGGCTGGCAATGGTTCCTGGTGGAGACTGCTGCGGCCCATGTGCTCTGCAGTTGCTACTACACTGAGCACAACTTCTATCTCTGGGTGTATGCTCCTGTGCCTTGCGAGCAGCTCCACCTGCATCGCTGCGAGGTGCTTCTGGAGTGCGCAGGCAACACCCGGACACATACATCAAATACAGAATATAATGCTCGGCCAGACTGGAAGATCGAGTGTAACAATGACAAATTTTTCACTAATCCTGAAGTGTATGTACATCTTCAGGTCAACAAGAATTACTAATAAATATTTTTCAGTTTGATAATTCTACTTGCTTTCAATGACTCCCATTCTTGCAATTTCCTAATAGTACATTAAATACTAGTTTCATAAGACATGATTTTTGCGCACGTGTTTTTGTTAGAAAATATCTGATGTGGACACCACATGACTTCCTTTTACGTCTGTTAAACTATACATATTTTGTTAAAAATTGCACGTATTTGACATAATTTGACATTGACATTAAATTCTTTATTTTTTGTCTTAATTCATAGCAAACATAATTACAGAAACCAAAAAGTACATAATTTTTAAATTTACATATCTCGCTTATACGAAGAACTAATTTAATCATACTTAATGTTTTCGACGCAGAATTCAATTCTCTAAAACTTTTATTTGAAGCATTTATTTCTAAAATCAAAACAACACCATTTTTTTCAAGAAAAACTGATATCAGCTTCAAGTAAAGTATCACTTCTGATTATAATATTTTAACCAAAATCTATAATGTTATTACCATTGATATAAAAGTATTATATACCAAATTTGAAAAATTTTGGATTATATTTTAATACAGTTTTTCATTAAAATCTATCATAAGCTTCAAGTAAAGTACCACTTCCTTGTACACCATTTTAACTAAAATCTATTATATTATTCTCATTGATATAAAAGTCTTATATATCAAATTTGAAAAGTTTTGGAGTATATGTTAATATAGTTTTTCATTAAAATCTATTATAGGCTTCAAGTAAAGTACCACTTCCGAAAGTTACGTAATGACCAAAAAGGGAGGTGCACAACAAGATGTTATAACAGTCCTAAATACAAAACTTTAACTTTCTACGGCTTCCCGTTTTTCAGTCATGCGAGATACGTACGTACGTACATACGTACGTATACAGTCGTCACGACGAAATTAGTCAAAATGGATTCAGGGATGGTCAAAATGGATATTTCCCTTGAAATCTGGAAACCGAAATTTTTCGCAATTACAATACTACCTTTACTTCGTACAAAGAAGTAACAAGCGGCTTGTCACAAGTTTTCTAACGGAAAAGTGCGCTAAAATGTCTTATGAAACAGATATTTTATTCTATTTTTTCCATTTTGGTTCTGTTGTTAATAGCTATTTGTATATTAAGAGCTGTCTGTGTTTAGTTTTTGGGCGTTTTACGCCAATACTCGTACAATATAATAATGTAACAGTTTGTATAATTAGTTTAGAGTAATCATTAATAATAATTTAGTTTTAATGTAAATATGTGTAAATAAAAGTTAGTTAAAGTTAAAATTAGTATCAAATATTGTGCGTGCCATCCATTTAAGATGTGTTCATCATCTATCATCAAGTGTTTAGTGATAGTAAGAGCGTGTTCCTCCTCAATAAAGCAGTAGTCGTTCGGTGAAGTGTCCACCAGTTAGATAAAGTCACCGTGGGTAAGAAAGAAATAGTGTCATCGTTGGGTAAGAGAACAAAGAGTAAACAGTAGCCTCAAAGACCCCCCCCCCCCCTGTTACATAAGAGGCACTACAGGCAGGGATGGGCACGTAAAATACGTCACGTATTGTACGTTATTTTTTACGCGTAAAATATTATTTTTTACATTGACAATATTTGAGAATTTTTTACGTAGATAATGTAAAATATTATTACCATTATTATATATTTTTTTTATAAAGATATTTTCTTTTATTCTGTAATTAATATTCCAGAACAAGCAGTTCACGTGACATCCAGGCCTATTCTACTAAAAAAATGTATGACGATATCGTTACTGAACGACTGTCGCTAAGCATTTGGTTAAACGACTTTAATAACGACAAATGCCAAAAACCCATCGACCTTTAAACTAATGGACCAAGTGTTTCCTATTCTTTTATTGTTAGAATAATGCTCCAACATAAAAGGATAGAAATATATATTCTGCCCTTCAACAATACGGAAGTTCTCAGTTAAAGTATACTGCGCATGCGTTCGTACTCATAGTACATCTTTTTCAGCCATATGTAAACCTCTATACATCGCTCTCTATCACTAAATAGTTGTCAAAATCTATTTGACGTTTCGTGACTGTGTATTATTTTACTTTTTTGGAGAACATTTACAATTATTTCTGTCAACATATACGAATATGTGTTGTGAGGTGCATATGCGACAAAATAATGGGGAAACGGTGTATTTTGTGCAGTCATCGCACGCCATTTAGCTGTGTCATTTCACATGTAAGTTTTTATTAATTATTACTTGTTCCCTATAATATAATATGTGTATACAATATATTGTATTAAAAATATATAATGAAAGTAATTATGCACAAAAAAAATAAATATATACTCTTAGCGATTATGCACCAAGTATAAGTTAGGGACTAATCAAATTTTTATTTTGCCGCGTTTTCTTAACTTCCGTACTGTTGAAGGATAGAGATACTGTGTCTGCACCGTTATGGCGGGACAAGCGTTTTGCTCGTACGCTGCGTCTATTAGTTTAAAGGTCGATGCAAAAACCTATTCTACTAATAATATCTAACTCCATGTATATTTAGACAGAACAAATTTTCATGTTTTTCAAATTAAATTTGACATATCGATTCATTGTTTGTATATTTAATTGAATTTGACAATGGATATAAAGAAAAGGGCTTCGAGGACAACTCAAAGACAGTATGAAATATATGTTGAAGAATTGGAAAATAATAGTTCATTGAGAACTAATAAATTGTCCACTGAAGAATTGGAAGAAATATGGAGAAGACTTACAAGTCATTTAAATTCTGTGGGACCGGGTAAAAGGATCTCTATTCATATGTGAATAGCGTGCAGAGGCCAGGTTAAATACAGCGTTTTGTGACTATTTGAACGCCGCCATATTGGAGGATTTCAGCTCAATTTTAGTTGAGATAGAAACCTTATTAGGGTCTATCTCGTAAGGACGAAAAGTTTCTCGCTTAGTGTTTCTCGTGCTGAAAAATACAAAACTAACATGTTCGAATGCTAGTTTTTATTATTTCTCTTATCGTTTTAGACACAAATATGATATTTTTATTACATAACCACATTCTCAAAACATAAATAAATAATAATCAGAAAAAATCAGTACACCTTCAATAACTACAAAGATATGAGAAGTTAAAGTTAAAAATTGTGAAGACATTTAATTGAGATGATTCTTTTAAAAATTACGAATTTTCAAATGCTCGCAATAAGATAGAACATTGTGAATAACACCATTAAATTTGCTGGAAGATTTCCTATAAGATCACGTAACTTTTAACTTTAAAGTAGCTACAAATATTTCTATCTCCAACTAAAATTGAGCTGAAATCCTCCAACATGGCGGCGTTCAAATAGTCACAAAGGTTTAACATTGCGTCCGCTATCCAGATATGTATAGAGATCAGTGGATCTGATGTATCACGCAGAGTACGATTATATAATCTGACATCATTATATAAATACATAATTTGTAAATACATAATGCATATATATATATATATATATATATATATATATATATATATATATATATATTATATATCAATATATTAAATAATATTATTTGAATCTAAATTTTTAAATATATTTCTGAAATATAAGTTAAATGTCTAATATTAAAAAGTACAATTAATAAAATAAAAGTGAATAAATACTCATCTTTGCAAAATCTCTTGCTCAGCTATAATTAACAAAATATCTTCTTCAGCCATTTTTACTTTTGTTCTCAAAATTTGTCAAACTTTACGACTTTAACGATGCATGTGAACTTGTCGTTATTAAACGATATGAAATAACGATAAGTTACGATTCGTAACGATAAATAAATTAGCAGAATAGCATAACGATACATAATTTTTTAGTAGAATAGGCTTGATCAACATGTTTCTTTGATTCAGACAAACAATTAGGTACCTTCAAAAGATCAACAATCAGATTAGTAGGGAAATATATTCCTGAGACATAACCTCAAACGTCAAACTTTAAAAACATTTTACTTCAAATGTAGACTAAATACGTAAATTTGAAGCATATTATATATTTTTTAATGTTTTATGTAAATTTTAGGAAGTTTTGTAACGAAATAAAATTTAGATATTTAACAATATACCTATGGCGAATAAAAAAAATTGCAAAATTAAAATTTCATTTTCTATTTATTAATTATTAATAACATATAGTTTCAAGTAATTTGAAATAAATTTAAATCGTTGGCTCCAAACTTATTGAAAATGAATTTTATACAAATTTTAAGCATTCTATGTTAATTTATCTATAGTTTCAGAATATTTACAATAATTTCAGTCTCTTATAAACTTATCATAGTTTCAGTTGTTTTAGGATATATTTATGATAGGATTAAGGAAAGTTAGTGTAATGTGACATTTGTAAACAATAAGTCATCTAGTGTCGTTATGAAGAACTAAAATTATACATTATCTACGTTTTTTACTTATGTAACATTTTTTACGCATTGTTTACACGTAAACGTAAAATATAATTTTTTACGCGTAAATGCACATCCCTGACTACAGGAAATAGTCTCATCTTTTTCCTTATTTTATAAGCTTTTTAATGATGTATAACAAGTCTACATTCTTTTGTTTTGAACAAGAATAAAACACGAATTATTAATAATTAATTTTGGAGTGAAAAAATGATTTTTATTAATAAATGAAAAAATCAATTACAGATTATCATTAACAAGCCAAAAAACAAATTATATTAAACAATTTTAAATAAAGCAGCCATATCGAATACGGCTGTCAATATATTTTCAGTGTGGTTCTAACAAGGTTAGTTACCAGGCAGTGTGTTTTTTCATATATATATTTCAGTGGAAACAATTTTTCTACATATTTTACATTAAAAATCCTTTACTTTAGTATGTATTTTTACATGTTTAGCTAAGGTTGATTTTAGTGAAAACCATTTTTTACATTCATTACATTGAAAATCTTTTACCCCAGTATGTAATTTATTATGTTGGACTAAGCTTGATTTGTGTAAAAACCATTTTTTACATTCATTACATTGAAAATCTTTTACTCCAGTATGTGATTTCATATGTACGGTTAAGTTTGATTTGTGTAAAAACCATTTTTTACATTCTTTACATTGAAAATCTTTTACTCCAGTATGTAATTTATTATGTTTGACTAAGCTTGATTTTTGTGAAAACCATTTTTTACATTCATTACATTGAAAATCTTTTACTCCAGTATGTAATTTATTATGTTTGAATAAGCTTGATTTTTGTGAAAACCATTTTTTACATTCATTACATTGAAAATCTTTTACCCCAGTATGTAATTTATTATGTTGGACTAAGCTTGATTTGTGTAAAAACCATTTTTTACATTCATTACATTGAAATTTTTTTACACCAGTGTGTGATTTCATATGTACGGTTAAGCTTGATTTTTGTGAAAACCATTTTTTACATTCATTACATTGAAAATCTTTTACTCCAGTATGTATTTTCATATGTATGGCTAAGTTTGATTTCTTTGAAAACCGCTTTTTACATTCATTACATTGAAAAACTTTTTTACTATAAATCTTACGGCCTACACTACTACCAACTGAAATATTTTCATCAGAGTTAATTTCACTATCATCAACAAATGCATAGTCAGGATCATCAGAATTTTGATCACTTTCGTCTTCCATATCAGCGCTGCTGTTTTCATAGAGATGTGTGTCTATTGTTTGCGGTGGACTCTCCTCCTTCATTATTTTTTGTAGTAAATCATCACATTCACGATCGAGATGGTTTTCTGGTAGTGGATCTTCTTTAATACAAATTTCGCCTACTAATTTTACATCCAGATTTTCACTCTTAGCTAACACTTCCTCGCTAATACAAAGTTCATTGATTTGATTAACATTTGTTTCGCATGTCTTATACTTCTCTGTCACATCTGTGTTGTTCTGTTCCTCCTTCATCCACGTTTCCAAGAAACGTAGGCTATTCTTCACACATTCTTTCTTAAATGTACTAAACAAATTAAGTTTCTTTTCGCAAACAGAACAGATGCGCAGCGGAATCTTCAACTTGATGATTGTCTGAAACATAAATTTTCATTATATATAGTTACATAGAAAAATTTAGTGTGTATATCAGTGGAAGGTTATCTGAGCTTTAGTTTTAGTAGATTCTTTTAAAATCTATCAAGCTTTCGTGTATTTGATTTTAAACTTCATCAGGGCAGTTTTGGTTATGTTATTTTAAAGTCATTAGCTGCATTCTTTTTACCAATATCTCACCTCACTTGTTCTCAAAATGAGATGAGATTGAAGTGAGGTGAGCTGAGATAGTTGCTTAACAAATAGAACACAATTTAGAGAAAGAACGGAATACCTATTATCTTTCTCTGTTTATCATGTTTTATTTATCAGTACGTTGACATTTTCATTTTATTTTCGAATTTATTTTAAATATCTGACAAGGTGGACCCGCTAAGACAATGAAATGTCAAAAAATAAATCTACATCGTACGAATTTTCATTGCAAATAACATTATAAAACAATTCAATTTATTTATTAAATTTAGAATTAAAGAAATACAATTTCACTTATCAATATTAAATCATCAACATTAACACTTTGTTAAATATTCATTTTTAAATAAAAAATAACACTGAAAAAAGATCCCCACTCCTCAATTGAGATGAGACACTCAACAAGCATCGCCGAGCTAGGTAGCTCATTATCGGCAAGGGGGGAGGAATCCGCCTCACTTCATCTCATCACAGTTGGGACAAATAGAACTGTCAAAATTACTGAGACAACTGAGGTGAGCTGAGATGAACTGAGATTGTGTTTAAAAAGAATGCACCTATTGATTTACATTAAAAATGGAAGAATTTTGACATAACTTTGGTTAAGATTTACAAAAATAAGAACATATTAATTTTTTTTTAGTCTAAAATCAGATGAGTCCCATTAACAAAATATAGTTTGTGGTAGGTATATCTCGAAAATTTAAGGATATAAAAAATTATTTCGTACGCCGCTGGTTAGTTAATAAAAGTATCTAACTTTTATATGTGAAACGTTTTTCTCGATTATTAATAGTTTAGAAAGTTATTTGAAAAAGAATAAATAAACAAAATTCAGTTTTTCGTGCCCTATGAATTTTTTTGGAAACACAAAAGCACAGCTGAGATGGCCCCCCGAAAGCGCACAAAAAGTTCTATTTAACCGACATCGTATCTCTTATGGCTCTTGAGATCTCAATCAGGGGTGGTATTTTAGCACCCCTGTGCAAAATTTTATTATGCAGCGTTAAAAAGAGTGCACTTTTTTCACAGTTTTATTATGTTTAAAAAAGACATACCTACTTCATAAATTCATTTTAATGAAAATATATATTATCTAGAAGATGAAAAATACAATCAAAAACACAAAATTAATACAGTATTACAGAAAAGTTATTTTTCTTGCTTTGGCGGCTGCGAATTCGGCAATAATATCTTTAAGATTCAAAGTTTCAATTACTGAACTTTCAATCGATATCAATGCCAGATTGTTTAATTTGTCTTGTGACATTGATGTTTTTAGATAATTTTTTATCATTTTGAATTTTGAGAAAGACCTCTCTTCAGTAGCAACTGGAACCGAAATAGTTAGCAATATTCTTAATGCTATATACAACACACGACTATCAGTTAGTTTAGGATAGGACAGGTTAGGTTACGACGCATCATGAATTAACTCTCTTTTCCAGCAGGCTGGCCGGCTAGCGCCTGCGTTCTGCGATGCGTATTACAAATTTATGCGCGAAATACACGAAATAAAAATTTACATTAGAAAATTCATTTAATTCTTATTTTGTTGTCATGTATAATGTTCACATTATTATTACTAAAATTGGTAAAATCAGTTCTGAAAATATAAAACTGAGTTAGGATAGCACTATAATAGCCGTCGTCGTTTTGCTTGAACCCCCTTCGGCCTTGCACCCCCGTGCTACGCACTGTACAGGAAACCCTTATATATGTACGTATATTTTTCTTTAAGATGTGATATTTCATGTATGAACATGGAGAAAGCAGGCGAAATAAAAAACGAAACACACTGGGTGCAGATTATTGTCGTACCAACTCATAGAAAACTGTAAATGTAAAATGGCTTTACCTATTAAGCGCGAAAATGAAAATATCTGTACAAATTACATAGTACCCAGGAAACACACACATACATGATATATAACTATCAAGGATAAATCACAGCACAATGTTACATTCCACTGTTTCATAAAAGTTAAATCATAGATCTCTCTTTTTATATATTTCGTATATCTTACGTTAAGAAACTTATCATTTATATATTTTTATATTAATTCTATAAAATTAAGTAATATTATTTATATAAGTTTGCAGTTATAATATTTTCATATTACAAAAGTAATAATATAGAAAGGTTTTCAAATTTATATAGTTTTTATGTAATAACTACAACAAAAATACTATGTTTGAATAGAACGTAACATTTATATATTTATTATTACATAAATTTCATGAAACTAGTAATATCAACCACAGTTATATAAATTTCACATCATACAAGTAATATTTTGAATATGTTTTCAGAATTATGCAGGTTCTATGTGAAAGCTTTAACGTCAGTATTATTATTGACAGTATATCACATGTTTTATTAGTCTATTGTTAGGTAGATTAATTTTGATTTATTTTACTGTGTAGGTACATATGTAGGTATATATCGATAATATCTACGCTTGGTCTTTATCCTCTAAGTTATTTTTTAACTTCAGTAAGTGTAAATTAATGAGTTATTTTGTTAGAAAATTTGTTTACACTGCTCAGTATAAAATTGGAGATTATATTCTTGAAAGAGTCGACCAGTTTAAAGACTTAGGAGTTCTATTCAATACAAAACTGAAATTTAACGAGCACATATGTACTGTAGTAAGATTTGCATATAAAAACTTGGGATTCATAATGCGTTGTTCGCAGTCGTTTACTAAAATACGTACAATAAAAAAAGTTGTATTTTACTTATGTACGATCGAAATTAGAATATTGTATTCAAGTTTAGAATCCAATTTATAACAAAAATGTTGATTTAATTGAATCTATCCAACGTAAATTTGCAAGATTTTTATATTTGAAACTTAATAAACAGTATCCTACTTTTGATTTTGATCACAACGTCTTACTTCGTGAACAGCATCTTTTACCTTTAGTTACTCGTAGAAAAATTCATTCCTGTATTTATCTGCACAAACTACTGCACAACAGCATCAATCACCCAGTCACTCTCGCTTCAATTTCTATATTTGTACCCAGAATAACTTCTAGGAATACCCGTACATCACGTACAAATTATGAACAAAAATCTCCTATAAAAAATATGTGTTCTACTTTCAATACTGTCTCTAGTACTCTTGACATCTTTGGTGACTGCATGGCTAAATTTAAAAGTGGCTTAATTCAGCAATTATTATTAATGCAATAAATGGTGTCTTCTGTTTAAATACTGTTTCATTTAAGCAATTATTATGTATTTGTAATTTGAAACAACATACTTCTTTATTATTTGTATTATTTGTATGTTTACATTAAGTGTTCTTTCGTGCTTGTGACAATTTTTGTTATAATTGTGTGTATTTAAAACCGACCTGTAATTGGGATCTTAGTATCCTGTTGGTCTTGGTCAATTAAATAAATAAAATAAATAAATATACGTATGTAGTAATATACTTTACTTCGTATTTTATTTGATAGTATTTTGCAGGTATTTTGCGTAAAGTAATTTTAAGTGGTACTCATTTTCATTTCTTGTCATTGTACAATATAATATTTACTCGTAGCTAGCATTATATAATAAAATATTTACGGTAAATTATAATCTAAAATTTCAAATAGAATACAAAAATTTACGATTTTTAATTTTAATTATTGTGTATACTATTGCTTTGCGCATGCGGGTGCTCCGCAGCAGGTTATAGCTATTGTTTGTGTTATGTGTATTCATTTGAATGTTTATAGTGGAAGGAAGAAGTTCAATAAGATAAGTTATATAACGTAATTTATTATATTGTATTAATAAGTAATATCTATGAGAGTATCACAGTGTTTATTTTGTTCTGTGTCATATTGATATTGATGAATACAGTTTTTAGATTCGTTATGAGTAGGTGTATTTTCTGAAAGATGGGAACTTACTCTGAAATACCCACAAACTGGATAACAGCATATGGAACAAATATAAAATCAAAATTGATTGTTACTGTAGTAAGTATAGGCAAAACAATATTTTATCGTATTATTTTCTAATATAATTTATTTCCAAAGATTCTTCAGAGAAAGCATGGAAAAAGCAGAAGAGGCAGATTACACCACTTGTTCTGAAAGCCGTATAGTGAAAACAAAACTTTATCCACAAACATACTCACCTGACACAAACGGTAGCGTTGAAGGTAGTATGTTTAATACCTTTCAGTACCATTTTCTAAATCCGAAATTTATTTTAGAATTCTCCACTTCACCACCGCCAAAATTCCTTAAGACAAATACTAACAATTCAGCTTCAGCTGCAGGCCAAGAAGATAATTGTAATTCAGTAATGAATGATTTTATTTTAGTTAAAACAGATAAGTTATGGTAATAATATACAGGTGTTAAAAAGAAGGGTAAAAAATTGAGGTCATATACATTTCGATGTACTGATTCTCAGTCAAGAAGAACTTCTCCAAAATTTTGACAATTACTTGTTATTATTTATTTAATCCTTGCAGTGTTCATTTTTAATGCGCCACTGCCGACAAATTTAATAATTAACAATAATGAATTATCTAATCACATAACTGACGTTGAATGGTTGGCTAGAAAGATAAATTAATTCGTAATTATTTTTATTAAAAATTTCGTATCAGGCAGTGACACAAAAAATATTTTCCAAATTTTGGAAAAATTCTTTTTCATTTCGAATCAGCTTATCGAAATGTATGTACCTACCCACAATGTTTTTCATTTGTAAAGTGAATACCAATCACTATTTTATAAGAATGTATTTCTTGTTTAAAAGCTTAAAATCTAGTGATGTTCATACAAGCTTATAAAAATGACTGATTGTTATGTGATACAGTATCAGAAACATGTAAAAAAATTTTTATGTTTCAACTGCGGCCGTGAAATGTCAATATTGTATCTTCGGTATACACTAATGTAGGTCGAAGTCCTGTAGTAACTTTAACTACCTGTACATACCGCTGCTTATTTTCATTATTGTCATAAAATATGTGACATCGATCTACAAACTGACTTAGTTTATGGCATTGCATAACCTATATTTATATTGTTTATTATTATTGTGTGAATTTTCTTGTAACTAAAGTATTTTTAAAATGTTACTCACATCCTTTATTGAATTTGAATTTGTAAATGATGTCCTTTAGTAACTTTAACTATCCTGTACATACCGTTGCTTATTTTCATTATTGTCATAAAATATGTGACATCGATCTACAAACTAACTTAGTTTATGGCATTGCATAACCTATATTATTTATATTGTTTATCATTAGTGTGCGAATTTTCTTGTATCTAAAATATTTTTAAAATGTTTCACACATCCTTTATTATGTACATTGTTTATTTATTATATTGTATACTTTTTTGTGAATAAAGTATATTTCAAATGTTACAGATTTTACAAAAACCCTTTTTACCCTTCTTTCTATTCAGTATGAACATTACTGGATTACATAATTTTAATATAACATCGCATATTAATTCTTGATATAAAATTATATTACCTGCGTATAACGCAGTATAGCACAGTTATATAAAAAATAAATAAAATAAGTATCTCTCAACCTTTTACGTAAACATGACTGAAATATAAATGCCATTAGCACTAGATTATATTTATGTAACATAACGTATATAAGGTTTGTGGCGGACATCCCGTTGTACAAGTAAATAACATGTAACAAACAAATAATATTACAAGTCGTGTTAAAGTAACGGCTGTTACAAAACTGTAATGTAAATAATATATATCTGTGTTTCCTGGGTATGAATAAATATGAAATAAAATGTCGGTTGCATGCTGCTCTTGACCCCGTCCATGCACCCTACAAGTCAGCGCCTATGATCTCTTGTATCGGATGTATTTTAGGAACGCAATTACTGAAATATCTGTTAACTTTTCCGTAACCAAGCTAACCACTCTTGATCGGCGGTTAATATTGTAACTGCGGTTCAATTTCCGAATACACTATAAAGCCTGATTTATAAATTACACAGAATAGAATGGGATATAACCAAATTTCATTTTCTATTCTATTCGGCTTGCTCCGATAATATTCGTGTGACTTGTGTGACTTCGTTGCTTTTGGCCCATCCACTTACCTATAAACTTACTGTAGACAACAATTCTTCTGTAGAAATACCATATTTTATAGCAAAAACAAACAATAACATTATTCAATAAATATCGTGAGTTTCAGCAATATTTACTATTCTGTCATTAATATATTACTATGGATACTAATTATATATTCTCCACCGTTTCAGATAAAATGCAACATAGGTTGTCAAAGTTGTCAATGTCAAATGAATTTGATATCACGCTTTAAAGATATTTACTAAAGAAAAAAATCTGATGTGGCCAACACAAAACCTCCCGTTATTTAATTTTTATTAATTTAAATACGTACCTAAGTATTTACGAATGCTGCAAACTATTATGTTCCATTGCATATTGCATATAACTATTGCTTTATTTACGATTTTCTTTATTATTTAATATGTCCCTATTACTATTAATTTGAAATGACTAATTTTTTGACAATGACGTTTACCTGTCAGTTACATTCATTTGAAAAATAAACTGTGTAACAAAGGAATTTTGTTTATCTTATGATTTTTAAATTTATCTGTAAAATAGGTATATAGAAAACGTATTAATGTATACCTGTACAATATTCAATAATCTATAATTTCCCAATGATATAAAATGCGAAAAAATGGCATTTAATCGTATTTTTTGAAGAAAAATCATTATGAGCTTCAAGTAAAGTGCCATTTTCGTTTATCCGATTTACACCAAAATCTAATGGCTTCTTATCTTATTAGAATAGGGTTGAAATACAAGGTTTCAGAATTTTCTGAGTTAGAGCGAAGACAAAATTCATACACATACACACACATATACACACACACACATACATACATACATACATACATACATCATCGTGAAAATGTTAAAATTGGATTGTAGGGACCTTAAAACGTGGTTATTTACTAAAATCTCGATATGTGATTTTTAGTACGATCCCTATACCTCCCTTATCAAGGGTAGCGGGAGGTAAACAGTCGAATGGTTACTTGTTACAATGCTGGTTATAGTTTGAGAAATTTTTTTGACATGTTCGTTAATTTATCTCCTGAACGTCCTAGACCAAATCCTTGTACAGTTCGAGAATATTAACAAAATTTAAAAGTGATGGATGGTTAGATAAGAATCATACGAAAAGGGTAAGAACAAAAACTGCGCGAACTGAAGAAAATAAAAATAATTTACAACGTGCAACAGAGGAAAAAAATCAGCTGTCTACAAAAGTTTTGACAAATGAATTAAATATCAGCAAACTTCTATCATTTGTATGTTAGCGACTTGATTTAAATATATAAAAATATAAAACCATTGGGTGAGATTCAGTGGGTTGTATTAGTGTGTTTTAAGCTAAAACAGTCCTTTGTCAAAAATATTTTGGCAACTTTGTAATACCTGTCAGAGACCAAAGGATCTAATAAAGAAAAAAATATTATTAACAGAAGTAAGAAAGCCATACAATTACGACAAAAAAAGGGACAAATGTCAAAAGTAATCAAACGGGAGATGAGATATTTTAAACTACATTAACATTCAGGTGCGATTTGACACATAAAATTTGACATATTTCTAACCTAATTTTGCAATAATGAGTTTACTTTTAACCCTTCCATTTACAATAATACTTTTTCATTTGACTAAAGGATACCTGTATTATTTTTCCCTGTGGTAAAATTTCTAAATCACAATTGAATCTCATAGATAGATGTGGAAAATATTACAATGTTGCCATTTACTTAATACAAGTTTTAATACAGACCTTAATACAACCCACTGAATTCCACCCATTGTTTTTATAAACATATGATTGATTGTTATTTTTTTGTGTCATAATGTCAATGTATCTGATTTAAATAATAAATATTATTTGTTATAAACTGTGTATTACCTGACCACCTATTACAGAATATAATACTTTTTAGCTGAGCGCTCACTTGTGTTGTGAATATACTGAGCAAATGAGAGTGAGCAGAAAAATATGAGCGATCACTTCATAAAAAAAAAACTTATTTAGATATGTAAGAGAGTATATTAACCACTGAGTTACAGAATAGGTCCGAATATTTGACAAAATGTTTCTCTTATCCTCAATAGGAAAATAGTAAAATTTCATCATTTAAAATAGATTATTTATTCAATGATTCTATATTTAAATTAGTAAAAGAAGACAAATTTCATTCTCGTCATTTTCAAAATCACCGAAAGTTAAGATACTGCTCTTATTATTTGCTTGCATTATTTATAAATCAGTATTATTATGATGACAAGTTCATTTAACATTTACAACCTATGTTGCATTTTATCTGGACTGGAATAGACCATTCCAGAATGACGTCACCTGCCCTCCACAGTAGTGGTTTTAACCTCACTTTTGAATATTTTTAAAAATTATTTAATTATATATCTTATGATAAATATCGAGAAATTTTGAATTTGATTCAATTCAATCATAAAATTAAACCATAAATTTTTCCATGGCTCCATCATTGAGTAAAATGTGTGTGTGTATGTGTGTGTGTGTGTGTGTGCGTGCGTGCGTGGGTGCGTGCGTGCGTGTGTGTGTGTGTGTGTGTGTATGAAATTTATTTCTGACAGCTGCCCCCAACGACGAAATATAACTAGACAAAACATTCCCTATCCCTCTTCATTGAATATTTTGATTTCGGCTGGCTAGAAAGAGACAGAGTTACGTTTTTATCTAGTTAGTGAATTTCTCGCTAGAGGCCACTTGAATATATCAGTGTAATTTGACATTTGCGGTTTTGTTTTTGAGTGAAACGTTGGTTTTTATTTAATACCAAAACTTATAAATAATTAAATAAACAAAACATATTGGATATATTTATAAATTAATTTTACGCTTAAATTCATTTGGCAACACGGACAAGGTACACAAACTGTAATCTTGGCAACCTTGTTGGGGTTGGCCATACAAGCAAATGTCAAAGCCCGCGTCTCAAATGCAAAATGGTTGCCTTTTTACAAGTTTTTTACAGATTTACAGATCTGTAAAACTTACAGATTTGACCTGTAATCGAAATATATGTATAATTTGATGTATATTCTAAAAAACTTTCTATTCTAAAATGTCAACGATATTGCGCCTCTAGTGAGAAATGCTCGAACTAGATAAAACATAATCTCTATCTGTCTGGCCAGCCGAAATCAAAACAAATGAAACTATGTTTTGTCTAGTTATATTTGGTCGTTGGCTGCCCCTCACGAAATTCATTTGTTCTGGATTGATCTATACAGTATGTGTAACTGGTATCCATAGTAATGCATATGACAGAATAGTAAATATTGCATCGTTCGTAACTGAAAATCACGGTATAATTAATTTAGTGTAAAAGTGAAACAAAAATAAGGTCATTTTACTCCAAAGTCTTCTATTCTACGCAATTTATAGTCTTAAATTTCTGTTCTTATTCTATTCTATTCCTTATTCTATAATTCTGGCTTAAAAGTGAACATAAGTACACAAAATCTTTGAATTTCAACATAAGTTTCTGTTATTCAGTACCTTTAAAGAAACGTAAAACATAAAATAACTTACAATTTCAGGCATAAGATATTCTATTTCAGTAAGAATTCTCTTGTCCACAGTGCTGGATTTTTCATTTGAGCACATAAAGCACAAATCAATGATGGACTGCATGTTTAATAATTACTCTAATCGCTTTCAATAAACAATATCTACAGAACATTTATTTTTCAACTAATAGCTTATAGTTCTTGCAATTACAAGAGAGGTTAACAAACAGACTACGCAATGCAGGCAGATCACAGACTATCTACACGGCCTGGGCCTGCCAACAATATGCAGGACCTTGAAACCTTTTAGTTAGTTATGTATTACGACACTTGTCGGTAGCACTGCGATGCTCGGATTCGTTCAGTAAAATTCAAACATGTTCGTAACAACATGTGTTTGATTTGAATTACTGTCACTCACTGTGTCGTTATTAACTGTCACTTGTATTTTTGCTGTGGTGGTGTAAACAAGTTATTTCTTTATTTTGATCGTGCTGTGCTTTTGTACATTTCTACAAGATGCCAAGAGATTGTTGCGTGCCGGGTTGTATTGTTGAGCAATCAACAAAACATTATTTTCCGGTTTACGAGGAATAAGTTTACAACGTTTGGATTGGCTCATCCAAATTTTGTAAATTTGAGTGAACTTCAAGTACCTACGGCGAGGTTACCAAGTGTGCGATGGACATTTTATTCAAGAATGCAAGATTCTTGGGTCAAAGCGCCTTATAAATTACCCTTACCAACCATCAATCTTCCAGGTAAATATATTTAATTTATTTTTAAGTCGATTAGTACACTTTATTGTTGTTATTCATACGGGAACAAAAATATGCTATTTTCAAAATGTTCAAAAGAACTTTAAAATGCAAATCTTATCTCTTACACTATATAAATACAAATCTCTAATGTATTACCTACCTACTTATGTCGTATAAATATCTAAAACACCCGAAATTATTGAATAAACTGTAATTAAAGCAGCAAGTGCAAATTCATTAAAACGTAGGTCGTAGCTGTTTTCTATTATGTTTTATCCTGACTTGCGCATGCATTTTCTTTTCTGTCATTTAGTTCACCAGCAAAGAAATTATTTATTGCGGACAACGTAATAACCCTTTCAGCCATCAAAAACAACAAAAACGAAAAAAACTTGTAACCACTTTAAAGACAAACAGCATCAAATCCAAAGCTAACCTACAAATTTAGTTGATGACGTCGTCATAACGTCATATATAAGACTGCACCAGGTTACGACATATGTTACTATTTGCAATGAGGTACTTACACGTGACGTTTCAACATGGCGGATATGTCAGTTTAACAGCTGATTGCGGGCAGCTAAACCTATTTCTCATTACGTTTTATGGGATATTGCATCCTCAAAATTATATATAACGTTTTATTTGGATTTTATGTGCATTCATACACATTAAAAACATTTTAAAATGTAAGTAAAATACGTAAGTTTTGAAGAATATTGTGAAACAATTGGCGATTCAAATTAACTTTTCCCGCCATTATATATCAGTGTTGTGACGTCACAACACTGTACGAGCTGTCAATGAATTTAACGCTTTTTGCAAAAGTTTAAATACATGAAACTTTTGTTAATTGATGTTTTAAATAACCTACAATCACTAGAATTTTTCTGCGAAGGAAAGGATATAATATATTTTAGACATTTTTTAATTCAAACTTTGTCCACCAGGTAGAGTTTGCTTAATTTGAATCGCGAATAGCTTTGTAATATATATATATATATATATATATATATATATATATATATATATATATATATATATACGCGCAGAGTATCAAATGGAGTCTTGTATAAAAATATACACTCAATGCAATATATCGTAGTTATTGGGGTCGCAGACGTAGGATTTGTTCTAAAACTGTAGTTCTAAAATTTCAAAACACACCAAATGAAAGTTTACTTCGTTCCATTTCGTTTCTATATTATAATCATGAACCATTAGGTTATATATAAACATTATATTCGTATTTACCTACATAGACATATTATGGATATTATTTAGAGATAAAAAATTCTAATGATATTAAGTTTCATAAATCTCACAACCTGTGATAATATAACCATAGCAACAGTTAAATATATTTTTATACATCAGGGAGTACTATGTATTATGAAAAGTGACATACGTCAGTGTCAAGTGTCATTTTCATAGTATGCTCGCAAAAGATTTATTTCAGAAATATTTAGCCTAGTGTTATTGAAAGAAAACAAGAAAAAAGAAGTATACGGAGGTAATGGAAGGTCTTCTGCTAGCCACAACAGATTTTTTATTATATTTTGTTATTATATCTTAAGAATGTCAAACCAATTAAAGTAGAATTTCAGTCAATTACTACATAGGGTAAAACATTAAATAGTGGAAATTTTGAACATAAATAATAATGCAGAGTAATAAAAAAAAACTGAGTCTGTTGGGGGATCTTTTTATCCTACAACTACGTTAGGCAAAAGCGGAAATACTATTGCCATTGCCATGTGATCTTTAGAATAAATACAAATAGGAAGTAAAGATCGTCATTATTTGCCGAGAGCGAATATTGAATCCTGAGGGCGTTATATACAATATTTTATATACAAACGGAAATGAAAAAGAATGAAGCACATTTCTATAAACGAAGAAAAACTATTTATTTTAAATTTAATTTTGCAAAAATCATTATATTTTTTTCTAAATTAATATAATTAATAATATTCCTTATTTGTTAAACAATATCAATTAACAAAGGACTTGAATCACTTTATTTCCCAAGGGAGTACTTTATTTCCCCAGGAAGTACTTTATTTCCCTAGGGAGTTCTTAATTTCCCTCGATAAATAATGAAGCACATTGAGTTGTGATTTTGATACGAATAAAGCTAACATTATTTACCGGTTGTATATAAATGCATTTAAGTTATCAAATGACACTGTCAATAACAGAAAATATTTTTTTGTATCAGTGTTACCAATTTCAATTAATTTTTGTTATTACTAATAGTTTTTTTTATCACTCTGTAATATTATCGCTCAAAAGGATAAATAAATTGAAGAGAAGGCTATGTTTTTACCTTCCGTCACCTTTAGGTAAGGAAGGCATTGTCTTTGGTCAAAAAATTCGGTAGTGAGTTTTTAATGAATAAGCACGTTTTAGGGTCCCTACAATACAAATTTACTATTTTTAAGATGATGTCTGTATGTATGTATGTGTGTGTGTGTGTGTGTGTGTGTGTGTGTGTGTGTGTGTACGTGTGTGTGTATGTGTGTCCGGGTGTGAAAATTTTTTCTCCGACGATAACTCCAATACTACAATTCTAAAAATTAAAATTCTTTCGTATTCCTCTTCTGTACATCCATATGAAGAGTTGATTAGATTTTGGTTATAATTGATCCACCGGAAGTACCCTTATTTGTAGTTTTTAACAGTTTTTCTTAAAAAAACGCAGTTAAATATTATTTTTTGACATTTTGTTATTATATTTATTAAAGAAAATACTCTTCTCTATATGGTTTGATTATTCATTTTCCTTCATATTCAATAGATGTAGAGTTTAAGCATTATAAAGAAATTAATTTTCAAAAATTAGTCAGCTTTGTTATTTATCATGGAAACAGCTGACATAATTATTCAAAAAAATTTAAATGACAGATGTCAGTTGCAAGTGCAAAACCGAATATGGAAAAAAAGTATAGGATCTAAAATTGGTATGTCATAGTGTTGCTCGCAAGTGACACGCAGAGAAAGGCCAAAGAGAAGATGGAAGGACATTACTTAGTGTAGTTTATGTTATAATTTTATTGGATTTATAGAACCTTTTTAAATGAACTTTTGGTATGGAATTTGTAAAAAATAGTATGTGTTCGTGTTCGATTTTACATGATATTATATAGAATCTGTTCCAAGGACCTTTTGGTATGGGATTTGTACAAAATACATGGAATTGACGGAAGGTCTTGTGCTGGCCACAACAGATTTTTCTCTTGAGAAATATCATTCATTTAAAATTTATTATCGCAATTTTTTTGGTTAATAACGTTCAATCATTAATTCTGGCTAACCTGGCTAATTTTCAAATAAATAATAATTGTAATATCAATAAAAATTAAAAATGTTAGTTAATAACGATCATTCATTAATTATACGTGATTTTTCATCACACCTAGCTAATTTTGAAAGAAATAATAATTATAGTATCGCTAAAAACGAGAAATAAATTGATGAAAAATTCATATTTTACTGGAGAAATATAATTTGAATATTAAATTACTAAATTTTGGTTAATAACTGTCAATCAATATTTATAAGTGTATTTCGGTATAACTAGCTCATTTTGAAATGAATATTAATTGTAGTTGTACTATGAATAAATGTGAAACATAAATTGTTGAGAAAGATATACGGAAACATGGACGATTTCAAAATTAATATTGCTAAATGTTAGTTAATAACGTTAAATTGATAACTATAAGTGTATTTTGCTTATACCTGGATAATTTTGAAAAAATATTAACTGCATTATTAATAAAAATTAGAAATAAATTGATGAAAAAATATATATTTTACGCGGGAAGTATGGATGATTTGAAATTTAATATTACTAAACGTTGGATAATAACGTTCATTCATTAATTATAAGTGTATTATGGGTATACTTGGCTAATTTTCAAATATTAATTGTAATATCAATAAAAATGAAAATTAAATTCATGAGAAATATATATATTTTACTCCGGAAATATCGAACATTTGCAATTTAATATTGCTAAATGTTAGTTAATAACGATCAATCATTAATTATACGTGATTTTTCATTACACCTAGCTAATTTTGAAAGAAAAAATAATTACAGTATCGCTAAAAACGAGAAATAAATTGATGAAAAATTTATGTTTTACTGGAGAAATATAATTTGAATTTTAAATTACTAAATTTTGGTTAATAACTATTAATTAATAATTATAAGTGTATTTCAGTATATCTAGCTAATTTTTAAATAAATATTAATTGTTGTTGTTGTAGTAACATAAATTGTTGGGAAAGATATAGGGAAATAAGGACGATTTCAAAATTAATATTACTAAATGTTGGTTAATAACGTTAAATCGATAACTATAAGTGTATTTTGCTTATTCCTGGCTAATTTTGAAATAAATATTAACTGCAGTATTAATTAAAATTGCTAATTTTTAAATAAATATTAATTGTTGTAGTGTGAATAAATGCGAAACATAAATTGTTGAGAAAGATATAGAGAAATAAGGATGATTTCAAAATTAATATTGCTAAATGTTGGTTAATAACGTTAAATCGATAATTATAAGTGTATTTTGCTTATTCCTGGCTAATTTTGAAATAAATATTAACTGCAGTATTAATTAAAATTGCTAATTTTTAAATAAATATTAATTGTTGTTGTAGTATGAATAAATGCGAAACATAAATTGTTGAGAAAGATATAGAGAAATAAGGATGATTTCAAAATTAATATTGCTAAATGTTAGTTAATAACATTAAATCGATAACTGTAAGTGTATTTTGCTTATTCCTGGCTAATTTTGAAATAAATATTAACTGCATTATTAATTAAAATTAGAAATAAATTGATGAAAAATATATATTTTACGCGGGAAATATGGATGATTTGAGATTTAATATTACTAAACTTTGGATAATAAGATTCAATCATTAATTATAAGTGTATTATGGGTATATTTGGCTAATTTTCAAATAAATATTAATTGTAATATCAATAAAAATTAAAATTAAATTCATGAGAAATATATATATTTTACTCCGGAAATATCGAACATTTGCAATTTAATATTACTAAATGTTAGTTAATAATGATCAATCATTAATTATACGTGATTTTTCATTACACCTAGCTAATTTTGAAAGAAATAATAATTACAGTATCGCTAAAAACGAGAAATAAATTGATGAAAAATTTATGTTTCACTGGAGAAATACAATTTGAATTTTAAATTACTAAATTTTGGTTAATAACTATTAATTAATAATTATAAGTGTATTTCGGTATATCTAGCTAATTTTTAAATAAATATTAATTGTTGTTGTAGTATGAATAAATGCCAAACATAAATTGTTGAGAAAGATATAGGGAAATAAGGACGATTTCAAAATTAATATTGCTAAATGTTGGTTAATAACGTTAAATCGATAATTATAAGTGTATTTTGCTTATTCCTGGCTAAGTTTGAAATAAATATTAACTGCAGTATTAATTAAAATAAGAAATAAATTGATGAAAAAATATATATTTTACGCGGGAAGTATGAATGATTTGAAATTTAATATTACTAAATGTTGGATAATAAGATTCAATCATTAATTATAAGTGTATTGTGGGTATACTTGGCTAATTTTCAAATAAATATTAATTGTAATATCAATAAAACTGAAATATAAATTGATGAGGAAGATGTATATTTTACTCGGGAAATATCGAACATTTGCAATTTAATATTGCTAAATTTTAGTTGATAAGGACCAATCATTAATTATAAGGGTATTATGGGTATACTTGTCTAATTTTCAAATAAATATTAATTGTAATATCAATAAAAATGAACATTAAATTCATGAGAAAGATATATATTTTACTCCGGAAATATCGAACATTTGCAATTTAATATTGCTAAATGTTAGTTAATAACGATCAATCATTAATTATACGTGATTTTTCATTACACCTAGCTAATTTTAAAAGAAATAATAATTACAGTATCGCTAAAAACGAGAAATAAATTCATGAAAAAGTTATGTTTTACTGGAGAAATATAATATTGCTAAATATTAGTTAACGTTAAATCGTTAACTAGAAGTGTATTTTGCTTATACCTGGCTAATTTTGAAATGAATATTAACTGCATTATTAATTAAAATTAGAAATAAATGGAGGTTTCCATCATTATCAAAATAATGAAAAATACACTAGTACACTAATAGACAATATACATTCATAAAAACACTAATTAAATGTTTAAATATGTTTCAATTTTTTTTAAATGGATGAAAACATTTTACTACGTCTGAAACGCTGCCAAATTTGTGACGTAAAGGCCCGGGACGGTTTTACAGTTTAGTAGTAATAGATGGCAGCACATTCAAATTGTAACATTACATTTAAAAGTATTTGAGGTGAATAGTAATTTTAAACTAATTAAAATTGTAAATACAATTATTATTGTTTACCTTATCGTATATTAGTGAAGCATTTTCTATATTTTATAGACTTTTGTATCTCGTCCATATATTGAGCGTTAGCAGAAAATTGGCGGGAGCGTACGCAATCATTGTGGCAGTAAAAATTAGCCGTTTAAACGAGATATGAAAAATACCGTTTTCAATTTTTTTTTTACACAAAACCTGTTATAATAAAAATGTTTTCTTTATTCTAATATATATACCTTTTCATGAAGAATAACATATAAAAAAATGAAAATTAGTGGAAACCCCCATTGATGAAAATATATACAATACATATATTTTACGCGGGAAGTATGGATGATGTGAAATTTAATATTACTAAACGTTGGATAATAACGCTCAATCAATAATTATAATTGTATTTTGGTTACACCTGGCTAATTTTGAATTAAATCTTATTTCTAGTATAACTAAAAAAGAAAAATAAATTCATGAAAATGATATTATATTTTTCAAGGAAAAAATTGATGAGTTGAAATGTAATACATAAACTAACGGGTAAGAACGTCCGTTCATTATTATAAGTGTATTTTGGTTATATCTGACTAATTTTGAAATAAATATTAATAGTAGTTTCAATAAAAATGTGAAATAAATTGATGAGAAGGATATATATTTTATTCGGGTTATATCATCCATTTGAAATTTATTATAGCTAAATATAGATTAATAATGATCGGTCAATAATTATATTTGTATTTTGGATTCACCTGGCTAATTTTAAAATAAATATTAATTTTAGTATCACTATAAATGAGAAATAAATTGATGAATAGGTTATAAATTTTACGCGGGATATATTTTCATTTGAAATTTAATATTACCAAATGTTGTTTAATAACATTCAATCAATAATTATAAGGGTATTTTGGTTATACCTGGCTAAGGTTGAAATAAATTTTATTTGTAGTTTCAATAAAAATTAGAAATAAATTGTTGATTATGTTATACATTTACGCGGGAAATTCATATTAAGGAATATGTGCCATTTGAAATGTGATACTCTCTTACAATTGATAGTTTGTAGACGGAAATATTTGAAATTCAAATTTAAACAATCAAGAGATGTTGGCGCCACACACGACGTAACATTGTACCATTTTGACAAATTATCTTGCTTCAAAGAAATAAATTATAACAAACTATTTTGTATTTAATTTTGATAAATTGACAGCGCACACATCTAAATTCCATTGACAGAGACCAAGGAGGAACAGGGACACTTTTACTGTCCTCATAATTGAAATAAAAATAACTAGATGTCACTTCTATTCGTACCAAATCTTTAAAAAAATGACGACAAAATTTTATATGAGAAAACAACAATATGAAATGACTATAATAAGCTTTGCGCAATTCAATGAAATAGGGGTTTTCAGCCATAAAAGTTTAAAGATAAAATTAAAAAAACAACGGAAGTAAAGTGTGTATATGAAATTTGTCTAATGCCCATATTCATAAACACTCGTAAAGTGTCAAAACGGTTCGTTATAATTTTTGACAAATAGAATCAAACTTGACAAATAAAATTTCGATTTTTCTTTCAATGTCGACTGCTTTTATTGGATAAAAATTATAATGAACTGTTTAAAATTTTTACAAGTGTTTATGAATACGGGCATAAGACAGTTAAGATATAAATATAAAGACCATATGATAGGTGTAAATTTTATTCCGTTTCCAAAGCCAAATGAAAATTTACAGAATAGTAAAATATGGTTAGATGCATATGGGCGAAAATTTTTACATAAACAATATGAAACGCAGTACTTACTTATATATAAAATTTTCATTGGCGGCAATAAACATCTACAGGCGATAATTGAATCAAAGGAGATAAATAAGTCAAATAAATAGTAAATGCGATCTCCACCATTTCCTTTCTACAGAATTTTGTTCATTTGTTATTAAAATAGCATCTCCAAATTTTGTATTTGTCATTTTTTTAAAAAATAAATATATAAAATATATCATCACGGCATATTACCTATTTCTAGGTGTGCCAATCTGCTTTGTCGCAGATATCGGTAATGATAAAAAAAAATGCAAATATTATTTGCACCTGTTCGCGAATATTATCAAGCTCTTCATCATCATATTGAATCTTTTCATAATGAAAACAACACTTTATTCCACAATCTTTCAATTAGTTAAAAATAAATATGGTCGTAATTAAACACAGACATCTTTTTAAGGGAAATAATCCCATTTTTTGCGTGTTTTAATATTAACTGCTAGTGTGTTATTATTTATCTCACTATCGGGTTCGATCCGGACCGACGCCAAATATTTCGAATTTTAAATGGCACAAAAGTGACCCTTGTGGTGCACTCTCCACGCCAACAATGAGTGCCCGTGAGGTGACGCCTGGTAAGCGCCCGCACAGTACAAATATGTCATCATCATTACCGATATCTCCGATAAAGCAGATTGGCACACCCAGAAATCCATTTTAAAATAGTTACATACTTGTTTAACTAGGCACTAAAATACCACATTTACAACAGAGGCTTCGCCTCGTCAATGAATGCTGCCGAAGCTGTAAATCTGTGTTTATTGCCGTGTTAAACACATTGGCTGATAGCACAAGCCCTGTTTTAACTAAAACGCTGTTTTCATTATTTAATAACAAAAATAAATAGTATCATATTTATCAAAATATGATTTTAAAGCAGAACATAGTTTGTATTCAAATAAATATTTGTTAAAAAATCGTTCTTTAAACATAAAGGTGAAATTAAATATTGAAATTTGAATTTGACATTGACTTAAAACAGTGTTTTAGTTAAAACAGGGCTTGTGCTACCAGCCAATATTTTTTGCCGATATTAGAATTAATATTAATTTACAGCCCGATTCACAAAAAAGGTTAAGCTAATCCTCAATTTTGAATTAGTGAATTCTATTATAATTTTGACAGTTTATATTTTAAATTATAGTCTAATCTATTCCTAGAATCCACGTTTTCTGATAATATTATGAAGATTAAACTTTAAATATCGGAATAGAATAGAATAGAATTCACTAATCCAAAAATGAGGATTAGCTTAAACTTTTTTGTGAATCGGGTTGTTAGTGATTATTTTTAACACCTATTATGAAAGTTATCGCCACCAAATTATATTGCTATGCGTTTGATGACCGATTACTGTTACTGTGCGTTTTTGAGCGGTTGCGGTTGCTATGTAAATATAGCAACAATAGATAGTAAAAATATATTTTTGCACATTCGGGCGTAAAAGTCGAACAAATAGCATTATTTTAAGGGTGAAATGATACTCTATTTCGACCGAGGGCGAAAAAGTAATCATTTTCGCCCTAGAGCTTTTCATGCCCAGTTAAAATAATTACATCTATCATTAACTTGCTTGTTTTTATTGTTATCCGTGACAACGTCAAATAGACTAGTATGATCTAAATTTGATTTGGACACCGTTTTACTTTGATCACGGTGATGAAGTAACAGTACTCCGGATGTGCAAAAAATATTGTATGTATTACGGGCGAAATATATTTTGGCCCTAGGTGCATTGTAAACCTCCGCTACGCGTCGGGCTTCAATCTTACACCGCGGGCCAATATCTATATCATTTCGCCCTTAATACATAAATAGCTATTATTGCCTGGCCAGTAAAAGTGACATTTTGAAGACTGTAAGCTGTCAAAAATCCAATTTCTATGTCAATCGGCAAAAAATTCATTTTGAACACCAATACTGCATTTACAATTTGAATCATTATGGTTTGTTTGTCTGCATAGTTCAAGAATTTACCGCAGTGGCGCCAATTGTGTCGTCACTGGCGAAATCCCCTAATGGCCATGGCTGTAGCGAATGTAATAGGAGCTACTGTAACCGCGTCTTTAGCTTTAGGACCGATCAAAATTGTATGTGGTCTGTGAAATATGTTATTTGAATTGAAAGAGTTTGTTGTGAACGAACCATACTAGCGCCAAATTTAAACAGGTGTCATCTGTCTAATTTGAAAACTAGAAAATTTAATGATGTTATTTTGTTACAAATTACTGTTTTAGGTATTTAAAGTAAAAGAAAAAAAAATATATGCTTAATTTGTTGTTTGTTTACTATTTTTAATGACACATAGTTTATGGTGCAAGAAATTCGGAAAACAAAAAATATTGTGAAGGCAAGAATTCACGTAGAAAGAGCCATAGATATACATATGATTCTCTTTTTTAATGTTCCATGCATCATTCACCTTTAAAATTTGTGGGGCTTTGACAAATTTTCAATACCCGCTTATAAGGGAAGTCGAAATATTTAACAATGAACAAAGTATGTAATCGAATTTTTGTAAATTATGTACAAATGCCTACATAAGTACACAGGCTGTTAGTGAATACGTGTTACAAATTTATAAGGTATGTAAGGGATGCAAAATATATTAGCTTTTACTAATAAAGTCATAAAATTGATAATTATCTTTCTTAATTTTAGTTGGCTGTTAGACCTCTCACTTCAGATAATAATTTTTAGTCCAGTCATTAGGTAGAAAAATAAGGGTTTATTCCACAAAAGATTGGGTATTTTTGATATGTTACATATTTAGGGGTTCTAATAAAAAATGTAAGTTTTCAACCTTGAGGGCCTACGGGAAGCACCGCCAATTTGAGAAAAAAAAATCTGCACAATACCTCTCGCCAATTTCATATTAGACTATAAATATTGTATTTAACATTTCTGAAACACACAAAATATTTTAATTACATTTATTCTATATATTTCAATTCATTCTATGATAAACTTTCCTCCTACTCTTCTAAATGATCGAGATTTTTTCAATTCATTGACGAGATTGGCGGAATTTCTGAAAGGTATATGATGAAATATATGCATAGCAAGTGCGTGTTTAGTTGACCTGTTACTGTACATACTTTGGCTTACAAATGATTCTCGTTTCTGTTTATACCAACTTTAGATGTTGATGGAATCTTTTCCTTATAAAAATAGCATATTTTAATTACTGTTACACCTCGACTTGTCCAAGTACGAATTTTAGGATTTCCGCATTCAAGAAGAGAGTTAATTTAACGTGCGGCAGCTATATCTATAATTTTAAATATATAATTAATAACAAAATAAGAAATATTAAATTTATTTCCCAGAAAAAGCCTTCAGTAATGTCTCTGGATTTTTGATACTGACTATGTCATTTACAAACATTTTAATTTTTCAATTGATTTCCGTGGGCTATTTGATAGATACAATGAAATATTTTGTATATTTATAACTCTCTATCTCTAAATCTATAGAAGATATAATAAAAATGTTCAAAATACTGGATAGAGTATTTTATATTCTTTAATATTTGTAATAACAAATTTCAAAAAAATAATATTTAGAAGATTTTTTTAAGAAACTACTACTTCCGGTTGTCCAATTGTTACCAAAACCTTTTCAGCTCTTCCCAGGAATGTCAGATTGAGGAATTCATAGTTAAAAATGTCTTAAGTCTTATAGTTTTTGAGGAATCGTCCCTCCAACATCCAGCCACACATACACATACACACACAGACAGACATTATTTTAAAAATGTTATAATCGGATTGTAGGGACCTTAAAACGCGCTTATTCACTAAAATCTGGATATGCGAATTTTAGCATGATTCCAATACCTTTCTTAGCAAGAGGTAAAAGCGCAACATAGCAGTTTTTTCAAAATATCTCGTCACCTATTGGCATTATGGCATTTTTTTTAATTTGCTGAGAATAAAATTTCCTGTAACTTTCATCTAAAACATTTTTTTCCTGTAACCAATAGAACAGCGAGCTACAGCGCTTCAAACATAGCAAATTTTTGAAAATTTTCTTAATGCTTCATTTAGACCATATTTTATTATATATTTTTTTTTACTTTTTTTTACAAATTATTATTATTCAATAATTATTATTTAACTACTTTACATATGAATGTATTAATTATTGTTTATTCTTTCTTTTAATTCCAAAGACGATTTTATTCCAGGAAATTTATGATTTTACCTCAAAGTATTTACAAAAAAAAGCTTTTTAACGGAACCTTGTCCAGAAAAATGCGCTGAATAACATTTCAAAGTTTTTAGGAATTTGGTGCACGGGAACCTCCCGCCTATTAGGAAAAATGGCGGCATACTTAAGTTTGTGGTCATTTGCTCAAAACAATTATGAAAGAAATTTAAATTATTAAAAAAAACAAACAATATTATATATTTAATACGTAGTCTAATAGGGTTCACTATTTATAACAGTTTAAATTCGTCGTGGCATCGAAAGAAGTAAATTATTTTCGATTTTTTACCTTCCGTCACCTTTAGGTAAGGAAGGCATTGTCTTTGGTCAAAAAATTCGGTGGAGTTTTTAATGAATAAGCACGTTTTGGGGTCCCTAGAATATGAATTTACTATTTTTAAGATGATGATGATGATGATGCGTGTGTGTGTGTGTGTCCGTATGTAACAAATTTTTCTACGGCGACAACTCCAATACTACAATTCTAAAAATTATAATTCTTTCGTATTTCTCTTCTTTACATCCATAAGAAGAGCTTATTAGATTTTGGTTATAATTGATCTATCGGAAGTACCCTTATTTGAAGTTTTTAACAGTTTTTCTTAAAAGAAAATGCTCTTCTCTATACGGTTTGATTATATATTTTCCTTCATATTCAATAGATATAGAGTTAAAGCATTATAAAGAGATTAACTTTTAAAAATCAGTCAACTTTGCTATTTATCATGGAAACAGCTGATATATTAAAAATAATATAATTGACAGATGTCGGTGTCAAGTGTAAAACCAAATATGGAAAGTATAGGATCTGAAAGCAGTATGTCATAGTGTCCCTTGCAAGTGACATGCAGTTCCAGCCTCGTCTCAATGCCGGGAGTACGAGGAAGGTAAAAGAGAAGATGGAAGGACTGTATCGCAAAAGACTTGAGAGAGGAAGATCTGAGTGAAGAAGATACGTTGTACAAGAATGAGTGGAAGAGAAGAGTGAGAAACAGCGACCCCTAATAAAATAGGAAAAAACTGAAGAAAAAAGAAGGAAGTGTCAAGTGCAATTTACAAGTGTATATTCATGTCAAAATTTTATTGGATTTATACAATATTTTCAAAGGAACTTTTGGTATGGAATTTGTAAAAAATAGTATGTGGTCGTATCACAATTTTACATGATATATAGAATCTTTTCCAAGGAACTTTTGGTTTGGGATTTGTACAAAATACATCAAATTGACGGAAGGTCTTGTGCTGGCCACAACATATTTTTTGTTATAATATAACAAAATCACAATCAAAATAAAATAATTTATTCACTTCAACGTTTCGGCTGTATTGCGGCCTTCTTCAAGGAATGAATAGTCAATAATTACAATAGTATTATATATGTGTAAAATGTAATATTGGTGAAAAACATCGTCATCAGAATAAAAATTATATAAATAAATAAAGAAGAAGGCCGCAGTACAGCCGAAACGTCGGAGTGAATATTTCTTTTATTTTATTGACTGGAACCACTGATTTTGTTATATTATAAACCAGACAGTCACGATCCCTTCCACGTATATTACTTTTTTGTTATGTTTACGTTTACTTGTAAATTAGTTATTTGTTCGTTATTTTGGAATTTCTTACATTATTTAAATATAATACATCTGTCAAATTCGTTTTCTATGTTTCAATTTAAATATATTGATGTCAATCAAATGTGAAGTCGTAACCATGGATATGACAAATCCCATGTTTCATATTAAAAAATATTCACGTTATTTACAAAACAACTCCTTTATTATTTAAATTTGCAATTGGGTCCTCCACTCTAATTTTTTTATTATTTTAAATGAAAGTTCGTTTAATTTTGAAGCAATTTGTAGGATTAAAAGTCATAATTGTTTTTAGTTCAACTGCATTTGATTTTTAACTAAGCCTATAGCTATCTTTCTCGTACCAGTTTCTGTAGTAGGCTGCGCGAGAAAGATAGCAATCGTTGTGACGTAGATGTATAGATGCTTAAAATCACAAATATTTCAAAAACTAACAAATTTTAAAAAACTTATCAATCATGATTTTACCTTATCTACTTTCAATATAACTAACTTTTTATTCAATTTTCTATTATGGTGGAGGACCCTATTTTTCCAAGATTAAATAGAGCACAAAATTCTTAATTGAACTTTAATTTATGTTTTATTTTCGAAGCTCTAAACACCAACCATAAAGTCTTATTTATAATTTTATTTATGTTTCTTATTTTCGTAGCTGTGAATGAGCCTTTAAATATTTTACACAAAAATAAGCACATACATAACAACTGTCATTTGAGCTGTCAATTTATCTTCTGACAAAAAGATTTTAATTTAAATGCAATTTTAAAACACTGTTTTAATTGGAAGGTTCGCACATATGATTGCGTACAGTGCTTTAAAAGGTATGAAGTTGTTATAACTGCTTGTTAATTATGAATATATTAAATGACAGTTGACGTTAATTTACGTTTTATTTTTTGAAGCTGTGATCGCCAACCACAAAGTCTTATTTATAATTCTTATTTTCGTTGCTGTGAATGAGCCTTTATTCGTTGGCTAGGTTTATGAAGAATTCTATATAGTACCATTGATTTTATATATAACGATAGTATATATAATCAATGATAGTACATAGTACACTACAGTTAAAAAGACCAATTTTATTTTGTTGTCAAAGCCTAAGCTATGTATTATTTACGTGTAACATTTCGAGATATAAATATTGTACAGGAGAGTTATGGAAATATTTAATTATTCAATAGAAAAAGATAATAATAAAAAAAATAATTATTTAATTATTTTATTTTATTGAAATGAATAAAAAATAACTGGCGGGAGGTAATGTACAACATATTTTCACCTTTCTCATTATTCCGACACTAATGTGCACGTTTTACAATCAATACATAAGTTAAACGTCTTTCCCATTATAATTCAGGACTCCGCATTTTTAGACCTGTTTTGTTTAGATCAACTTGCCTTGTAAATTTAGGCTATTAAGAGTGAAGACCCCGAAGTGACCACTTCCGGACCCCTCATTGCCAAAAAGACCTCACATGGTACGTTGCATAAAATTTCAGGACCTCAATTGATACTCTGGGCGTATATATATATATATATATATATATATATATATATATATATATATATATATATATATATATATATTATGCCACAATTCTGTTCTGTGGTCGATTATTAGAACAGAAACTACTTTTAGAATATGTTTATCATATTCATAAAATTCTGCCTGTTCTAGCGAGTAAGGATAAATATTATTAATAATTATTATTTTTCCAATTATCATTATCTTTCATTTCGCCCATAAAGGCTTGTTCATATTTACCTAAATTTACATCATTCCATTTACAATTAAATTATAACGATTATTACTTACCTTGCAGCCTTGCATATGCACTAGAGGCAATAAAACGTAGTACAAAATGAATGCAATAGGGAAAGACGTGATAAATACATCTTTTTTTGGTTTCAAAACATTACTGTGATTATGTGTGTTACTTTTAAGATTTTTTGAAATGTAAACATGAATTCTCCATTTGACTCCATGTTAATATTTGGTTTATTTGCCCGCGATCAGCTGATTGCCCGCCATGATGAATGGCCTTGAGTGACGTATGACGTAGGTGCAAGTACCTCATTCTACTTTCTTTAAACTAAAATTATGCTTAACTTATTGTTTTGTTTATACTTTTACTGTACCGAAAGGAAAGAGTATTGTTCAAAGTTAGTAAGAAACTCAAAATTGTTCTTAAGAAACACAGAATAGCTTTAATAATATGAATTGAAAATGTGTTTCCATAAGAACTTCATACATTCTGATTTGATATAGGTTTTCGCGCCAAACGTGAATCTTAACTTCACTAATGTGGTCTATAGGTAAAACAATTTAAGATCCTTGCGCCATCAGCGTACATTCTGTGAACTTTCCAGTACGGGACAGTCAGTGATTTTGTACTTATCTAGATACCAACACAACGAAAATATGTGTTGCCATCATACACAGACATATTTTGAAGCACTGTCTTTGTCTGAAGTGTAGAAATCTCAATAGCGTTATCTCACTTGCTATCACCTTACGAAATGGTTTCGAAAAAGTGCGCGCAAATTTAAAATTCTATCACTATGATACTGTTATATAAATGCAGTATTTTTATAAATATATATTGTAACTACATATATAACATATGTAATTCAAATAAACTTACCATTTTTCAATAAAATAGAAATAGTAAAAATACTTTATTACAAAATTAAAATAGGTTTGCATTAATATTTATTTAATAACATATATTATGCATATTTGTATAGGTTATAATTCACAAATACAATTATAATAGGTAAAGATACTATATTATTCACAAATTAAATATAGAAATTTCACTAATCAAAAAGTCAAAAATACAAAATATACCCAACAAAACATATCTAATTAGTAAATACAAACAACTTGTTTAGTTATCATTGAAATTTCTCTTGATGATCAGCCCCAACCATCAAGTAAAAAAAAATGAAAATAAATTAAATAAGTGGCTAGATGCCGAAATAGCACAAATACATAATATAAGCGGCTTGATGCCGAATAGCACATATTGTATTTGTTAATTATCTAAAGGAAAAATTATATGTTATACATTCTGATATATTATTCATTGCGAAATAATACTAATTTAGTAAACTTGAACTATGACGTCCTTCCGAAAATATTCTTGCTTCGTGGTGCAGTCTCACTTTTAGAAATGTTGTAGCAATTAATCTAACAAGCTGTATTTTATGATTATTTAATAAATCCTGACCAATAATGTGATCTGTCATAATCGATGTATCAAAATATTTATCTCTCAAAAAAAAGTTTCCCTATGAGAAATTCTTCAATATTTTTTTTATGTAAAATAATCTGTTTGTGTTCTCTCAACAATTTTTCTAAATTTGCACAAATTTTAACAACGTTTTTACTAGGCAATGTTAAATTTCCCCACTTCTTCGCTTTTATTAATAAAGAGGAACTCTGCTGAGAATATAATAATTTACAGCAAATGGGGCACGTCACAAATTTATTAATTCGTTTGACAACAAATCCGGCTATGTAATTCACAACTTCTTCCACAAATGGCGAGAGATTTACCAGCGCCAAAACATAATCGTGATCTTCCTCGGTAATAATAATGTCGGTCTCATCTAATATTTCGTCTTTTGTACGACATTTTGTATCAGCACCTACATGCAAAATAGTTGTTGCATCTAAAATGGTACAGTTTCCAACTACGAGGATACTACTTATTGAGATGCATATTTAAACTTTCTTTTATTATTTAAGTGTTACTGTCATAAATTTCACGTTATCGGTGTGGCCATTAAAAAGTTACGGTCTGATCAATGTTGGGACACCTAAGTTTTATACATTAGTGGTTCACTAACAATAACAAGTATCATCTTAAAAGATGACTTATAACCATATGAACTGTCATACCAAATTTTATCCAAATCGAAGAAAGCGTTCTTTTATTATAAGCAAAATTATTATTTTTTCGAAGAACTTTGAAGCAGAATACTGGCTAAATGGTATATTTTCTGGTAGAAGCAAGTTTAGTTAAATCGTCTAATTTTAGCCTCAGCAATCTGAGGTTAAGCCATGTCTCCCTATTTTAGAGACACTTGTATATTAAATAAATCATTTAAATTCATGAAACGAAACTTTGTCAATAATAAAAATATATTTTATCTATAAAATGTACGAATCTTAAGTATTAAAAATTACATTAAAACATGGTTAAATATTACTTAATTCTGTCGATATTATTTGATAATTGACGGCTGACCATATTATTATAATTTGTAAATTTATATAGGAACTTGAAATTTTTAAAAATATCATTCAAAACAATCCTGTAACTCGTGTACATTTACATTTTAGCAATACCAGGTGCTCTGTTCAGTAATGAGCGTTCATTGTAAAAGCAAGCATAACATTTTGGTTAAGAATTCTACTGTGCAACTACGACCCTTCGGAATCCCAATAAAACTTTTGCCTATTTAAATAGTTTCGAGCAATTTTCAACTTTCATAGACGTATAATGTACCTACACTGAAAATAAACTATACATATTTGCATGAAACGCAAAAAAAATCATAGTAGCAACGGTTATTATTAATATAGAGGATTTAAAAGTTATTTGTTGAAATAATTGCTGGACGAGTTTTATCTTATCACCTTATGAGCTGATAAGATGAAATTCGTGGTAAATTGCTTATTTTGCTGTGTTTGAACAATGTTGTAATTTTAATAAAACACACACAATACGTTTATTGTCAATATTACTCATCTTAAATGAATGTACAGGAGTGGAACTGTTTTTCTTACAATCATAAACACAGATAATTCAATGAAACAATTTCTAAAAGTAATTTAAATTTTATTTTAATCTTTATCTATTATTTTTTAAAGAGGTAGATTACATACTTAAATTTTTTGTAAGATTCAAATTGAGATTTACTCTAAATTAAATAATAAATATAATTTAAATTAGATAATTAATGTGATTTAGTTAATGGAGCTTTCTCACTTTTGTGGACGATTCTACTATTTTCCCGCACTTGTTAAGAAAACAACTATTATTTTTATAAAACAGTTTAACTGTTGCAATAATTTTTATATGCTTTCTAAGTATTAAATTTTGAAAAATACTATTCTTTAAATACTCGTAGTTTCAAATTTGAAAATATTAACGAAATATTCATTAGATATTTTACAATTAATTATTGAAATTTGTGTAATACGAGTATTTTGAAAAAGCCACTTGATCTGAAACATCACGTAACTTCAAAGACAAACTGTTTTCCCATTGGGTATGAATGACGTACTGTATGTCATTTGACGTCACATGAGTTGAAGGGGTTTGTTTTATACGACTATTTTTGACGTTAATCTTTTTATTTAATTATTAACGAAAATAAACACAAATTATTTTTTTTTATTACTAGTTAATTTAACTACAATTTAGAAGGTTTGTTTTTTCTGTGCAAATGTTCCTTGGAGAAGATTCTATACAGGGTGTATCTAGGAAAACGAACTCCCCCTTAAATTTTTTATTATAAGGAAAAGACAAATTTTCTTCATATGGAAGTTTTATTATAGTAAATATACTATTTGATGACAAATACAGAATTTTTTTCCCATTTGAAAAATAAAAGTTGATAGTTGTATCATGTAAATCTGACTTTATAAAAAATATCTGTACTTGTCACCATATGAAGAAATTTTTTCTATTCCTTATATTAAAGAAGTTAAGGTAGGGGCTCGCAAAGACGGACTGGTTCTTCGGACCGGCCCGGGAAATAAAATCCTGTGCCGGCCTCCTTGGTAAAAATTTATATATATATACAAAAAATACATGTTTTTATTACTATGTATACAGGTGTCTCTAATATAAGTGGACTTAGCTTCACTACAGATTCTATGGGTTGTTTTAAACAAAAAGCTTGAATAAAATTATGCCCGATTTCGTTTCCTTTTGGAATACCTACCTCTTGAAAATGACTCTACACGTATGTATATATTTTCTTTTAATTCGAAGTTGAATGAATTTTTTTGCGCTTTTTGAAATTCTAAATAAAAATCTGTTGTGGCCAGCACAAGACCTCTCGCCATTTCCATATTAGGCTATATAAGTATTGTATTGCACTTCACTTTCGAACCGTCGTTTTATAACAAAAAATTACAGAACTTTACTCAAATATTGTTTTTTATTGTATTTAACATGTCTTCTGCACACATATAATTCTAATTTATTTTTCATTGTATGAGGAAGTTTCTAAATGTCATAGAATCTTCCAATTCGTTAACCAGATTGGCGGTATTTCTGATGGATATATGCATTTTACCACAATTTTACCTATAATTTCAAATATTTCAGTAATAAAACAATAAGAAAAGTTAAATATACTTCCGAGATAAAGCTATCAGAATGTCACTAAAACTGTTAATATTTGACAATGACATGTGTCATGTTATAAACATTGGAATTTGTCAACTGGTTTCCTTAGTGCCTTGGCCTCTGCGATTAGTTTACTCTATAAATTATAGTGTCTTTATCTGTAAATCTATACAAGATATAATAAAAATTTTTAAGTGTATTAGATGGAGAATTTCGTGTTCTTCAATATTTAATAAAAAAAAACTCCAAAAAAATTATATTTAGAAGAATTTTTTTAAGAAACTACTACTTCCGGTTGTTCAATTGTTACCAAAACCTTTTCAGCTCTTCCCAGAAATGTCAGATTGAAGAAACTGCAGTTATATATTTTTTAAGTTTTTGAGGAATCGTCCCTCCAACATCCATACATACACACACACACACACACACACACACACACACACACATCCACACACACACACACACACAGACATTTTAAAAATGTTATAATCGGATTCTAGGGACCTGAAATCGTGCTTATTCAATAAAATCTGGGTATGCGAATTTTAGCATGAATCCAATACCTCTCTTAGCGAGAGGTAAAAAGATCTGATTCGATTAACATTCGATAAAGTGCATCGTTCTCCAAATAACAAATTGCAGTTTTTTCGGTCATATATTAACATTTTTTTATTGCAGAACTAACAAAATTTAACAATTTATTTCGCATATGATTCTGAGTAAAAAATGTCATATACACATATAGACCGCATATTCTTCTTATTTACCAAAATACGAGAAGGGAAAATTAACTGATATTTACAAAACTTTGAAAGGAAGAAAGAATACAAAATAAATGTGTTAAATTTGGTTACACGAAAATAATAATAGACACGGAATGGTATGTTATGGTAGCTTAATAAAAATTACACTAAAATAACTACATAGTATAACAACATTTCACAGTTTATTACACATTTTACTTTGGTTAAAAAACATCATATAAACATAGGTCCTATTCCTTTTAGTTACCAAAATACACGAAGTGAAAGTTAACTGATATTTACAAAACTTTGACTTCTTGTATTTTGGGAACTAAAAGATATAAGACCTATGTTTATGGCACTTTTCAAACAAAATTGTGAATAAACTTTAAATTTAGTTACAGTACTTAAGTTTATTATTTTTGTTTATGATGACCTTTAGGCTCTATGGTTAAGCTATGTCTACGTATTTTAATGACACCATATATAAAATAATTTTGAAATTTTCTACACAGACGTCTAGAAGAAACTTAACATAAAAACACATTTATAATTTAACAGACATAAAGCACAATTTTTTAATAGTTTTTTTTTTCTACGCTAATTACAAATTTTTCTAAATTATACTGTGTTAGCCGATTTTAAGTGTGTTCTGACCATATTTTAACTTGGATCTTTTTATTTAGGTAACCTGTCCACTTGCAATACATACATTATGCGACATTTTGTATATGTCATAGTCAGATAGTAAAATTCGTCTCATAAAACTGGGCTGGATTAACAATTCGTTGACTTAGCGATCTTTTACAATCCGGCTAGTCGTCTAGGCCTCTAGGCGTTTTGTAAAACAACGAATACTGTACCTACTTAGCTTGTAAATTTCTCTAAATGTAATAACAATAACATAAAGCCCGGTTTGAGTTTTCCCAATGAGATTTTGTGCGTTAATGTGCCTGTAAGCTGTTTGTCGTTTTATAAAACGTATTACGATTATAGTAGCTTATAATTAAAACAAAACTTTGTTAGGAAAAAAAAATAGGCATTAAGCCCACCGGCCTCCTGCAAGTTGCGGCCTCTCGGGAATTTCCTGATTTCCCGGTGGCCCTGTCCGTCCCTGGGGGCTCGTCTTCCCAGATACACTCTGTAATATGTATAATGTAAAATTGTGACACGAACACATACCATTTTTTACAAATTCCATACCAAAAATTTGTTTTGAATAGATTCTATAAATCCAATAAAATTATAACATAAACATACTCTATTTAAATTGCTCTTGACACTTCCTTCTTTCTTCTTTAGCTTTTCCCTGTTTTATTAGGGCTCGCTGCTTCTTACCCTTCTCTTCCACTCATTGCTGTCCAATGCATCTTCTTCACACAGTTCTTCCTCTCTCAAGTCTTCTGGGATACAGTCTTCCCATCTTCTCTTTGGCCTTTCTCGACTGGCTGCAACTGCATGTCACTTGCGAGGAACACTATGACATATCACTTTCTGATCCTGTACTTTCCATCTTTGGTTTTGCACATGACACTGACATCTGTCAATTAGAATTATTTGAATATATCAGCTTTTTCCATGATAAATAGCAAAGCTGACTAATTTTTGAAAGTTAATCTCTTTATAATTCTTTAACTCTATATCTTTAGAATATGAAGGAAAATGTATAATCAAACCGTATAGAGAAGAGCATTTTCTTTAATATTTATAATATCATAAAAGTCAAAACATAATATTTATCTGCGTTTTTTCAAGAAAAACTGTTAAAAACTGCAAATAAGGGTACTTCCGGTTGACCAATTATAACCAAAATCTAATCAGCTCTTCATATGGATATAAAGAAGAGCAATACGAAAGAATTATGATTTTTAGAGCTATAGTATTAGAGTTATCGTCGAAGAAAAAATTTATCACACACATACGCACACACACGCACGCACGCACATACACACACGCACGCACACACACATACATCATCTTAAAAATAGTAAATTCGTATAAAAGGAACCCCAAAACGTATTTATTCATTAAAAACTCACCACCGAATTTTTTGACCAAAGACAATATCTTCCTTACCTAAAGGTGACGGAAGGTAAAAATGAATAAAAATAATATTGACCAATTAAAAGATGATTTATTTTGATGTGACTTCGTAGGTTATGTTTACCCGGTGCTCAATATTGTTGAAAGCGGCAAATTTAATATTTTTATTGTACAACATGTGCATATATGTACGAAATATTGTCATGTGCATTTAAAAAATGTAACAATAAACATTCTAATTTATAAACAGCACTACCAAATATTTATAAATAAACTGCTAAATGTTAAATAACATTATTTAAACTTTGTTTTAAATGTATATATTATAAATATTGTTTGACTAACAATGAGGTCATGCACGACTTTTTTTTTATAATTTTAATCGATAGAGTAATTAAATATAATAGACCCGTATTTTTTATTTTTCCTCAAATCGATCTTTAATCATGAAAAAATTGTAATTGAAAATGACATTCTTTAAAATGCGGCTGAAGACCCCCGCTTCATCCCTTGTCCAATGACGTCACAGAGTGAAAAGCACGACCATTTTGATTTTCACATTGTCTTAAACGTCAAAGTGACATTTAAAGATAACCTAAAATTTATGAAAGTAAACATGTCGATGGAACGTTGTTTCGTGCCAAAATAAAGAATAAAATAATATTCTGGAATATATTCAATGTCTCATATGCGTTTATAACCTCCTACCGTCTAATTCAAAGATTCAAAAGTGAAAGAAACATCTGATGTAACGTAGATAATTTCACGCCAAATGAAAATTATATTTATAAAAATAAATAGAACGATATTATATTAATATAATATAGCATATTTAGATATGTAATCTTCAATTTATAGTTTATATATATTTTTCTTTTAGAAATTATGTGTCCATATAAAATGTCTGTTTGAAATAAGTGTGAACTTCGTTCGTAACGTTGTGACGACAAAACATGGCTGGTTTTTGCAACTTTTTAAAAATACCATACTTTAAAACGATTTTATACAACAAAAAATATAAATAAAAAATAATTTAATCATACTGATCGATGAATTAGACTATCCTTTTTCGATTTAAACAGAAAAAAGGTACAATTATTTTTTTTTGCATGACCTCATTGAAATAAATAATTTTTTAATTAAAAAGGACAATTTATTTTCTGGAAACTGAAAGAGTGCGTTTGCTGCAGCGTAGCTTCATAGGGACATTCAATCGCATTTGGGAGGACCATGTGTCCGAGATGGTGCCCTGTCGGATCTGCGGCCGGAAATTCTTCCCGGACCGGATACAAAAACATGAACAAGCGTGCAATAACCAGCCAGTCAGGCTCAAACACAATAAAATATAGATTCATTTCTTATTGTTAACGCTCTCTCGACAACCTCTCAATCGACAATGTCGCATTTTGCGCTCTTAATACACAAATAGCTATTTGAACTGAAATAAAGATTCCATTATTTTTTTTCATTCAGTAGGATAATAACAATCTTATAATCCCAACTACAGAACAAGTATAGTAATAGGGTCGTCCGTTATAGTAACAATTAGAAAATGGCTCATTTATATTAAAACTGTATTATAGGGACTATCAAACTTTATATAATAGTATATTGTACGCCAAGGTTGAGACCCGAGGGCGAAGACCGAGGGATACAAGGCGCCTGGTCAATAATGATCAGCTCAACCGTGGTTTATATACTATTTTTTTCACTACTAGCACATAAATCCAGGTCCGTGAAGTTAGCAACCACCAAAAAGCACAAACGACCAAATTGGTGTCAAACGTTTGTGCTTCGTTAGTGCTTAATTGTGCCTTTACAAAATATACAGCAACCCCAAGCGTTCATTAGTTATAAACAATTTAAAAGTGGTTGCCAACTTCACGCTCAGCAACCACCTTAGAAGCACAAACGACCAAATTAGTGTCAAACGTTTGTGCTTCGTTAGTGCTTCAAGGATATACTAAAATAAAGTCAGCAACCCCAAGTGTTCATTAGTTATTAACAAATTAAAAGTGGTTGCCAACTTCACGCTCAGCAACCACCTTAGAAGCACAAACGACCAAATTAGTGTCAAACGTTTGTGCTTCGTTAGTGCTTCAAGGATATACTAAAATAAAGTCAGCAACCCCAAGCGTTTGTTATTTAATTGTGTAATTTGAAAAAAAAGTGTTTTACACTACTAGTGGATTCAGAATTATGTATATTCTTTTAGTTGTATTAAAAATAACTTGCTTTAAGATTTAAAAAAATGTAATAAAATGAGAACAATAATTAGATAGTACTTTACACTGGTCCTATACTTCTTTCAAAATGGGGTGGAGGAATAAAACAGTCCGTCAAAGATAGTCTAGTGGCGCGTTAATAATTGTTTACTAAGATATAGTCCAAAAGGCTGAATTCCATTATAGAGATCGATCGTTTCAGTTATTCATTTATACAGGGTGCTCATTTTATTTTGTCCACTATTGCTATCTCGAGAACTATAAGAGCTACGAGGTCGGTTAAATTAGCAAACAATTTCAATGCCATGAGACTATTAAAATCAGCGAAACAATTTTTTTTAAACCAGTGGTTCGCAGAATACAGCCTACAACTGTCATATCTTAAATAGGACACCTACTCCGAGTTAGCTTTTTTCTGAACGCACTATACAGGGGTGCCATGTTAATGTACCACCTGGAATATCTTCAGGATCAAGCACAGTATTAATAAATGTTTTAAATAAAAGTTTAACGATATGGAGGGGGACATCCGATCCTGTAAAGAAATTCAACCCCCTACCCCCAAGGGAGGCTGGGGAGGGGGTAGTTTTAAAATTTTAAATAGAAACCCTTATTTTCTATAGCATAATCGAATAGAGCGTGAAAAAATAAGCAGATTTTATCGAAAAAAAAATTTTGTACACACAAACAAAAAAATACACATACACACGAGACGTAAATCCAACCGAGCAACCTCCTCGTTGTACGCCCTCCCATTTTAATGTACCACCTGGAATATCTTCAGGATCATACACTGTATTAAAAAATGTTTTAAATAAAAGTTTAACGATATGGAGGGGGACATCCGATCATGTAAAGAAATTCAAACCCCTACCCCCAAGTGTGGCTGGGGTGGGGGTAGTTTTAAAATTTTAAATGGTAACCCCCATTTTTTATAGCAGAATCGGATAGAGCGTGAAAAAATAAATTATATTAATTTTAAACAAAAATGCTTCTATTAAATTTTGTAGAGAATTAAATTCCGCATCTAAATCATTAATCAATCACATTTTCTTTCACACGTTTCGTAACCGGAAAAATTTAATTTAAAATTTTATAAAACCTATATCTTTATAGTGTTAGTCATGGTATTAAAATAAAAATTCAAACAAATTTTATGACATTTTACCTGTAAGAAATTACAAAATATAGTTTTCATGAAAATAATGCTACTATCTCTTCCTGTGAAATTCTCAGTAATGATATCTCAAAGCAGTGTTTTTGATAGGTAAAATTATAAAAAAAAAATATAATGACATTTTACCTTGTTAGAGCCGTATCCGTCAGTTTGTGACATATTTTACCTGTTATCATTTAGTAGTATTATTTTGGTAAAAACTATATTTTATAATCTCTGTAAGTTTTGTATAATTTTAAATTCAATTTTCTCGGTTAGCAAAGATGTAAAAGAAAATGTGAATATTGGCCCAAGTAACACTGACCAATAGTCGACCAAAAAGTGACGTCTATTTTAGATTGAATTTACGTCATATATGGCCGTCTAACCTAACCTAACCTAACCTAACCTAAATTTCAGTTTTGTAAAAAAAAGTAAAATTTATTTAAGCTCGTCTAAATAATAATGTCCGTAACTTGTATAAAATACAAATATCTTAACTCGTGTGTATTGACTTGCACTCCGCTACGCGTCGTGCGTCAATTTACAGTCGCATGATATTTGGTATTTTTCATAACTTGTTACGAAAATAACTATATTTATGTATCGTCATCACCAAAAACTACGAATAAAAGCAAATTATATATATATTAATATTTTATTTATTTAAAACATATTTTATGTTTTTAACAAATGTTTATAATACAAAAGCAAATGTATAAACAAAGGGAAATATAAATTTTGTAACTTTGGTAGATCCTGGGTTCTTTAGTAGTGATCTAACATCCTTTGGAATGTAATATGTAAAATAATAATGTAGTTACTGAAGATTGAGTAATATTTTCTACAACTGCTCACTTTCTTATATCGTATATATTGTTCTCATTGCTCTTTTTGTGCACAACCGATTTTAAAGGGAAAATTTCTATAAGGAAAAAAAAATATAAATCCTGACCAATAATGTGATCTGTCATAATCGATGTATCAAAATATTTATCTCTCAAAAAAAAGTTTCCCTATGAGAAATTCTTCAATATTTTTTTTATGTAAAATAATCTGTTTGTGTTCTCTCAACAATTTTTCTAAATTTGCACAAATTTTAACAACGTTTTTACTAGGCAATGTTAAATTTCCCCACTTCTTCGCTTTTATTAATAAAGAGGAACTCTGCTGAGAATATAATAATTTACAGCAAATGGGGCACGTCACAAATTTATTAATTCGTTTGACAACAAATCCGGCTATGTAATTCACAACTTCTTCCACAAATGGCGAGAGATTTACCAGCGCCAAAACATAATCGTGATCTTCCTCGGTAATAATAATGTCGGTCTCATCTAATATTTCGTCTTTTGTACGACATTTTGTATCAGCACCTACATGCAAAATAGTTGTTGCATCTAAAATGGTACAGTTTCCAACTACGAGGATACTACTTATTGAGATGCATATTTAAACTTTCTTTTATTATTTAAGTGTTACTGTCATAAATTTCACGTTATCGGTGTGGCCATTAAAAAGTTATTGTCTGATCAATGTTGGGACACCTAAGTTTTATACATTAGTGGTTCACTAACAATAACAAGTATCATCTTAAAAGATGACTTATAACCATATGAACTGTCATACCAAATTTTATCCAAATCGAAGAAAGCGTTCTTTTATTATAAGCAAAATTATTATTTTTTCGAAGAACTTATATAATAATAATAATAATAATAATAATAATAATAATAATAATAATAATAATATCTTTATTAACTCAACAGGATCTTGATGATCCCAATTACAGAGTAATATTAATTTATACAAATACATATATGTAACTTAAATTTCTCGTTCGATCAAATAGGTTTTTAAAAAGTTTTATTTTTGCGAGTACAAATTATAATATGCTATAAACTACTTGATAATATGATAATAGAATACAGACTGACTAATCTAAAGCATTACATATGTTTTTATACTAATGAAATATGAGAGAGTCACGTTCTGGCACATCGGCACTTTGTCTATTATGTAGTACAGGGGTAGCACTATAACTCCTCCCTCCTCAGATACGAGCCTCCTGGGGGAGTTGAAGTTCGACGTCTTCTGGGGTGCGAGATGACCTCAGCTTGGCTGATGTCCTCTTCTTTATTTGGTTACGTATGAAGTACCCAACGATGATTGCAGCAACCACGTACAGGATGATGGACCATATACTTGGGATGTGCATGTTGTATGTTTTTTCTGTTATCGGAACGATTGGATTCAAGGAGATATCATTTAATTTCAAGGGATTTAGGTTAATAGAGAAATTTGTAATTTTATACGGTTGGGATTTTAGGTTCAGTTTAGGAAGTAGTAGGGGTTGGCCATGGTTTTCATTTTGGAATATTAGTATTTGTTGTCTGAAGTGAATTTCGCAGTTGTCTTGATTATTGATTAGGAAGATTCCCTCTAAGGTTTGGATGTTGGTTTCTTCGTGACATTTAATGGTGATTTTCTCCTCGTGTGGGAAAACGGCTAGGTATTTGTTGATTTCTGGAATTACTTCGACATGATTTTCAATTAAGTTAATTTTTGTGTAATGGCAGTGACTCGAAGTTTGATTTTGGAATATTTCTTCTTCGCAGATCGCTGAGAAGTGGGCGTGATATTTATTAGGGCACTGAAATATTTTTGCTTGAACACACATATCATTCAGGGGCACGATCTCTTTATCAGATTTAAGAAGATATTTCGTATTAGGGATGATTGTAATAAATTTTGATTCATATTTGGTTGGAATTGGGTACATGTAGTAGAGTTCAAAAGTTTTTTCGAAATTTATGGGGGTAGAAATGAAATAGATTACTTGGGTCGCTTCTATTTTACAGTTTATTTTTAACAAGGATTCGATGTCTAAAAGGTTCTCTTGTCTGGGTTCGAATGGTAACTGCAAATGGTAAAATTTTGATATTTGTTTTAATTCTGCTAGTAGCTCCATGGGGTGTATTATACTAGGATGCAGCGTTCTTAATTTACAAAAGGTGATTGAATTTTCAATGTCTTGTAAGACGCTTAATATAGAATTGTATAATATAGTAAGTTGATCGTAAATATTTTTGCCATACAGTATACTTTGAATGTGCGTACTGTTTATAATTTTGAAAAGTTGTAAAATTTTGGATTTTAATATTTCCTCGTTGTGCTGAATATCTGAGATTGTTTTATTAAAATTTTGAATAATTTGGTGGTTCACCGAATATGAGAGTTTGAGTTGACTTTCCAAATTATGCTCGTTTTCTTGCATATGTGCAAACATTTCGTTATATCTTTTGCCATCTTCGGCATCTAAATTTCCTGTGACTGATTTGAATATTGTCCCCAATCCATCTATTAAGCCACGTTTAGTTTTATGGTGATCAGAATGAAATCCGATGTTATTAATTTTTGTGTCAATTTTTGTCCGAATAAATTCTAATATTTTATCATAATTTTCGAGTTCATTGAAATACTGTGAATGGTTAGATATGCTTGATTTTAGTGCTGAGTATTGTGTGTTTAGATTGTTGTACTGATTAAGAAGAGCTTGGAGATTGTAGTAGTGTATGAAGGTGTGAGTCGTCTTTTCGAGTTTGGCAGGACCGAGATTGATGGGAAGGATTCCAAGGTTTTCTGTTATGTTCCTAATTATTGTTCCTTGTCCCAATGCGAACAACCTGGAATTGGTTCAAAATTGTAAGTTTTTTTTCTAGGACGTTTAATGTTAGAGAGGTGGATATTCTCTGTTGTATTACCGTGGGTGGTTTGTATTTTTACTGTTTTAAGACGTTTATTAATTTTCTTTAGCTTTTCGGGTTTGTATTTGTTTTTAGTTTTTTGTTGTTTCTGTTTATTTTTCACGTATACCTTTTTGGGGATTTTGGGTAATTCTACTCTATTTTCTTTACATTTATTTATTACCTTTTCTTTATTTGCCTGGATTTTGTCTCTAATTGATTCGTAAAGTAATTTAGTTTTATTTTTATGACTTTCTATATAATTGTTAATAAGCTGTTTTTCGAGGTCGATATTAAATGGGGAGTTGGTATCTAAATGGCCGGTAATAATTTCGCATAGTTTCAATTTTGTGACAGAATGAATTGTGTTATTATAAGCTAATAACGCATAATTTACTTTGGCTTCTATAGGCTCCGTTTTGTATTCTTTTTGATTGTTAAACAGTCTTATGTGTTCGATAAGGGTCGAGTGGAATCGTTCTATTATGCCGTTAGATTCTGGATGTTGTGAGCTTATGAAATGTATATCGATTTTGTGTAGTGTCAGCAATTCTTTTACGACTGAGTTTTTAAATTCTAACCCGTTATCTGAAATAATTTGTTCTGGGATTCCATGATGTGTAAAATATTTGACTAGGTTATTACAAGCTTCTATGCCTTGTCCTGAATTTAATTTGTATGCTTGTGCATATTTTGAAAATGAATCTACGATAGTCAAAAATTTAGCTTGTTCTAAAGTAATGCTGTCTATATGTAAAATTTGGAAAGGTTCCGTAGCTGTGGGTGTGATGTTTAAATTTACGTTTAAGGGTCGCCTGTCGTATTTTGTTACTTGGCATATTTCACAGCTATTAATAAATGTTTGAACGGATTTTCTTAATTTTGGCCAGTAATATTGTTGTTTTATACGCGCTTCTGTTTCATCAATACCACGGTGGTTACTTTTGCTGCAGTGGTAATTCGATATGATGTGTATGATTTCTTCCTCATTGGTAACGTCGCTTAAATATTTTGTACATTTTACTAAACATAGTTGAGAATTTTTGAAATAATTTTGAAGAATTAAACTGAATTTTTCATATAGTTCGTTTTGAAAGTAAATATGATATTTTATTTTTGGAACAAGATATTCTTTAATAAAAGCAATCATTTCAGTTTTGTAATTATTTTTTGAAAATTCTACTTCCATTCGTAATTTTTTGTGTTCGTATAATTTTGTAATTTTTACTTGTTTGGGATTAAAATCGACTTCTGTTATAATAATTTGATTTTTGCCATAGTTTACGGGGCATTCTACTATCGGGATTCCGACGATAGGATTTTCTTTACTTGAATGTATTGTGATATCGCTATCGCTTGTGTCGTCATCGTTTATCTCATTATGTTGTGAGTCACCTACCTCGACTGCAAGGGATTGCGTATTGTCGTCTTTGTTATCTATTTTATTCCTTAACTCTGTGTTAAAATTTGCTATGAATTTATGAAAGTGTTTCATGTTTTCTGTTTCGTTTATGTTTAATTCGGTTTGGGGAATTTTGGGTTCAGGGAGTTTGTAAACGGTTATTAGTATGTTGGTATTATCAAAAATATATTTTAACATTGATTTAATTTCGTTCCAAATTTGATTGTCATGTCCACATGCAATTTTTGGTATACTTAAATTTTTTATATTATTATGTAAACAGAATTTTCTCAAATTTAGTAAGGTATAGAATATGTCTTGTTTAGTCGGTTTATTGTAATAATTTTCCTTCGTTATTAAGTATAATAGATATCTTTGTGGGGTTTTTAAATATACTAGGTTATGAAGTTGAGGATTTTGAGATTTTAACTTGTGTACGTTGTTAAATTTAATTTTAAAATTTTTGGCAATACCCGATGACATTTCTAAATCTTTGCTCACGCAATGAGCTAGACTAGAGTCAGATGGTGCATCGAATAGATTTCCTATTACTTCAATAATATTGTTATTATTGTGATTAAGGCAATGTTTCTTATCTAAGTAGTCTTTGAATAGAGCTAGTGGAGTGTCATCTACTTGTGTTTGTGATTGTAAATTTTGAGTTTTATTAATTTCAACAGGTATACGGCTTAAGGCGTCGGCATTGGTATTAAGTTTGCCTTTCTTATAGATTATTTCATAGTCATATTCCTCTAATTTGAGGCGCCATCTTATTAATTTTTGGCTACATTGTTTTAACGAGAATAGCCATTGCAAGGGTCGGTGGTCTGTATAGATTTTGAATTTGCGTCCTAATAAGTGAGTTCTAAAATACTGAGTCGCCCAAATGATAGCTAACATTTCTTTCTCAATGGTAGAATAGTTTATCTCTGTCTCGTTCAGTGTTCTGCTAGCGTAAGCTACTGGTAGGTCGTTGCCTAGACTACTTTGGGATAACACGGCTCCAATAGCCAGCTGGCTCGCGTCACTTGTCAAGTTAAATTCTTTGTCGTAATCTGGATATTGGAGTAGTGGTTCGTTAGTCAACAAATTCTTGCAATTTTCAAAGCATTGTCTGTACTCAGGGTCGTTAATGTCAATAACAGCATTTTTCTTTAAGCGTCTAGTCAGCGGTTTTGTTATCTTAGCGAAGTCTTTAATAAATTTTCGATAATAGCCTAAAAGTCCTAAGAACCCTTTAATTTGTGTTGTAGTTTTTGGAATTGGAAAATTTAGAACAGCCGAAATTTTGTCAGGATTTGGTTTCACGCCCTCAGGGGTTACGATATGCCCGAGATACGCTACTTCTCTTTTAAGAAATTCGCATTTATCTAGTTGTACTTTGAAATTTGAATTTTTCAAACGTTCGAAAACTAATTTTAAATTTTGAATGTGTTCTTGTAGGCTGGTGCTAAATATAATAATGTCGTCGAGGTAAACAAGGCATTTTTTGTTTACTAACCCTCTCAGAACATTGTCCATAACGCGTTGGAATGTCGCGGGTGCGTTTTTTTAAGCCAAAAGGCATACGAGTGAACTCATAATGCCCGTCTTCCGTGTTAAATGCAGTTTTTTGAATGTCTTGTTTGTCCATTTCAATCTGGTGGAAACCAGATGCCAAGTCTAACGTAGTGAAATACTGACAGCGTCCGAGTTTGTCTAGTAAATCAGTTATGTTCGGTAATGGGTATTTGTCGCTAATAGTCTTTTCGTTCAATTTCCTGTAATCTACCACTATACGCCACTTGCGTTTACCAGATGCGTCAAGTTTTTTTGGGACAACCCAAATAGGTGATGACCATGGCGAACATGATGGTCTAATAATATTTTGATCTAACATTTTTTGTGTTTGAGAACGTACCTCTTGTCGGTGAATTTCTGGGTATCTATAAGATTTCGTATAAATAGGAATTTCGTCACTTGTTTTTATGGAATGTTTAATTTGATTAGTAAATGTTAAATTTTTGTCATCTACGTGAAATATATCAGAATAATCGTGAATTAATTTAGTGATAGCTGATTTTTCTTCCGAATTCATGTGATCTGACCGAATTTTTGAAATATCAAATTTAATTTTTTCTGATTGAATGAAATTAAAATTGGGTGATGAGTACGTTTCATAGTTAGAGATGTTTTCTACAGTAATTGGTTCTAATTGTGTGAAGTTGATATGTGATTCTGAGTTATTAATTGCTGTACAAAGTGCATGGTAATTATTGGCTGTGGTGACACATTCGGGGATGATTAAATTATTCTGTTGTTGTTTTGGTATTAAAATGGTTCCGTTTTGTTGAGTTACTTGAATTTTGATTACCTTTTCGGTTTTGGGGTCTAATGTTACTTTATTAATTGGCTGACAAATATTGTTTGTATTAATTTTATTTTCAGAATTTTGATGTTGAATTTTTATTTGGCAGGTGGGTGTTGTTACTACATTTTTATTCAGGTCTATAATTATTTTTAATGTACTCAGATTGTCTAATCCTAATAAGAGATCGAATTCATCGTGAAAATCAAAAATGTGATATTTTAAACTTGCATTTTTCTTTAAATTAAATAATTTTGAAATAGGTACGAGTGTGCTGTAATTTTCAATTGAAGTTCCATGCGCAGTTGAAATTTGGAAAGGGTCTTTAAAAATTGAATTTTTGTAATATTTATGCGCTATGGTAGGTTTTATGAAAGATTTCGTACTTCCCGTGTCTATCAAAACTTTCAAATTATTTTCAGGGAATATAATGTAAGGTAATTTACTTTTATTTGTTAAGTTCATTAGTTCGACTCTGGGAAAAATGTTTCTATTGTTTCCGAGGCTGCGATGTCTAAAAAATTATCGTCTTCGAAATTGTCGGGGTTTTGTGGATTTTCATAATCATTGTTATCAATTAATACTTGGTCAGTTTGTTCTTGGTTATCGTAATAAACATATGGGTCAACGGCAGATTCAGCTGACTCGTTGATATTAAATAATTCTCCCGCTGTGCTTGCGCGGTTTTGTGCAGGACGGTATTGAGTTGTATTTCGCGTGGAAATACTCATCGGAGTAGGTGCAGGAAGGTTTTGTCTGGTGGATGGACCTTGGCGTGGTGTTTGCGGTGTATATTGTCTTTGTTGTTGAGGAGTATATTGTCTTTGTTGTTGAGGATTATATTGTTTTTGTTGTTGAGGAGTATATTGTTGTCTGTATGTTGTTTGTTGCATAGGTGAAGGATGCAGAGTTTGATTGGGTGTGTAATTAAAGTAGGGTATGGGTTTAGGAATATTGTATCTTGGTTGGTGGATTTGTGGTTTTTGATTTAATTTGGGTGTGTGCTGATTAGTGTTTTTGGATTTGGCATAATATTCAAATTGAAAATCATTTGCTAACATACTTAAAGCTGAATTTAAATCTGTAGGGTTCTTTGCCCTCATTAATTGACCTATAGGTTCTTTTAAACCTTTTAGTAAAACGCGCAAAGCATAATGTTGAAAATAGTCAATCATTACTACGGATGCTTCGGCAGCAGCGTTTGTTGAAATATAAGAAATTTGTAAATTTAACAGGTGTTGTAAACGACCGTAAAAATCAAAAACGTTTTCATTAGGATTTTGTTTTAACTCTGTTATTTCCATGTTTAATGTAAACCAGTCACGTTTGAATGAATAAGCATTTTTTAATGCTGTTTTCAAATCTTCCCACTTTGAAATTGTGGAACTTGCAATATTGATAGCAGCTTCACCTTTTATTTTGGCTAATATACTGCTCATTAAATATTCATTTTGGAAATCATTTGTGTTTGTGGTATTATAAAATTTTGTTACTAATTTTTCACAAACGCTAGTAAACCTAGGGAGTAATTCACGTTCCCCATGGAACTCTGGCACCATGTCCAGATATTCCTTTTTTAATACTGGAGTAACCATGTTTAATAATGGCGTTCTTAATGTGATACTATTAATAGGATTTGTATTTAAATTAATTATACGATCTTCTGTTTCGAGATCGGAGTCTGCTTCTGAATTATTTGAATCTGACAAAGATTCTGGTTCTCTGAATGACATATGGTACTCACAAAAATAGTAGTGTCGGCTTCATGTGCCCTGAAGTCGAACACGGTCTCGTCTCGAAGTTGAGGCAGGAGTTGCACTGATGTCCGCTCAGCTTGGCTCGCTCTTCTCGTCGAGATGTGTCTTGCTTCTGATGTCCTCTCAGATGCAGGATACGGTGATCGAAGTATGGAGATGTTCGAATTTGCCAAATTAATCACGAAGGTGAAACAATTTATATTCGCTAAATTGTTTTGGCAATCCTACCAAGACTGCGCCACTTAAATTTCTTGTTCGATCAAATAGGTTTTTAAAAAGTTTTATTTTTACGAGTACAAATTATAATATGCTATAAACTACTTGATAATATGATAACAGAATACAGACTGACTAATCTAAAGCATTACATATGTTTTTATACTAGTGAAATATGAGAGAGTCACGTTCTGGCACATCGGCACTTTGTCTATTATGTAGTACAGGGGTAGCACTATAACTCCTCCCTCCTCAGATACGAGCCTCCTGGGGGAGTTGAAGTTCGACGTCTTCTGGGGTGCGAGATGACCTCAGCTTGGCTGATGTCCTCTTCTTTATTTGGTTACGTATGAAGTACCCAACGATGATTGCAGCAACCACGTACAGGATGATGGACCATATACTTGGGATGTGCATGTTGTATGTTTTTTCTGTTATCGGAACGATTGGATTCAAGGAGATATCATTTAATTTCAAGGGATTTAGGTTAATAGAGAAATTTGTAATTTTATACGGTTGGGATTTTAGGTTCAGTTTAGGAAGTAGTAGGGGTTGGCCATGGTTTTCATTTTGGAATATTAGTATTTGTTGTCTGAAGTGAATTTCGCAGTTGTCTTGATTATTGATTAGGAAGATTCCCTCTAAGGTTTGGATGTTGGTTTCTTCGTGACATTTAATGGTGATTTTCTCCTCGTGTGGGAAAACGGCTAGGTATTTGTTGATTTCTGGAATTACTTCGACATGATTTTCAATTAAGTTAATTTTTGTGTAATGACAGTGACTCGAAGTTTGATTTTGGAATATTTCTTCTTCGCAGAATATATATATATATATATATATATATATATATATATATATATATATATATATATATATATATATATATTTATCGACTTACCGTGGGAGACGTATTACATTGCTCCTCTTCTTTATCGCTCACTGGCTTAGCCCATGGTTGTAATTCACCCGAAGCAAAAATACCATAGAAGATAACCCCGCTGAAGTGGACTATCGCGGCGACAATGAACACAATCTTCCAACTCTCCGTGTCCTACATGAAACCATAATTCCATTCATTCACATGCTTATTAATAAATATTTCAAACAAAAAACATAAAAACGCTGCTATGCAACGGAAACACTATTACTTTTTATAGCTGTCTTGTTTCCAATTCGACAGTGTTGTATAGTATTTAAAATACATGTAATTGAAATAAGTATTTGAATTAGATAAAGTATTTTAAGTAATTATTTGAAATACTTAAAAATATAAGTATTTTGTATTTTTAGTAAAATTCTTTTCACAAGTATTTTATATTTTAATACATTAAAATACTATTATTTACCTATATCAAATACTATTTTTCAATATTTGAAATACATTTTTTGTTTGAAATACGTTTTTATATGTAAAATACTGAAGTATTTGAAATAGAAATCCTCCATCGTGTGTAGTCTGATAGTAATATAACTTAGAATAATTCTCTTAATATTTTTCTTAAATAAACACTTGCTTATGATAAAATAGGAGTTTCTTTTTAATATTAATAAAATTATGCGATTAAGTTGAAGACAAAAAACATTTTTAAAATACCCTTACATATCTTATTTGTTTTCAAATAATTAAAATTAAAAGTATTTGAAATACTTGAAAGTATTTGAAATATTGGTATATTTGAAGTACTAATAAAATAATTGTATTTTACCAAACACATGAAATACTTTTTTTTAGTATTTTGTATTTTCTATTTGAAATATGTTTTTTCAAGTATTTTATACAACACTGCAATTCGATAAGTGTGACTTGTTGATTCAAGTTAAGCCGACCAGGAATTCGTTGTTTTTGTGGTGCATGGAAGTTTAAGTGTCACATTAACGTAGTACATAGGATCAAAAGAGCAAGTGATTTGTAAACTTAATTTCTAAAACCATAATAAAACAAAAAAGTTAAGAAACAGTATTATTAATTTTCTTATATGTTTTTACTTCGAGGAGTTATTCTGAAATTTGTCATATATTATGGACATTATACAGAATGTTCATTATATTTTGTCCCCTACCTGAAGAACTATAAGAGCTACGAGGTAGGTTAAATTACCAAACGGTTTCTATTTTACAACACTATTTTAATGAGTATAAAATTATCTTTTTCCAAGCAGTAATTTTCAAACTGTGGTGACCAACTTCGTTATTTTTAATGGGACCATATGTTTTTTAATTTACTTGTTAGATAGTGAATTTTATTATGAATTCAGCGATATAATATTTGCACACCCTTAAAAAAACAAATTTTATTGAGAAAAATGACTATAAATGTTAGTGTAATTTGATTTAAATATGACTATAATGGCCGCGATTGGAAAAAATTAACACATCTTAAGCCGAATTTCCACGCATCACTTTGAGTTAGTGATTCGGTCGAGATAAGACGAGACGAGAAATTTATTGTCTCCTCTCGTTTCAAAATCATAAAATTATGTCTCGTCTCGTTTAATAGAGTCTCGTCTCGGCCGAGATTTCTCGACGGAAATTTAATATGTTGTATATTTTGTATCCATAACCTAATTATTAAATTTATACAATTTGGTATTAATAGCAATTTGAATAAAAAGATAAATATTTGTCGTTTTATATGTCAAAATTTGTTATAACGTAAAACTTGTGCAAATTTTATTGTTATAATTTTATTGTATTCTCTTATAAAACATTAAAATGAAAATAACGCTAAAAACCTTAGCTAACAAATTCTGACAGATAAAATGTCAAATACTTTTTGTTCAAAAATGCCATAGCTAGTGCTGTTAATACAAAATTTAATAAATTTAATAATTAGTGAAAGAGAGATAGGAAAAAGAGACATAAACACAGCAGTGAAAGTATTTTTAGACGGTACACTGTGATTTCATTCGCTAGGATGAAAAAAAAAAGTAGAACAGGTTTAATTTCATTTACTGTTCATGTTACATGATCATATTCGATGATTTATTGATCATCGAGCATTTACACGGTTCACTTTGGTTGATTCGTCCATGTTAATCACTCAAAGTGATCCTTGGATATTCGACTTTAAATCTAAAATTACGGTCTTTAAGTATTTTTAAAATGATTGCACTGATGAAACTGATTCTGTTAATATTTTTTATTATTCATGAAGACCCTTGAACGTTCTCACATCTAAGTGGCTGTATTCGATATTAAACATTTTCTGTAAGTTTGTACTGTTTAAATATTTAATAATAGAAAAATATGTCATCACGGCAAATTGTACATTGCTGGGTGGAACAATATGCTTTGCTTATGGGTTCCCGTGGCCGCATGCCTGAGTGTCTGGTCGCGAACCTGGGGGAACCGGGTTCGATCCCGACTGACGCCAAATATTTCCAATTTTAAGTGACTCCTGTGGTGCACTCTCCACGCCAGCTATGAGTGCCCGTGAGGTGACGCCTGGTAAGCGCCCACACTGTAAAATGTATCGTCATCATTACCGATGTCTACATGTGTTGTAGATACTGGCACACCCAGAAATGGGTAATATGCCGTGATGATATATTTATATTTATTGATTTAAATAAACAGACATCGGTAACGATATAATCTAATAAATACCAGCTTCCGATCAGCCATACATAATAAATTAAATGTCTAAATGAAAGAAGTAGTTATATTTGTTTTTTCGTTATCTAATTTCAAATTTCATTGTTTGGTACAATAATTATAACATATTAGGAAAATATTTTTAAAAATCTGTTGTGGCCAGCACAAGACCTTCCGTAAATTCCATGTTTTTTGTACAAATGCCATACCAAAAGGTCCTTGGAACAGATTCTATATAATATCATGTAAAATCGAACACGAACACATACTATTTTTTACAAATTCCATACCAAAAGTTCATTTGAAAAGGTTCTATAAATCCAATAAAATTATAACATAAGCTACACTAAGTAATGTCCTTCCATCTTCTCTTTGGCCTTTCTCTGCGTGTTACTTGCGAGCAACACTATGACATACCAATTTTAGATCCTATAGTTTTTTCCATAATTCTCAATATATTATCCATATACTTTTTTCTTTTAGATTCTATGTTTATGTAATGTCTCTATGAAATTAGTCTGAATTTGTAGTTCTAAACTACTAATGTCACAACATGGCTGGTTTTTGCAACTTTTGAAAATATCATACTTCAAAACAATTTTATACCAGCAAAAAATGTAAATAAAAAATAATTTAATCATACAGAAAGATAAATTAGACTAAGCTTGTTCGATTTAAACAAAAATGGAATAATTATTTTTTTTTTGTATTATCACATTGTTACTTTGTAATGTAATATACTATTTATTTATTTTTTTATTTTTTCAGAACTTATAGCTAAATCTGATAATTCATTCTAATATTCTTACCTTCTTCTCTGTGATCATATTCACCACAATAGGGAAGATCAGTCCAGCAATAGTCCCTATCCCGTTGCTGATACCCATTAGAATACTGGCATAACGGGGCGCGATATCAAGATGGTTGACATTAAAGCCGGAGATAGCGAAGCCGCTGAAAGCTACGCCACAAGTGAGCGCCAATATAGCTTTAGTTGCGCTCCTAGCGTACGCCACGACGAGGAAGCACACGGCCTGCATACCGAAGCCACCACAATTGAAGAGCTTGCGTACCGTAGTCGTGCTCATGATTTCTTTCTCGCGCAGATAGTCAGCAAGCAAGCCGCCGCAAGGAACGATGATGGTCATGACAAGATGAGGGAGTACGCCAATGATGCCGGTCTAGAATCAAAATCATTTTAAACTATACAACTATACTGTTTTTAACCAGAAGGAGTAAACGTAAAAGTCAAATTTACACTACAGGAAAATACCAGACAAAGTTACTGTATATTTGTTCATGCAAAATACAAAAATTCCGCACATATCTGCAATGTGCCAGCCAGGCCTACCTGGCTGGCTGCTTGTCTCAGTCGATTCGCTTTCGCTGACATGTCATTTTTCGTGTGTAATTAGGCAGATGTCATCTGCAAATTCTAGGTATTCTAGTATAGAAAATATTCTCCAGTTTATGCCTGTTTTATTATCTATTGTATGGAGCATGACCCAATCGATTATGATAAGGAATATCATCGGGGAAAGTAGACAACCCTGTCTTACTCCACTGTTTATTTCTATTTTATATGGCAGTTTTCCTGCGTGATCTATTCTTGCGCTGCATTTCTTGTAGAATGTTTGATTTAATTTGATGTACTTATCGGGGATACCGTAGTATGCTAAAATTTCCCACATTTTTCTTCTATTTACTGTGTTAAATGCTTGCGCAAAATCTACAAATAAAACCGAGATGTTTCTGTCCATTTCGTTTGTTTGTTCTATGATAATTTTCAGGATGAATATTTGGTCTATACAGGATTTTTGTTTCGAAAACTTTGCTTGGTGTGCTCTCAGAATCTTATCTACTTCTGTCTGTAGTCTATCCAGTATTATTCTGGCAAAATATTTTACTAGCAATTGAAAGTAAATTTATTGGCCTCCAATTTCTACAGTTGATTAGGTCACCCTTTTTTGAAATTTTAATAATTCTCCTTCTGACCAATCATCCGGAATTTTGTCTCCCTCCCATATTTTTTTGAATAGAATATACATTACTTGCACTGTTGTTTCAGTGTCTACTTTAAAAAGTTCCGCTGGTAAATTATCTCCACCGGCAGCTTTGTTGTTTTTAAGTTTTTTTTTTATAGCTTACTCTATTTCTTTTTTGTTGGGTGCTTCTTCACTTATGTTGAACTGTTGACTGGTTTCTTACTTCAATGTTATTAATTTCATCTATTTCTAGTGCTCTTTCTTTAAATATATTTGCAAAGTATTCTACCCATTTGTTTTGGATTTCTACATGTATTTTGTAAATTTCACCTCTTTCTCCTTTTAATTTCATTATATTTATATGGGTCTTTTCTGTTAGTTTTCTCGTTGTTTCATATAGTTCTCGCAGATTGTGTATTCCTGACGCTTCGTCTGTTTTTTCCATAATATCCTCTATATATTTCCGCTTATCATTCCAAGCTAAGTTTTTTTTCTACTTTATAGCCTCTTTTCAGTTTTGCAAGTTGGTTAACATTCTTTTCCCTATTTATATCTCCCTTTATTTGTTTTTTTTTTTTTCGTTTATCGCTGTTATCGTTTGTATTGATAGCCATGCCTTATCTTTCCTCATTTGTTTTCCAATGGTTTTGTCTGCTGTCTTATGAAGGGCATTTTTGTATAATTCCTAAATTTCTTACATTCCTTTTTCTTCTAGCTTTGATATGTTCCCTAGTTCAGTTCTTAGCATGGTTTGGAAATTTTCTAATACTTGTGGATTTTCTTCAAATCTTTTAGTATTGTATTTTATTCTCGTGTTCTCTGTTTTTCTGTTAACCTTGAGGCTTAGTCTTAATTTTGCTCTCACTAGGAAGGGGTCGGAACCAATATCCGCACCTCTCAACACGCGAACATCTTTTAGCGCGTTCCTCCACCTAGTATGAATTAATGTATGATCTATTTGATTTTTAACCTTGCCTCCCGGGCTTGTTCACGTCAGTATGTGGATTTCTTTATGTTTAAATAAAGTTCCCCCTATGACTAGAATATTTATTTTACAGAAATCTATTATGAATAATAGAAGTATTTCGAACTTTCATTGTCTTTATTTTTTTGAGTTACAGAACGTTTCGATCAAGTGAATACTATTAGTCTTTCTCTATTGGCATTCTTTTTTTTTCAATTCCATAAATACCCATCACTTTGTCAGAATTTTCATTGTTATTGCCCACTATAGCATTCCAGTCACCAATAAACAGTTTAATGCCTCGTTTATACAGAGTGTTTCAGGACGAGCTTACGCTGTCTATATTTTAAATACTATTTAATATAATTTAACGAAATTTGGTATCTAGGGGTTATCCAACATGCCCGTTTTAACTAAAATATTTTCAAAGAAGTAGCACTTCCGGTTTAACCGGAAATTGACCTCAAATTTCTTATTTTAAATGGAATACGCTATATTTTATTTTACCATTGAATGCGGGTATAATTATTTTATTAATACGGATAAGTAAGCCATGGAAAAAACAAATAAATTCTAAATACAAAACTATGATTAATTTAATACATATTCAAACTGTCCTTCATTCATATGTAAGCACATTGTTACTCTATTCAATACTTCTTCTTGTGTAGCATTTTTTATCATCCGAGGAGACATATTGTTAAATGCTGTTCGTACCCTATGTTGGCAATCTTCTTTAGTAGTTAAAGGTTTTTGATAGACGACGTTTTTAATGTAACCCCAAACAAAAAAAACTGAAATTCTATCAACTTTCAACATAAAACATGTTACATAAAGTACTCTTATTTTTTGTCGTAGTACACATTTATGTAATAAAAAAGGAGGGGGGGGGGTTCCATTTAAAAAAATTGTCTTTTTTGAAGTTTGTCAACTGTAATTTTGGTGTACGTACCCGTCACATTTTTATAAATAATCGAGGATTCTTCTATGGATAATGTCTCCTTTATAAAAGGCTTTTTTCATATTATAAAAATTCGATCTCGGTCCCGATATACAGAGTTTTGAAAATGTGCCGGATTTCAGACAAAAAATCAAAAAAAGTTGAATAATGCCGGAAGTAGTTGATCATGAGTAAAATGTTTTTAGTGCTTCATATGTGAAATTTTCCGTTGCATTCAATGGTAAAATAAAATATAGCGCATTCCATTTAAAATAAGAAAGTTGAGGTCAATTTCCGGTCAAACCGGAAGTGCTACTGCTTTGAAATTATTTTAGTTAAAACGAGCATGTTGGATAACCCCTAGATACCAAATTTTGTTAAATTATATTAAATAGTATTTAAAATATAGATAGCGTAAGCTCGTCCTGAGACATCCTGTATTTATTTTGGATTTTTTGTGTTACTACTTAAGCATTTCATAGAAATCTTCTTTTATATCATTTTCTTTTACATTTGTAGGAGTATATACATCTATGATTGTTAAATTCTGGTATTTGTTTTTAAATCGAGCCCATAAAATTCACAACTGGCTCCCATTCTAGTAACAATATCTTTGTTTTTACATTTATCATAAGTGCTGCACCTTTTTCTCTTATTGCATTCTCTTCTGTAATGCCCGAATATAACAGTAGGTTTCCATTCATTAGTCTCTTTTATCCTGAGCCATTCCATCTAAATTCGCTTATTCCTAGTACACTAATTCCATATCTGGTTATTTCCTTTAATAATTGTTCTGTTTTACTTATTTCGTTCATTGTCATGACTTGCTATATGCACCGTTTGACGAATGTCTAACTCATTTTCGGTCTTTTTCCTTGAGAATTTATTCTTTCTTAGTTTTATTTCATTGTTGGTCATTGTAGTCTCTCTCATTTTATTAGATGTTTCCGTATTCATGTCCAGATTTATTGCTGACGTCATCGTATTTTCATCCCCCCGGTTATTTAATAGTTTTTTGAAGCTGTTTTTGTTTTTGAAGTGGTTCGAATTTTCTCTCTTCCGAAATGTGATGCATCTTCTTCTGAAGATCTTTGACTAAATGTTCTTTTAAAGATTTTAGTTGGTTTCGGCAATGCTTCGTATTTATTGTATGTTCATGCTTCTTCGCTCTCTTCCATAGAGTACACCTCTCCATTTACTATTAGTTTGTTGTATTTGACAAATACCTTGTTTCCTTCTGCTCTCCCCTCTTCCATGCGTTTAATCAGTTCTTTCCTTTGTTTGATTACCTCTTTTGTGCGTGCTTCTTCAATCCATACATCATTTTTATTTTTTTGAGTTTCCTCTGGTTCCGCAGAATATCGTCTCTAAAAAAATTTATGCTCACTTCGGTAAATATAGGCCTATTTTTCCCTTTTCTTGTTTTCCCAGCCTTTTAACTTCTTGAAAATCTTGTTGTTTGTTTGAATTTATCCCTAGGAGTTGTATTGTTTTATTTATTTTACATTTAAGTTCATCTTCTGGCGCGCTTCCTTCCTCTTCTGTACCATAAATTACATTTTTTTTTCTTCATCTCATCTCTTTCTAGCTTATTTATTGGTTCATCTTGGTTTGATATTTGTTTTTTATCCATTTCTTGGAGTTTATTCAATATTTCATCCATTTCTGTAATACTTAGTGGGCTAGTACGCCCATGTATTTCAGAGTTTGGCAAGCGCTAGTGCAAGGTCACCTGTGCAGATCGACTCTTCGGAGACAGGTAACCTATCATACGCGTAATTTCTTTTTACACTATTTATTTGGTCGTTAAATATGTATATTTGTACTTACGATTTCCCTTGTTATCTAAGGGAAAAAGTTTATGCGTATTACTTGTATTATTTCTTGTTTTTTACTACCACAATTTTAGATTTGAAATGAGGTGTCAGAAAAATTGTTCACATAGCACAGGACCGGACTGTGGTATAAAACCCCTTTAGTATAATCAATTTATTGTTTATTTAGATGCGGCGACGTTACTACAAAAGTATACAAGTACTCTAAACCCTAAATTAAGTTTACTCAGTTTTATTTGCACTTCAACTTTGTTCACGTTCCGAATATAATTCAATTACTTTTACTGGAATAATAAATTTCAAAAAGAAAGAAAGAAATCAAGAAAGAAAGACAGAAAGAAAGAAAGAAAAAAAAAGAAAGAAAGACAGAGAGAAAGAAAGAAAAAAAAGAAAGAAAGACAGAAAGAAAGAAAGAAAGGAAGGAAGAAAGAACCACTGAAGAGATATGTTCTACGGTTGAGATTTAATTTTCTTTTAGAAAGTTAATTATTTCGAAAATCTATCCACATTAATATTTTTATAACTAAAGAAAAACCCCTTAACCTTAACAATAAATTTAAAAACTAAATACGTATTTCGAGAACTAAGTTCTCATCATCAGTAGAAACTACAACGTAAAAACAGAGAAGTTAAGATTACTCAGTATGTAAACCATACCAGAGGTCAAAACAAGTCTGAGGAATTAGGGAGAGAACACGGGTTATATAGGGACAGGAGTCATGGGTGAATGGATACCTAATTGGGTAACTAAGATTAAACAGAGTAACTGTCTTATATTAACTCATATAATTTAGAATTTGGGATGGGCAAACTAAAAGACAAATCGATACTCGGTTTAAAGAACATTTCTATCATTTAAAAAGCGGTAATCCTGATAAATCTAGCGTAGCACAACATATGTTTATTAATAATCATAAAATTGACAGTTCTAATATAAAATTATTGAAACAAGTTGATAATAATAGATATTTAGACGCACATGAGAGTTTGATAATACATAAATTTAAAGATAAATTGATGAACGCGGACCTAGGTCCCATCCCAAATTCTAAATTATATGAGTTAATATAAGACAGTTACTCTGTTTAATCTTAGTTACCCAATTAGGTATCCATTCACCCATGACTCCTGTCCCTATATAACCCGTGTTCTCTCCCTAATTCCTCAGAGTTGTTTTGACCTCTGGTATGGTTTACATACTGAGTAATCTTAACTTCTCTGTTTTTACGTTGTAGTTTCTACTGATGATGAGAACTTAGTTCTCGAAATACGTATTTAGTTTTTAAATTTATTGTTAAGGTTAAGGGGTTTTTCTTTAGTTATAACTTTACCTTAAGACTCCATTTTAGTTTTATAATTAATATTTTTACGTACAGTAAAATTTTTGAAAGAAGTCCGATCAAGGCCATCTACGAATTGTATCTATGAATTAAGATTTTGTGCTGTCAAATTTAGTAGTGTCTTTTACTTAGTTTTTACCAGGGTACATAATATCTTGTGTACCTCATAAAACTATGTAAACGACACTACTAAATTTGACAGCATAAAATCTTAATTCATAGATGCAATTCGTAGATGGCCTTGATCGGACTTCTTTCAAAAATTTTACTGTATTTACTGTATGTACGAGCACTGAACATTTAATTTAGGAATGTAAATGAAATAATATCACACTGTCACAAGAAATTTTTTTCGAAAATCTTACCTTTTCTAATTGAAATGCAAAAGTAGTTTCCATGTATGACGCTTGAAAAATCACAACCAAATAAAAATTCCAACTTCTACAAAAATTTGCTACAATGATAGCATATACCGGCATGGAGGTAAAGAAACTCTTCCACGGCGTAGTAGATAAGGTGACCATGGCACTCTGGGTGGACGTCCCAAGAGATTGCTCGATATGCAGTAACTCTTTGGCCGAAATGGCTGGATGCTTGGCGGGCTTTTCAAATGTCAGCCACAGCCAACTAAGATACCACACAAGACCCATCATACCGCAACAGTAGAACGGCGCCTGCCACGTAAGCCACGAGATGAGAAATCCAGACAACGGCATACCAAAGAACACACCAGCGTACGTGCCGCAAAAGGCAAGGGTGACCAAACGGGAGCGCTCTAATCGTGGAGCCCAGAAACGCCAAATGCCATGACAAGCTGGAAACGTAACGCCTTCCACGAGACCTACGACAAAGAAGGGAAATGCATCGAGCAGATATATAAACTAAAAATTGATATAGGTAACATATTTATGTATCCTACGAAAGTGATCTTCATCAGTGTCTTCAATTTTTTACGTTAATCAATTAATTTGTAACTTAATTAGGACTTTTTGAATTGACATGTGAATTGATTTTTGTGGGAGATGTTGAAACCATATGCGTTCATTATTGACTCTTGCGTTCATTCAGGATGATAGTGGTAAAACGCTGACCCATGTATTCAAAAATTATATAATTACCATTTTATTTATGACTAAAAATTTTAAATAAAGACGGGTTAAAAATAAAATAATCTTATATTTTTTAATATCTATAATAATTGCCTTTGATTTGTAATTTTATAAATAAAATAAATAAATATAAATATATCATCACGGCATATTACCCATTTCTGGGTGTGCCAATCTGCTTTATCACAGATATCGGTAATGATGATGACATATTTGTACCGTGCGAGCGCTTACCAGGCGTCACCTCACGGGCACTCATTGCTGGCGTGGAGAGTGCACCACAGGGGTAATTTTATCACGCACAATAACTGATATTTATTAGTCCATTTTGTGTTTTAATAAATTTTTACTGCGGATATTTGTTAAATAAGATGGTTGATTTTTAAATGCAGTCATACAAAAAAGTCTCCGGACGACAATAGTTTTAATGTATTTTGGGAAAAATAGCAGTCTAAAACCCAATATATTTAATTTTATTTTAATCCAAAATGAAACACATTATATTACGTTATTATAAATATAAAATAAACAAATAATATACTTAATTTATTTATATTATGGGGTAAACATTGAAAGCAGGTATTCTTAATTTCATAACAAAAAAGTCTCCGTACGTTAAGCAAAACTTTTAAATAATAAACCATTTATTTATGTTTCATAAAGAAAAATAATATTTTTATGGTTTTGGTTCAGTTTTTCCACCAGTAACTTAGCGATGAGTCATTGAATCTACCGAATTTTTGGTTACCCATCACATATTCTGCCATTTTTCTCGTAATTTATTTTAAGTTCTTTTTTGGTTTATATTCTTATTTGTTTTAAGAATTTTCCGCACTTTCTGAATTTGGTTAAAGTCCGGAGACCGTGAGGGATGATTAAGCATATTTTTATTATTATACAGTAGGCATTCTTTTATAAGACGCGAATTATTTTTCGAATTTTTCTGATGAAACTAAAATTGACTGTTAAGGCTCTATTTTTCGGCACATTGTTTTAAATTTGCTTGTAAAATATCTAGGTAACCTTTGCTATCCACTGTTGCAATAATTACTAATTTTCGTACTCCTGCTGAATAAATATACCCTAAACATAATGCTGTCACCGCCATATTTAAATGCTTTAGATTATGTACTGTGTGTGTGTGTGTGTGTGTGTGTGTGTGTGTGTGTGTGTGTGTGTGTGTATGTGTGTGTGGATGTGTGTAGATGTGTGTGTGAATGTTGTAGCCACGGTTTCTCAAATACTATAGGACTTAATAAAATATTTAAACGTCAAAACGTGAAAATTTTCACTTGAATGTTTATAACAAAAAGTGAACAAATACAAAAATGTCCATAGCAACAGAGCAATGGAAGTCAGCAAACGTCCTTCACGTAAAATATTTATAATTATTGTAATGTCAAGTTGTAATTATTTTATTTAAATACGTAAGTTTGAAGAAAAAATATAAGGTGTCATTCAGAGTAAAAGTGTCATTGCGTGCCTCGCATGTAATTGTCCGACTCGCTAGCGCTCATCGTGCAAACTTACATGCTCGCCACACAAAGAATCACTATTACTCCTAATAATACAATATACTATTGCATGACTCAGTTATTTTTTCAAAACTCATTTTGTAATAATTAAATGACATATCAAAACTTCATAAGGTTATTATTTTCTTTATTATTTAACTTGTTTTGTTAATAAATATTTTACTTATTTTTGTTTACTTTTGTGTTTAACTAATTTATAACCAATGAACGCAAATAGAGTCCACCACGGAGCGATTTGTTATTGTCATATATTTGTGAATGTAGGTAGGCCTTAATGATCCCAGAAAAGAATTTTTGATAAAAATATTTTCTGGGATCATTAAGACCTACCTACATTCACAAATGATTTAGTGTTAATTTTTCAACTACAACCAATTATTGTCATATACTTAATGAAAGCAGCACGTCACTGTCGGAACGTCGTTATACATTTTTTGCAGAAGTCTATCCAAATGTTGTTGTATTTATATAAAATGAGTTCTGATAAATTAATAATCGAACGGGGGATAGTTAGCTTCTGATTCATGATATGAACTTATGAGCAAACAGGATGCTATAGATTAGTATTTCTTAATAAATTTTATTACTTACTACTTAATTATCTACTTGAGATATAAATTAACCAAATGTGTACATTGCTTAGCAATGCCTATTTACTTTACGCTCGGTTGTAGGATAATAATTTCTTACCTTGAAGAACGCGTATCAAAATCAAAACAGTGGGGTTGTTCTGCATAAAGAAGGGAACGAGGAGATTGAGAAATGACGAGCAAGCGATGGCAGAACCAAAGATCAATGTGGCGGGATATTTAGCAGCAAGGAAACCTCCTGGAATCTGGGTGACTAGATAGCCCCAGAAGATGGATGAATCGATCGCACTTGCCGTGCCCGCTGTCCAGTTGAAGTTCACGTGCTAAACACAAAAATATTACTTAACGAATTACTCTTATCTTTTTCTAATATAATGGTAATAACAAAATTTCCTATGAAGAACTGTCTTTTTTACAAGAATTTGGCAAAATGTTATAAAACATCGGTCATATCTGATCATTTAAAGAAGTAATTGATGCTGAAATTACGTATGTGAATATTTTTTTATTTATACATACTTACATACATATCCGAAATATTCATTTTTTTTATTCTGCATGAGAGTTAGTTATTATGAAGGTGAAGTTAGCAGACGATTCGTAGCAGACGATTCGAGATTTAAGCGAGTGTGTGGCTGCCTTACGTTAAGCTTAACCGTGGCCAACTCTATAGGCGCCGAGCAACGGTGCTTGATAATACACTCAAAATTTCAAATAAAAAACACTACACCGTACATTCTAAAGATATACCTTTTAAATAATATAATTAATAGTGAGTTTGTAAATAGGAATAGAATGGTATACAAAATTTTTGAATTCAATTTATATTTAAAATTAAAGAAGTATTATTTTATTGTTATAAACAATAGTCAGAGGATGAAATTTTGCATATAGTATGTCTACAACTTATTAAAATAGAGTAAGCATATATTTCCGACCACCGGTAGGGCATAGAAAAAGAATAAAAATCTAGAAATATGTATATTTTAATTTAATGAGGTATTATTTTCTTTGTTATATACAATAGTCAGAGGATGAAATTTTGCATATGGTATATCTACATAATACTTATTAAAATAGAGTAACCATATACCTCCTACTACCCGTAGGACATTGAGAATAAATAAAAATCCAGAAAAAATGTACTTCTTAATTTAATAAAATATTATTTTCATTGTTATAAACAATAGTCAGAGGAAGAAATTTTGCATATAGCATGTCAACATACCACTTATTAAAACTGAATAACCATCTGTTTATAACAATGAAAATAATACTACATTAAATTAAAATATACATTTTTTCTATATTTTTATTTTTTTATCTATGTCCCACGGGTGGTAGGGAGTAGATGGTTACTCTGTTATTATAAGTAGTATGTAGACATACTATATGCAAAACTTCAACCTCTGACTATTGTTTATAACAATGAAAATAATACTTCATTAAATTAAGATATACATTTTTGCTATGTCCTACGGATGGTAGGGAGTAGCTGGTTACTCTATTATAATAAGTAGTATGTAGACATAAAATATGAAAAATTTCATCCTCTGACTATTGTTTATAACAAAGAAAATAATACTTCATTAAATTAAGATGTACATTTTTTCTGGATTTTTATTTTTTTCTCTATGTCCTATGTCCTACGGGTGGTAGGTAGTAGATGGTTACTCTATTATAATAAGTAGTATGTAGACATACTATATGCAAAACTTCATCCTCTGACTATTGTTTATAACAATGAAAATAATACTACATTAAATTAAAATATACATTTTTCTGGAGTTTTATTTTTTTCACTATGTCCTACGGGTGGTACGTAGTAGATGGTTACTCTATTTTAATAAGTAGTCTGTAGACATACTATATACAAAATTTCATCCTGTGATTATTGTTTATAACAATGAAAATAATACTTCATTAATTTAAGATATACATTTTTTCTAGATTTTTATATTTTTATCTATGTCCCACGGGTGGTAGGGAGTAGATGGTTACTCTGTTATTGTAAGTAGTATATAGACATACTATATGCAAAACTTCAACCTCTGACTATTGTTTATAACAATGAAAGTAATACTTCATTAAATTAAGATATACATTTTTGCTATGTCCTCCGGCTGGTAGGGAGTAGGTGGTTACTCTATATTAATAAGTAGTATGTAGACATACTATATACAAAATTTCATCCTCTGACTATTGTTTATGACAATGAAAATAATACTTCTTTTAACTAAGATATACATTTTTTTCTGGATTTTTATTTATTCTCAATGTCCTACGGGTAGTAGGAGGTATATGGTTACTCTATTTTAATAAGTATTATGTAGATATACCATATGCAAAATTTCATCCTCTGACTATTGTATATAACAAAGAAAATAATACCTCATTAAATTAAAATATACATATTTCTAGATTTTTATTCTTTTTCTATGCCCTACCGGTGGTCGGAAATATATGCTTACTCTATTTTAATAAGTTGTAGACATACTATATGCAAAATTTCATCCTCTGACTATTGTTTATAACAATAAAATAATACTTCTTTAATTTTAAATATAAATTGAATTCAAAAATTTTGTATACCATTCTATTCCTATTTACAAACTCACTATTAATTATATTATTTAAAAGGTATATCTTTAGAATGTACGGTGTAGTGTTTTTTATTTGAAATTTTGAGTGTATTATCAAGCACCGTTGCTCGGCGCCTATAGAGTTGGCCACGGTTAAGCTTAACGTAAGGCAGCCACACACTCGCTTAAATCTCGAATCGTCTGCTACGAATCGTCTGCTAATTTCACCTTCATTTAGTTATTCACAGCCGTATTCATAGAAACTGCTTTAGTTCTGATTTATGGGGTCCCGCGGCCGTGTGCCTGAGTGTCTGGTCGCGAACCTGGGGGAACCGGGTTCGATCCCGACAGACGCCAAATATTTCCAATTTTAAATGGCACAAAAGTGACCCCTGTGGTGCACTCTCCACGCCAGCTATGAGTGCCCGTGAGGTGACGCCTGGTAAGCGCCCACACGGTAAAATATATCGTCATCATTACCGATGTCTACATGTGTTGTAGATACTGGCACACCCAGAAATGGGTATTATGCCGTGATGATATATTTATTTATTTATTTATTTATTTAAACTTGTATTACGTAGTACTGGTTTAAGACTAAAATCTCCTATTCTGTGACGCCACGCACAACTGGCTGGCGTGGTGACGTCATTATAGCGGACAAAACACACGGCGGATATCTCACCCTTAGACTTCTCGGCGGCTGACACACAGCACTCACTTCTCGGCAGGTCGAAGGACTCAAATTCTCACTAAGAGGCGTTCAGGAGGACCTAATCAGAATCCTAGCCTGAACGGCTCTTCGGAACGGGCGAAGCCCGCTCTAGCTTCACGGAGCTCTGCAGCGGCTTATAAACCCAATCTAACGGTACTTCCCATTAAAACAACGGAGGGGGTGATTTTACTTAGTACACAGGGGTCGTTACTATCTCAAGTGATAAATAATATTTTTATAAAATTTGCACAAATTCTCTGGTCACATTTCTTTACCCTAATTCCATTTTACAACATCAAATAATTTACAAACATTATTTCAAATAAATCACAATTTCATTCACATGTGCAGTGCGCCATGCACAGGCATGTTGTGAATCACGACACGTCAACATTTACAAGGTTACAGTTGTCGGAATCTTCTAGAAGTAAACAAACACAATAATGCTATCAAATGTGTAAACGAGCGTTACATTGTTTCACAACACTATGGTAAGTTAAATTACAAATATACGCAATGCTATTTTTACATAAAATACATTTCTTGTAGCTGAAACAATAATAGTGCGGTTATGTTGAACATGTGATTATTATCTTTTCACATCATGACGGTCAAATATTGTCTTTTACAGGTAAGTATTTCATTGAATATTTTACCAATATTATAAATACATCTTACTTTTCAAATTAAACAATACATAAACAATAAATAAATAACGTATATTGTCAAATACAAGTTACTAAACATTCTAACAGAGACGGTACAACTACAGGTTTACAAAATGAGGGAAAACCCTTACTGACGAAACGGCCTATCGTCACAATTCATAGACGAATATAATCTTAGATTTGACTCGGACTACGTAAATTCGAACTATCTCTGTACTAGTGAAAGCGATACACTTAGCTATGATTTGCGCGTGCGTATATGGATATTTTGTATTTTACGAAATGTCATTTTGATGTAACATATACAAAAGTTTGGTTTGGTATTTTTTTGTATGCTTTGAGTTCTTCCTTACAGTAAGTTTAAACATATTCTTAAGACTATTAATAAATAATTACCATAATAAAATATCTACTAGAAGCAAAAGAGAAACAAATTGGACGGAAGAATAAAAATATTTCTTAATTGAATAGATCAACCCTAAAATACAAATATTAGAAAATAAATCGATTAATTCAAGAATTAATGCAAAGAAAATATTAGGTTGGGAAGAAATATCAAATAATTTTGTTGCCAATGGTTTCCAACGAGACACAAAAAAAGTTAAAGAACAATGGAAACGGATGAAGCAGTCGGCGGAATCTAATATTTCGTCATTTAAAAAATATGACATGGGAACAGGGCGCAGTACTCCTAAAAAGAGCCCAGATGATCTGGACTACGTTATTGAGTCGCTGGTTCCTGAAGATTTCATAGACAGCTGATTTGGCGTACATATCTGACATATTCAATATCTTCCAAATCCTCCAAGAACTTGTTGAAAATCAGACTAAAAAATTAACTTATTTAAAGAATTGTTTTTTGTAAGTAAAAATTGTTGTTGGTAATTTGACAAAGATATTTTTCCAAAAATATATAAAATTTCCTTACCATTCTTTTAAAACACTTGAAAAATTTGCTGTCAACTCATTGATTTTATGAAAATACCGAGATAAACCTGCTATCATCTAGGATTAAAATTTAGTACTGGTTTAACCATATACTAAAGTTAGATCGAGATTAAACTGTGCTGTGAATAAGGCGTGTCCAGTTAAACCAGTATTCGAGGTTAAACCTGGACTATTTTTTCTATGAATACGGCTGTAAGTGTTTAATTATTTTGATGCAAACTTGACGCTAACACGATGATACGGAAATTTAGTACCCAATTGATTCCATTTGGTACCCCACTATCCATAATTTTATTTTCAAAACGTTTTTGATAAATAAGTTGTTGCAAATTAAATATTATTGGTGTCAACTTTACGCGAGCACCAACGAATTTAATTTATCAAAACTATTTTTTCCAAACTTTATTACACAAATAGTATTACCTAATTAGTAATCATTTTATTTTATTTGTTGAAGAGAGAGTTCGGTTCTGTATTGTGAATAGAAGTCGTGAAAAAAATAAGATAAATAAGTAAAAAAGATAACAAATTACGAAATGAGTTCGGATGAAAGTCTTACACATGAAGGAAAGAGAAAACGTGTCACAGGAGCAGAATATTTATACGAAATCTTCAAAAGAAGTAAAAAAGTAGCAAGAACACCAGAGAAAGGCAAAAATGGGAACGGATCAAATAAAAATGGCAATGAAAAATGGAGGATAAACTCAACAAAATATTGAAGACTCCGTTAAGTCTGCAAACTAATGTGAAATAAATTGAAACAGATCAAAAGTCGTACGCCTAAGAACTGAAACAGATGTGGGAAGAAAATAAAAAAATAGAAGTGGAGAATGATAAAATTTTAAAAAAATGAATATACACAAATTACAGAAATAATGTATTTTTTGAACTCGAGGATGGAAATTCTAGAAAAACGAAACAAAAAAGACAATATAGTCGTTATAGGCAAAACACTATTTTCGCAATATATATATACAAAATATACAATGCATAACATGTGATGTCGGCTCCTGTGACTCAATGGTTAAAGCAATGCCTCTTAGTCATGAGTACGCTCGGGGTTCTGGGTTCGAATCCCACTAAGGCATGGATGTTTGTGTATGTAAACATACCCTGTAATTGGGATTTAATCCTGTTGGGAGGTTTTAAGGAAAAAAAATACCTGCTGATTGAGACAAAAATAAAGTCAACTAAGAAACTGGGAGAAAAAAACATGTCTGTTACGATTAGGAAATTAAGAGGATAAAACAAAAATTATAAAAACAAGAACTATATATATATATATATATATATATATATATATATATATATATATATAACGACATGCTAATAACGGAAAGAAAAATTAGAAAAGAAATTGACGAAAAAGCTAAAGAAGCTAGAGATGAGGAAAAAGTGGTTAAAGTGGGGTTTCAAAAAGTGGAAATAATGGAAAGTTATAGAGATAGAACAGAGTTAAAGGGAGACTGGAAGTACAGGAAGAAATAAAGACCTAAACAAAGAACTAAAACAAGCAAATAAAAAATATGCAAAACCAGCAAAGGACAAGGACATAAATATGGAATACAAGAAAGGGGAAAATATTAAAGAGGGAAAGATACGGAAGAATAAGATAGCAACATGGAAGTGAAAACTTTAACCATTAGCTGGACAACAGCAGAAAGACATCCTAGCAAGTTAATTAGTACGGAAATGAGATTCCTAATAAAAATAGAAGGGAAAAAATCATGGACAAAATAAGAAACAAAGATGTTAGGATAACAATACACATACAACCTGTAGATAATATAATTGAAGAAGGACAACTAAGAGCTGGACTGAAGATGTGAAAAAAGTATTAGATAAGAGGGGTGTTAAGTGAGAAGAAGCTAGACCTTTAACCAAATTAAGAGAAGAATGGAAGAACATATAGAAAAGAAAACCAGAAGAATAGTCAAGTACATAACACCCAGAAGGGTAGAAAGGCATTAGGATTAAATAAATTTATTTTTTCTACTCGCATGCGTGAAGTGAGTACTACACGTATCAATTTTTATGTGTGAAGTTTGACAATTTGCACACTGTGCGTGAAGTAGCATTTCACGCACCGTTCATTAATTTAAATATTACAAACTGAATTCTATTTTAATAAAACAAAGCTGTTAAACACCCGGAACGTTGGTAACACAAGTCGATAATACAGAGGCTTTACGTTAAAAGAATGACAATGTGAAGAAAAAATATATTTTATTGCAAGTTCGTAGAAAAAGTATAATATGTAACACGTGTGTGAAGCCTATTTTACATTCGGGTGGTTTGCAACACTCGCCTTCGGCTCGTGTCGCAATCTCCACCCTCATGTAAAAATTTCAGCTTCACACACTTGCCACATAATATACTATTATTTTATTTATGAACATTTAGACAACAAACTGCTTTCTCAATCCAGTGATAGGTTCCCACTAAATAATAAATCTATATTAACAATAAATTACAATAAAATAAGTAGCACGACAAAAAAATAACAATGAAAAATTGAGATAAACTATGATTATACAAGAATAGAGCAAATAAATGTCAAAACAATGACATACAAACATACATGCTTAGTTAATTATTAATACAGAAAGACTTCAATATTTCCTTTTTAAATGTCATGAAATTTGTGTGAAAAATGTCTATGTGAATGAAAATATTATTTTATATTGACATTAGTCTATTAATTGGAAAATTTTATGGTTTTGAGTAAGAGCGTTATGTGGGTGTAATAATGCTCTAGATCGAGTCGTTATTGTAAAAATGGACTACAGTTCATAGTGTTAAAAATTTTATAAAGCAAAGTCTGACTAATTCTTCTATTTTCAAAACCATTCATGATAAAATGTTGAAGTCTAGCATCATATTTAGAGATTTCTACATTAAGTTTAGCACATAGTACATTTAAATATCTTTTTATAATACTTCCATCTTGATATATGTTGTTCTTTTTGTATATCGGCTTCTAAATCACTAATGCATATTCAAATATAGAACATACAAAAACGTTACACAAACAAGTTATGTAAGAATTTTATTTTTGTATAGGAATTTAGTACTTTTTAGGTACATCTTAAAAAATGTAAAATTTATTTTGTTATTGTTTATATATATTTATATAATCTGTAACCTTTGTTGTACCTTTCGGCGTAAGGGTGCCGGGCGCACCGAGCCGCAGTGTGATATTTTTTTGTTGCTGAACGTTTACCCATCCAACATATCGCTGCTGTGTAGCCTGCTCGGACTTACCGATCACAAAGCTGACACGCTAACCACACTGCCGTACTATATATATATATATATACTTTCATTTTAACTAGTACACTATTGCTATCTCGAGAACTATAAGAGCTACGAGGTCGGTTAAATTATCAAACAATTTCTATTTTATAAGACTACTTTAATGAACAAAACAAGAATTTTTTAGACCAGTGGTTCTCAAAATACGGGGTGCAACTTTCTTATTTTAAATGGCAACCTATTTTTTTTTTTAATTGCTTATTCGATTCAGTATTTTTTTCTGAATTCAACGATATATTAGTTTCATACCCTTGCGTAACAAAAAAAAATCGAGAAAAATGCAAAATTAAATATGCGTAATTTTTATTTAAGTATGGCTATACAAAGAGTGCTATGAAAGAAAACAAATAAATTAGATGTAGAAATAATTGCAAAAACTTTAATAACTTTTATTTTTATTTAAGTTGTGAATAATTATTTAATAATAAACTTATGAAGACACAAATAATTTATTTAGCTATAAAAATTGTTCAAAATTGTCACCATTAACATAAATACAAAGTTCTAATCTTTTTAATAAAATATTTCTCACTAATGTATACTTCATACATACCTTCTCATTATGAGAAAAATTATTCATTTTGATGTTATAATTCAGTAGTACATTTAAAACTTTGATTAATAATAATGACAATTGTTTTATTGATTTATTTGTTTTCTTCCATAGCACTCTTTGTATAGCCATACTTAAATAAAAATTTCGCATATTTAATTTTGCATTTTTCTCGATTTTTTTGTTATCCAAGGGTATGAAACTAATATATCGTTGAATTCAGAAAAAAATACTGAATCGAATAAGCAAATAAAAAAATTAGGTTGCCATTGAAAATAAGAAATTTGCATCCCGTACTTTGAGAACCACTGGTCTAAAAAAATTCTAGTTTCGCTCATTAAAGTAGTCTTATAAAATAGAAATTGTTTGCTAATTTAACCGACCTCGTAGCCCTTATACTTCTCGAGATAGCAATAGTGTACCAATTACAATGAACACCCTATATATATTTATATTTATATCATAGATATTTGGAAAGCAAAATTATGGGTACCTAAAGATACAATTGGGTACTAAATTTTCGTATAATTTCTTTTTGAAAATTTTAATCGTGTGGTGGTAGGTTGTGACGACGCCGTCCCTATTCGCCATTTGTAAAGAATATTTTGTAAAGACGTTCCTGTTCGTTTTCTATGCTGTCAAAAGGGTTTTCCCGGGCGCCGATAAGTCGGACACACAGCACAAGGAGAGATGGTCGATCCTGTAAAGGACGCTCTCATAACGTCGCTGAAAAGGTGGCTTGAACTCCAAAAAGGGTTCGGTTAGCTTATTGGAGGCAGAGTTCGGTTTTTGACAATGAAATCAATTGTAATCATTTTTAACATTTTATGGGATCGCGTGGTCGTGTGCGTTTAGTGTTTGGTTGCCAATCTGGTGACCCGCGTTCGATCCCAGTCAGTGCAGACTTTTAATCGCACAAAAGTGATCCCTGTGGAGCACTCTCCACACCAGCTATGAGTGCCCGTGAGGTGACGTTTGGTAAGCGCCCACACGGTAAAATATATCTTCATCATTACCAATATCTACATGTGTTGGAGATACTTGCACACCCAGTAATGGGTAATATGCCTTGATGATATATTTATTTATATTAAAATATATTAAAACGAGAAGTAATAAATAAAACAAAGAAAAGTAATAATCGCTGGCATAAAATCGGCAAATAATCATTCAGATGAACCAGCGATATATACAGGATGTTTCTATACTATACACGGTCAACAATGAACGGGCAACAATGGTACACACCAAGGTTGCGGGAACATGGTACGTACGAGTAACAATGGCACACACCGAAGTTACGGGAACACGCTACGGTTACAGTGTTGTCACTTGACAACACCCAATCAACAATATCGATTTCTGCTGAGACGGCAAACGGTGGCCAACACCACTGCACGAAAACTACAGCTAAAGCTACAGACACCGGTACGGTACACCTTCTGCACTTTCTCACGAGCTGCCGGCACACACTGAGTCAGAGGCAGCCAAGGTCATCACTAGGTTTGCGGAAGACGGCACACACCGTCTACGGCTCGTTGGAGAGTTAACGCTCACTGGAGAGAGCACACTTTCTGCTTGAAACTAACGTCCGAGCTCGTATTTATACCCCGAAAAACCGTTAAAAATTTCATAAAAGTCTCAAACACGTTTCTAGTCATTCTGCAAATTCTCGCTGAATTTGTGAATCTTGTGTCACAATATATATCTGTAAATCATAATTAATTCATACTCACCCCTTTGCTGGGTAGTCTGGCCATCCCCATATTGCATCGCATCCCGAACATGATGAAGAAGCCAATGCAGGTGAGCACGGCCACAGTCATGCGTTTGCTGAAGCAAGGACACTCGGGCCGGCAGTACTTGTCCACATACCTCAGGGGAGGCTGCCCTGGCGAAGGCAACGACTCCGGTGTGTACACCTCCTCTTCTGGAATGCCGCCGCTCATTCCCTCCTCCGTGCCGCCCTTTGTCTGTTTCGGTAGCTCCAACTCCTTATATTGGGCATCCCTGCAATCAAAATACCAAACTTTTGTACTTCATAGGCGTATATACAGAATTTTTTGTTCGTAGGGATAAAAATGTTCAATTCTTTCATACCTTTAATTCGGGTCCTATTTGTCACAAGTTTTGAGTTCTGTTCGGCAAACTCAAAATAGAAAATTTATGGCAGATATTGATCTTTAAAAATATATCGCGAGGAACATTAATCCCTAAGTTAGGTTAATTTAGGGTGTTTCGTAAAGTTAGGTTAAAGTAATTTTTTTTTTTTGCAATGAATTTTTCCTAGGTGATTTTTATTTCGATGAATTTTCGGCAAATTAATTTTTCTTGTACCTTATTCACAACAGTATTGATATGGGTAGTAGATTGAAAAGCTTGCGGCCTAACATGAAGAGGGCAGCACTAGACGCACATCTATTTTTTGTGAGGTAATGTGATAATTTTTAAGCTAATCTGCTATTTTTTACGTAGAATTTTTATAATTAACTTGTGCATTGATTTTTTTAGGAGATGGCAATTTCTTATGCTCCCACTGTTTCCATTGATGCTTTTATTCAGCCTGATAAATAGTGGCAAATTGTGAACCCATGTTCATCAATATGTAGTAACAAAATTTAGTAAACCCTTACAGATTCCTGACGTAGAAATTTTAATGTATTTCAGTCATTATGCCGACTAGCAGGCTATGCGCCTTTGCAACTTACCCTGGGTTGGTGTGTATTGTTTGATAGTTTCATTAAGTGCTTCTAATATATACGCATATTTTACAGCGATTTTTTTAATTTTACAGATTCATTGCGCCCGATCCGTATAATTTGCGAAAATTGTTTTATAGCAAAATTTGAAGAATATGAAGCTGGCGGGTAAGAATCTGACTGAAATTTTGCTACGCTCCTGATGAGCAATAGACCGGTTGAACCTCGGCAACTCCAGGGAAGACAACTTATTTAAATTAAGTACTTTTTTCATTAATAACAAAAAAAATGTGTACTTAATAACTGTTTGCTAAAGATTTGTAAAATAAGCAAGAACTTAATTCGTGATTGGGACTCTAATAGCTATGCCGAGAACCTGGTCGTGAGGCGCAATGATTCTGGTCAAAATAAAAATAATAAGCAAGGGGGCTGTCGTTCCCGACAGTAGTTATGAGAACAGCAACGAAAATATAAAAATATGACAACACACAACAGTGCACGATACACCCGATGGTCGAACAATATTCGCAGTATGCGGCGCAAGAAAAGAGATAGAATACTATAGAATGAGTATTAGTAACTATAGCGACCTAACTACACCCTTGTTTGAGTACAACCATTATACGGTAAAAATAGTATGGTTTACAACAGAATCGTGTAACCCAGAACAGATTGTACAATAACTCTAGAATATTAGCTTCAATAAGATGATTAGGCTCTACTGAACCCTAAATATTGTCGTGGAAAACCAATTATAACAATAGAGAGTCGCACTAATAAATAAAAAAAGAAATGTACATAAACTACAAGGCTGATTACATCGGCAATAATTAGTAATCATTAAAACATTACTATAAATATTAAGTAAGTAATATGAATTAAATTTTCCTGATAATAAATAAGTAGGCCTTGAAGTTCCAATTTGTTTGTTATTATTACATATTCACTCGGACGTTTCGGGCCCAGTTCGCCCATCATCAGCTATTAATAACAATTATATAAATACATATCTGATAACAAGTAGAAAGTGTAAACTTACCCTATTATTTTAGTGTAATTCTACATTATTACAATAACATTTGTTGAACCATAATTGAAGGTCTAATAGACTATACGTTGTCAAAGAATAATAAAGAGACTCTCTACTTAAAAAATGAGACTCTTTGTTATTCTTTGACAATGTATGGTCTATTAGACCTTCAATTATGGTTCAACAAATGTTATTGTAATAATGTAGAATTACACTAAAATTATAGGGTAAATTTACACTTTCTACTTGTTATAATAATAATAATAATAATAATAATAACAATATATCATCACGGCATATTACCCATTTCTGGGTGTGCCAATCTGCTTTATCGCAGATATCGGTAATGATGACATATTTGTACCGTGCGGGCGCTTACCAGGAGTCACCTCACGGGCACTCATTGCTGGCGTGGAGAGTGCACCACAGTCACTTTTGTGCCAATTAAAATTCGAGATATTTGGCGTCGGTCGGGATCGGCCGACGGTACCCCCAGGTTCGTGACCAGACACTCAGACACGAGGCTACGGGACCCCATTGTTATTAGATATGTATTTATATAATTGTTATTAAAAGCTGATGATGGGCGAATTAGGCCCGAAACAAATCGGAACTTTAAGGCCTACTTATTTATTATCAGAAACATTAACAAGGTTTCCAACTCAAATTTCATCGTTTTTAATGAATTAAATTTATTAAATACTACAGACTCTACCCAAATGATTACGACGACGCAAAATAATTATTAATACTTAATACAACAATCAAAATAGTAAAATACGAAAGTAATGATAATATTAATTAAAGCTGGCTTATCTGTTTGGACGTGGACGTTAAAGATGTTCTGTAGTAAGGGTTAGCGGGTACAAGGGCGTCAATAGAATTGTCCACGGCTGGTGCTGGTACTGTTGCAGCACGTGTGTAATAATGGCAGTAACGCTAAATTCTGTGCTATATTTCCTGCCTTATTCCATAATCCGTACATCATTACTCACGGATAACAGTAACGCTATGCAGTTGAAATAACATCCGAGAATAATAAAGAAAGAAATAAATAGCCTGAGATGGTGGATGGCTATAAGTTTTTCTGAAACTCATAATATAAAATGTATCAAGGATTAATCCTGCAGGATACAATTTCCTTTATACACACGATTCAAGTGCTCCAAAAACTACAAAAAACTTGAGAATCGTGTGACTCTAATCACGAACGTATACAGAAAGAACGAGGAATACCAAACATGGCATGTCGTAACCGACCGAGAATGATCAACATATGACCACTATATAAGACGTATAGTAACCTTTACGATAAAGAAAAAAATATGTAACAATTTTCTTGTTATATTACCATCCATTCGTTTATTTATTACTATATATATTTTTCACTCCTACTGCATATGATGCTACATTTGCACGTTGAACAATGTGGATATGATAGTAATATCAACTGTATAGTGGATATGAAAAATAAATGTATTAACTTCAAT